>JAWWEU010000037.1:8830484-8869268 GCA_035583155.1 Acropternis orthonyx | reverse complement strand
ACACATCAGGTGCCCATAAGTCCTTTGTTTCAGCTGCTGTAGTGACAAACATCTGTGTATTTAATTTCCAAGTTGCAAACATTCTGCACTTAAGACATGTTGCCTGGTCCGTGTTGGTAATTTTGAGCCTGTGGCTTGTTGAATTGCAAGTTGGATCACAAGGAAAGGAGTCATTTCTTTTAAAAACCAAACAAACCGTGGACTTGCTTTGTAGATGTTTTACATAGCTAAGATTCCATGTTTTGTTTATTTATGAGCTGGGAAAATTGTAAGGGATATAAACTCTTACGTTTCTCATTACGTTCTAAGTGTCTGATGTTGTTTTGGAAAGAATTTCTCTCTAGCAAAGTTTTCTGCAAATCTCCAGTGAAAGGCTTTTTGTTGTCATCCTCCAAACACTTGTTAGTAATTCCTGTGTACCCATGAAGCAACACTCCAAGTGAGACCCTCAGGAGCTAGCAGTTGCCTAATGTAGTATGTTAAACAGAGCTTCTGAGAAAGAATTTTGCACAACCACAGAAGTGCAGCATTGGGGTAAGAGTAATGCTTGCTGAATGCATGAGAAATATCCTGTGGAAGAGGGCTACATAAGCTTTCAGAAGTGTGAAAAGTATCTTAGCTAAGTTACTGTAATCTTGCTTTAAATATCCTTCAATAATATATTTTCTTCTCACAGAAGTCCCCATGAAAAGAAGAAGAAGAGGCGGTCTAGATCACGTACCAAATCCAGAGCTAGGTCTCCCTCACCATCCATGTCACCAGGCAAACCATCCACACACAAAAATTCTGTACATTCAACTAGTGTCTCTCCTGTGGAGAGTAGGGAATCCAGCCAGGAACGCTCCAGGTACTGTACTCTTTTTACTATAACTCTGCAGTGCTGGTGTCTCTTGACTGTGAGTGTGTCCTTTGTCCAAACTCAGGGTGAGGAGCTCTGTGTGTGTGCATATCAAAAGTAGAAGCCACTGGGAGCACAGCACTGTGTGCATCAGCCTGATGAAGATACTGGATCTCTGGTGCCTAATGGAGTAAACATCTCAACATACTCTTACAGTAAAACTGGTGCAGAAAATTCCGCAACCTAATTCCGAGTTAGAAATTGGAAACCTTCACTAAATGGGATAACTCTTTGAAGGAGAACTTTAATAGAATGGTGTGAATTGGAGTGCTGCGTGCACAAGATTCATAATTAAATTATTTCTACAGAATATGGAACAGTCCTGTAAAAATTTCCCAGGCTGCTCTTCAGATGTGTCTGATCAGTTGTATAAGTGAGTCTTTTGACTCTCTTATGGCTTCTAGTTGAACGAGAGAACTGTTGTCCTAACATATGAGAGACATGTACAATAAAACCCAAAATCGTGATGCTGAGTGAAATGCATTTTTGAAACATTTACTACAAATTTCTAATTCTATTTTTACTTTTTCAGGGGAGTTTCTCAGGAAAAAGATGGCCAAATTTCTTCAGCAATTGTGTCTTCAGTGCAGAGTAAAATCACTCAGGTACAAATAGACAAATTCAGAGTATGTTTCCTAATTATGTCCAGCATATTATCTTATTCCCTTATACCTTGTGCAGTTCTGAGCTTTGCCTGTGATGTAGAGAGATGTTCATAGCTGCTGTCCTTGCAAGTTTAATCAAGCCTCTAAAGACCAAGCTAAATTCATTTTGCTGCAATGTATCCATTGCTCAGGTGTGAAAGCCCACATTATGCTGCAATACCTCTGTTACCAATAACCCACCTTACCATGTAGCGCTCCTAACAAGTTTCATGGAAGAAAGAAATCTTTAACATTTTTTTAAATCGAATATGCCAACTCTAAAAGGGGAGAGCCCTAAATTACGCTTTGAAAAATTTACAGTGTAAAATCAGAGCTGCCTTTTATATTCTGATGGTTTTTCAATGGCTGGATTATTTTTTCAGGAAATAAATATTGTTCAAAGATTTAATTCCACTAGGGAAATAGTGGTAGTTGGGAATTAATACTAGTGGTCTGGTACCTTACATGCAGTATTTTATCCAAATTTTTATAAGAAACCCTAAACAAGAATATTCAGGAAAAATAGTGAATATAGGCACCAGAGAAAGAAAATAGAACGCTATGTTATAAGGAATTCCAGGTATGAGAAATGAGTTATGAACTATGTCATGGTCTTCAAAAGAAAGTAAACATCCCACTCTTTAAAAACATATACCCTTCAGACAAAGGTGATTGGTTTATGCTTTTCTTGGGTTAAATGTCACTTATGGCATAGCATTTGCTAGTTTAGTCTGCTTGCTTGAAGTGCAGCTGTAGGAGAAGGAATGATTGCTATATTAAAATACAGGAACATAAGCTACCCCCTTCATGCAGGTTTTTGCAATCACGTTTTAGCTCTTCAAAGCTCAGACATGTCTGATCACTTTCCTTCTATTTTCTACAGGATCTTATGGCCAAAGTGAGAGCAATGCTTGCAGCTTCCAAAAACATCCAAACTAGTGCCTCCTGAGATCTGGGGAACTGACCATCAAGAAATCATGTGAAAAAGAACAATTGGGAAAAAACTGCCTCATCTCAAATGTACAGCTGAGCTTGGCTCACTTGGTTCACAACTCGTCTGATTTACCAGAGCTCAAGGAGCTAAAACCTGTCTTTTATGTACAGAAGCATCTCCTTGAAATTTCATTGAATTTTTTCAGGCAGAATATCTTTGGAAAATTTTTGGTTTTTGTAAATTGATTTTTTTGACTAATTCTTCAGTAACATTTTATGATCAGCGGTCTATATGTGTATATTTGTAAATACTATGTTTCTGTGAAAAGTATTACACAATAATAAAGAAGGAAACATCTTTCATTAGCTAGCGTTTTTGTGGAGTCCTTAATTGCTTGTGTTTGGGTTTTGTTATAAGTTAATTTGCTTTTACTTTAGTAGGTTCTGCTTTTTAAAATGGCAACTGTCTAACCTGCCTGGCCATCTTAAGCTGAGAAATTCTGTTTATCTTCCTTTATGCACAGGACGATCTCAGAAGAATGTTTGTTAGATGTTAGTAGTGGACAGGTTTTGAACCAGGGATGTGATTTTCTGTCCATGATTTAGAAAGATCTCTGAGCCTCCATTTGAGGAGCTGACCCTTTGAAGTCAGTAACTAATGGTCAGTAATAGCCCCATTGTCTTCATGTGCCTTGTTCTTTAGCTACAGAAAATAGGATATTTTTGGTCATTCAATTGACATCCTGTACAGAAATCCAGCATTTTTCTGATTTAACACCTTTCTCACAGTTAAAGTTATTTACTAACTTGTGTTTTCCTGACACAGACCAATTAACACTGTTCAGAAAGCTTGTGGCCTCAGGAAAATTGCATGTTTGTTTATTGTGCATCCTTTATTTTACACTAAGACTGTTTAATTTTTAAATTTAAATGTTCTTAAAATGAGTACAAAAAGATGTGTGGATTTTCCCCAAGCCTGCTTTAACAGTGAGGGTTTTCTGTAATAGTTGGTGTATTCAAAAGGTGCCCTTATTGGCAGTTACCTGATTCTGTAAAGAGTTGGGATCAGGACTTTTACTGATCTCTGAAAAAGTCTGTGATCAATAATCAGAAAGATTGTGATTTTAGTGACTTACGGGCCTAATTTTCTCTACTTTCATAAAGAGGAGGTGGAGGTTGGAGACAGAGAAATTAATGTAAAGTTCACACTTCCTCATAGATGAGTTGATAAGTTATCTACATAGCACAGGTTAGTAATGCCAATGCAAAAATCTTGTTCAAAGCAAGGGGAGGAGAAACTGTTCATATAATTTAAATTTAAAGTAACATGATGGTCAAAATGATCATTGGCATGCTACTTGCTCACTTGGAATGCAAGCACAGTGTTTAAGTCTTTGGAAACACCAATCATGTTTCTTTTCAGTTTTTCATCAAAAATTAGCAGAATTTTCACTTGTACAATTTTAAAAGCTGTGTGTGCTGCAGAGAAATTTCATTGTGCACATAAGTTGTGATGAAACAGAACCATCTAAATGGTAATGCAGAATCATGTTATCCACCGTTTACCTAATTATTTCAAAGTTATACGTAATGTTTTGACTAGTGCAAAAATAACTTTCAACCAGGACCAGAGAGGCACTATTTCGTCTGCACGTGTTGATGAAACAGTACGAGTAGAGACAGAGATAAAAAAGAACATAAAGTAAATTTTGCAGGCGGCTGTTGTAGATTGTTGTGCAGCGTTGAATTTACAGCAGCTATATTTTTCGCTCTTAAATGGAGTTAAAAGTCTCGCCATGGTTAAATAATTGGGAGCTTGGATGCCAGTTGTTTGTCAAGTAATAGGAAAAAAGCTCAGCTCTTTGATAAAACAGACTGGGCAGCTTGTTTGGCTGCTGCTTTGCAGATTTATTCTCTTTGGGAAGGTTGTTGCTTTAATGACTTCTTAAAATACTTTCTCTCCCTGTGAGCAAATCTTCAAGTATTTTTTTTTCTTCTTCCTTACTCCCTTTTGTGGTATGTAGTGAGATGGAGCATTCAGCTACAGGAAAATTTAGATTAAACTGCATTTTTATACAGTCTTTATTGTTTACCAAGGTTTGTTTGCATTCAGCACTCTCTCATGGGGAGTTGTATTCTCCAGAATTTAAAAAGTAGTAGTGTTTCTATTACATTATTTTTTCTCTTTCCAATGAGAATGGAGATTTTTTCCATACTAAAGGGGCATGAACTCCATTACCAGAATAATTCCTTTCTCTAATTTCACATTTAAAAATTGATGCTGCTTTTTTTGGTCTGTCTTCACAGGCACTGGCTGTGTTGTAACTGCTTGTAAATGCAGCACAGAGCTTGTGATGCAGTGAGTACAATTCCTGGTGCCTGGTATATCAGGAAAATGCGTGACCAGTATCAGGGAAGTGTCTTAAAAACTTCAAACTGGGAAATTCTCAGATTTCTATTTTTCAGGTGTAGGTTTGCAGCACAAGGCAAGAGACATGTCTGTGGACCCAGTTCTGGGAGCGTGCCAAGTGTCTGGGACCACAGGGCTGGGACGTGCAGAAAAGGGGAATCAGAAGCACCTCACAGCCCACCTCCATCCACGAAAACCGTACGTACGCAATTCCTTGCAATGTTTCCTGGTGCCAAGGGGCTTAAAAACGTCCTGTATCACCTGCCTGGATTGTCAGGATCTTGTTTCTGGTTGCATGAGGTTGCTACAACAGGGAATGAAAATATTGGGAGTACTTCATTTGGAATAAAGCAAACACTGAGTAGCTGTGAGGAAGGCACTGTGGCTGCTCTGTTGTCAGCAACTGGTTTTATTTTTTCTCAATTTCTCAGTTTTGTGAAAACAATGTAATGTGAGATTGCTTTGCTTTAAATTTAGTCAAATACAGTAATGTTGGCAACTCTTTAGCTGTAGGTACTTTGACTTGTTTCGTGTGCATGTGTGTAACAAATCAGAAGGACTTGGATTATTAATACTGCATTTCCAAAGCACATTGGGACAGGCTGTGTCTGAAATGTGCTAGCCAGTCTTTCCTCAGTGTCTTGGGAGTTCCAGATAATAGTTTTGAAGATTTTAAATAAAAAATTATCAGTTTATACATTCATGCAGAGTAGCCTCTCAAAACAAAAATTTGCCAATGACAGTAAGACAGGGAAAGTAGGAGCTGCCCAGGAGGGGTATCAGTTCTTTTTTTCTTAGGTTCAACTGAGATTCAAAAAGTACTTCCAACTTTAAGTTTCAAATCACTAAATCATTTACAGACATGGGTATTTGTAGGTGTTAGACATACATTCTCAGGGATGGATGGATTTGTGAAATAAAAACTAATAGCACAAAGACATTGCTGCAGCAAAGGTTGTGTGTAGCCTTAGGTTCTTCATTTTTCTTTGTCAAATGGAGGTGAAATAGGTGAGTGGTGCTCATGCACATCTGTCCTCCAATCCTTGATAACAGTTTCCTTCAGAGCATGTTTCTCAGTACAGAATTCCAATTCCTCGGCTTTGCTCAAACTGCCCATCCAGGTACAATCTTCAAAGTTCAAGAGGTGAATTCATAACAACTTTTATTAAAGATATTCTAATTTGAATTAATTAGATGCATTTGACAACTTCCTACTTGGCTCTTCAGTGGGTAACCTGTTAGGAATAAAAAAGTTAAAAATCATTTGGCCATTTCAGGATATACTTTTTGGTTTTCTACAGGTGAAGAGACTTGGTTTCTTGTTAATGGTTTTGCTTTCAACAGTTTGGCTCTGTTGAGGTATATCCGTGGTCTCTTGACATTGATCCTGATTTCACACTTGGTGTCACTTGTAACTCTTTGTATCACAACATTTTGGTCAACACCGATTATTGTGGAACATTCACGTTCTTGCTTGTAAACGTCATTAATTAGAGACAATCAAAATTATATTAATTTTTCAATGGGGCAACAAATGATAGCATTTAGAATTAAAGTTTTTTTGGATTTAAGGCAATGACTATTACATTTGGTGAAGATACTTTATTGAGAAATCCTGTCTAATTAAATTTCTGCTTAATTCAATTGCATTTATCATTTATTCCTCTTCTCCCATCCCTACCCGGCAAGTAATTATATGAAGCAAAGAAGTAAAAGACCTGTGCATTGAGGTTAGTAACTGCTAAAACATCTCCTTTACTAATTTTCCTTTCACTTCATGATCTGAAAGCATGAAATAGAGCATTGCACTGATCTATCATTGTTAGTTTAAAGATGAAATTAACTTGACTATAACATTACGAAAATTTGTTTGACATTCTGATAAATGCAGCTCTTTAAAGTTGAAAGCTCAGTGTTTTACTTTTTTCTGGTTGTGATTTAGATACAAACATGTTCCGAAATCTTGTTTTGCTTTCAGACAGATCCTTTCAGCACCAAAAGTGTAGTTCTGTGGAGTATTACATACGAAAGGAAAGGCTTTATTGGAGCATTTGGGTGGAAACTAAAACCTGCTTGCACGCTAATGAAGCTTGCCTTTCTGGTGGCAGCTGGTGTGGTATTGCTGTTGTTACTCTGTTTGAACCATGGAAGGATTCTTGATAAATCTTGATGCAAAGCATGTCTTTGCTTTTTGCCTTGATTTTCTCTGCTCTGGATTACACAGGAGGTGAATATACCCTGCTGCATTTTGTGTAATCTTAAAGCAAGCCATGACTACTTATAACAAATCCACTTTTACCTTTTGGTGAACTTGAAACTTCTATGGTATTAATTTAATATCTTTAATTTGAATGAAGATGATAATCTCTTGGCAACAATTAGTCCTGAACATGTAGCATGACAAACATTATACAAAGCTCTGCCAGACCATTTTAAAAGGGATGGTGATAATCTGCCATCTCTGGATCGCTGCCACACTCTCCTCGGGAGACATGCTATGACTTGTTTTTTCTGATAAGGACAAAATGGCTCCACCTGCAATGGATACATGCTGACAAACTCACTTTTCTCTTTAGGCTGAGTATTAAACTGATGATCTTGACTTAGGAAGTGTGAGGACTTCTTGTTGATATTTGACAGTGTTACAGATAGAGCTGCCTGCTTGGGTAAGAGAAGTGCCCACGTGCAAGACTGGAGAAGGGTAGGTGCCACTTGCCCAGACAGTGTACAGTGGCAGATACAATACCTCACTGCAGAGAGACTGGCCTTATTTAGGGATCTCAGATTTTCCTTGACCTGTTTCCTGTAAAATAAATTCTAAGGATGTATTCTTCCAGGGGAAAGTCCCATACATGCTCATATTTCCTCTCTTAAAAAGAAAGTCCAAGGATTTGGGGTTTTTCATTAAAATGCAATCTAAAGATGTGTATCTGCAACATTATTTATTAGGATACGGCAGCTGTGGTGATTGTGGCACTCTGTTAAATTACTGCTCTAGCTTGTTGTAACAGCTTTATCCCTCCAGAAACGCTAAAGCTTGAAAAAAAAAAATACCCTTAACTGATCAAGAGACAGGTCAGAGGGTTTGGGGTCACAAGGAAGGAAACAAAATCTGTAATCTTACCTCCTCCTCTCTGAAACTCTAATAGTCTAATTCATTTTCTAAAGAAAAATTAATTTCATGAGGACTGATGAAAAGATGAGCATTTTTCCACCTTGAGTAAAGTGAGAGATGATATTTCAGCCTTAAGCTATTGCGACAGTCAAAAGTACACTGTCCACAAGACTTCAAGTGTCCTAGCTTATGCACGGTGAAGGTTATAAATCACCAAGTGAAATGATTAAAAGATTTTTATCAAAATCATAAATTGCTTTAAAATAGTGGTGGGATGGGTGAAGCCTGTGTTACAATGGCATTATTGCAGTCCTTTTTTCAATAAACTGTCTATGCTGCAAAAGCAGTTATGGCCTTAACCTTACCTAGAAACCTCGTCCCAGTGGATACTCAGCACAGTGAAAAGACATCTTCTCCAGAGGTATATTTGTTGCTGGAAACCTCTTATTCCCTTTGATTCTTACAGTAAAATACGTGGGGTTTAAGTGTAATAGTGTAATAACAAGAGAGGAATAAAGGTTTTTTAGATGCCCCAGTCTGTGGTTTTATATTCTCAGAACAAAACATTTAATGTATTTGCATAATAAGAAGTAACCAGTTTACTCAGTTGAATCATGAATTGTGAAAGCCTGGAGTTTGTAAGTTAATAGTTTTCCCAGACTTGCCATTGCAGAGAATAGATGATCATTATCCTTTAGTGTCCCTTATCTGTTTGGGCTCACACTGTCCCTGTGAGTTGTGCTGCCATTTATCAATGGGGAGATATTTCCAGCTCAGCTCTGTTCTCTCTGTCAGGGCCTGGAATGCAGTAATAGACCTTAATGGTCCTGAGCAGCCTCCTGTGGGACCTTCCCCCACTGATCCCAGCTGCTCTTCCTGGGCCTGCCTGCTCCCTGGGGTTCATGGGGCTGGTCCCTGCCCTGCCACCTGCATTCCTATGCTGAGCTCCCATGCTTCAGTGAGCAGTGCCACCTCCCGCTCCCTGGCTCTTCTTGTTGCTCAAGTCTAATTGACTGGCTGTTTTCATTGCCCAGAGAGGGTCTGCAGTCTCCATGCTGGAGCCAGTCAAAACCTGACTGCCCACACACCTGGACACCCTGCTCATCTTGCTTTGGGCCAAGGGCTTGGACAAAATGATCTCCAGAGGTCTCTGCCAACTGCAGCTACTCTGTGGTTCCTGTTTGCAAATGCCCCATCAACTGCCCATCTTAATCAGGGTGGATTTGCCTCCCTTTGCATACTCTAGGTCAAGCTGTGCCTTCTGTGTCTGGACTTTGAAGAGGTATACGAAGTCCAAATAGGCAATAGAAATTGTCTGCAAAAAGACAGTAAACTAAAGTAGCTTTTATTGAACTCCTTCCCCTTCATAAAATCTACATTTAAAATATGATAATATCCTATGTAATCTGGGAAGTCTCTGAGCTGAACACTGGCAGCTTTGTGATCCAATTAAAACACTCCCTGAACACATCTCATTGCCAAAAACCTCTTATGCTTTAAACCTTTGTACATCACGTAACAATTTGTCTTTGGTTGCATCTTCTGTACTTCTTGAATGGGTATAAGCTTGCCTGATGTTTTTAATCAGGAAATGGTATAAATTGACAGCCTCAAGCTGTCATTGCACACAGAAACACTGAGACGTGTATCTATTAATTCTGCAGAGGGAGCACGTTAAATTCCCGCTGTTCATAATCTCCCGTTGGAACCAATATTGGCTAATGACTGTAATGGTATCTCACTTGGCAAAAATTAAACACATCTTTCATCCTTTCCTAAAGCTATTTCTGTTTTAAAGCATTGTAGATAAGTAGACAAAGTGGACAAAGAGTGATATTATATGCTGAATTTAAGAGAATACTGTAAAAATGAGTGAGCGATGCTGGCAAATCTGATGGCGCTTGTCCAGTGTTTCTTCACTGGCAAAGAGACATTCACTCAGTTCTGACAACCTAATGATTTTGATGACACAGTGATAGTTTTTCGAGCTTGGGTGCAATAAGTGGTGTTGAAAAGCTGTTGTTCTCACACTGTGACAAGGAAAATTTGCTGGAGTTTAAGGCCAGTGCAACTTTGACAACAAATGAAGTCTTGTATCTTTAGAGGCAGAAGCAATTCTGTGTTTCTTTCCCAGGATAATGACTACTTTACATGGAGCTGCGGATAACAGGCAGTGTGCAATCAGACTTGCTTTACAGAAATGGTTGAACTACTGGCCTTCGGAGTCATTGAACTTGCTTCCACTTTTTGAAAATCTTCCGAGCCCAAGGCAGAGGTTATGATTTGGGAAAGCTTTCTGTAACATCTAAGTAGGTAGGTCCTTTTTTGCAGAGGGCAAATCGGTTGAATGCCATTTTGTAAGCAGGGGTTTGGTTTAATTGCCTGTGCCTATTTGAAGCAAGAAGCAGTTTACTCTTGCTACGGATAAGTGGGTGACACCTCACAGAGAGACAGAAATAGAAGCAGCTATTGAGGACGTGCATGGGTGAGAGACCTCTGCTCTCTGGACTGGCTGCTTGCCATGAGGCAGGGGAGTACTTAGACTCCCCAGCTGCCCAGTTCCAATTTGCACTCTTGCTGCTTCAGTGTGCTGAAATGTCTCTGAAAGTTAGGTTTTATATCTTGCTAACCTCTCAATATTTTCTTGTGACAATGCAGAAGAGAACTAATGTGGTCTTATTCAAGCCATAACCAAACACAAGATATCAAGTCTTCTATAAGGAAAGACTATTCTTTGCCCTTATGCCTTAAGAATATGCATACAGTAAATATTACTGTTTATCCTTAAACAACAGTTATGTTGTGGAAAATCTCCTTCCATGTGTGGTCTGTCTGCATGAGAAGAGAGACTAGAATACTCTAAATATCAGCTGAAGTAGTGTACAGTTAAAAATGGCAAGAATAGATTCAAAATGGGTGCTACAGATTGCATGTGGAGACTTGTTCGGGTTCAGGCAAACATAGCTTGGATCCCACAGCTGCCATCATTCAGGAAGTCAGACCATAGGTAAAATTCAAGCAATTAGGGTGATGCCCAGTTGCAACTACAGTTCAGCATTATTCCACTAATGAGCTTTTCTTCTCATACTGTAGAAGCAAGGTTGGTATCTGGCAATAGAAGACATCATTCTTTATTTCCTGGTGTTTGGCTCAGATTTACTGATGTGCTTTCTCATCTGGGAGTGAAGAAGGGGGAACGGGATTATGATAGAGTGTTCACAGATTTGAGAACCAAGTTGTAAGAAAATAACAACTTGGTGCTTTAGCTCCTTTGCCAGTGGTCTGTAGTTGTGCCTGAATGTAGTGCAGTTGGCTGCTGTTTTTCATACTTTGAAGTCCCCTCTTCCTATTTCACCTTGCTGGAGATCTCAAGAATATCTTGTGAAGTCTGAAAAAAGCAGCAAGTTTGGGCAGCCATCAATTGATTTGATCCTCTCAGGGAAATACATTCTTGGCCCTTTAAAAGGCTGGTGGCCAAGTATCTCCATACAGTCTCTTAATTTGTTGTTCTGTCTGTGAGTGGATCTCTGCTGGATGAAAGCAGCTAGTTCCCAGAAGCTTCTAAGTACTTTTTTTCTTGTGTGTGCCTTCTGCTGGACTAGTGACTCACTGATGACTGGTCCAGCTTGTTCCATTTGAAGTAGTACCCGTGCTGAATTTTCGCGTTTCTAATGATGAGTACCTCAAAGCTCAGTTCTTACTCTGAACTTGATAGCCCATTCAAAATGCATTTTTTTAAGGTCTCTCATTGTCTCAACACTGGAACTTTCAAGACCAAAGTTTTACAGCTTTTAGCCCTTTACTAGTAATGAATTTTACACCTTAATAAAAGCTTCAGCAAAGTAGGATCTATCTGCAATTTCTGTTAAGTCAGTGAAGAGTCTCTGATTCCATTCAGACATTGTCAGCAGTACAAAAGCAGCTTCTCAACAGTCTTCTATAAATGAACTGTTACCTTAAAAAACAGCTTCCCATTACTTGTTCTTATATAGTTACTTTTGTACCCATATCACATAGTTGGAGTTCAGCCTTGTTCACCCAGCTATAAAAAGCTTTCGATACACTATTGCCTCCACAGAAATTATCAGTGGGCAGGTTTTGCAGAACCTCCCGGAAAATGCCTGATCTTTGCAGAATGGGCTGTTTCTAAAAAGCCTTCTAAATCCTCCTGTTGTTCATACCACAGAAGCAGGACTGTGAATGATCTGCCAATAAATAAAAATGGCATGTCAATCACACTTCCTTTTCTCCACCTTCTTAGAGGGGTATTTCAGTGATCAGTAGCTGAACTCTGTGAAAAGCATTCCAGATGATCACTCGCTGCGTCAAATGATGCTGTGTGATGTGGAGAGGTGGCTGTTTGCAGGAACAGAGCTGTAGTTTGAGTTGCATATGTTGGTTTGTTAGGCGTGGCTTCAGACAATGGCAAGAAAAGACGAAAGTGTTCCATGTTTACCAGTCAAAGCAGTATGAAAATAAAGGTTAAGAAGTGCCTGCTGGGGACAGAGACACTCAGCCCTCCCCTAGGGCTGGGGAGGAGGAAAAGATGGATTGTACAAGGTCTTGCCTCTTCTGCTACATTGCTTGAGCACTTCTGCTGGTTCACACTGGCACTGAGCTTTGACTGATGGGATGAATAACTTCAGACTGCTTTGAGAAAGCAGTGCTGACAAACAAAAGATTCATGAGACTTTTAATTCTTTTAAGAAAGGAAGGAGGGAGAGATAGGGGTTAAATCTTAAAGTCCTCAGGCTTGGTTCAAACGTGTGATGGTAACCACAGCTACCTGAAACCCTGGTTTTATGAAGAGAATGAAACACATTGCAATGTAAAAATGCTCCTTTCAAAAAAGTCAGCAGCCTGTAAATGCAGAAGTGAGCCCCATGAACAGCAAATCAAATTGAGTGGGTTTTATTCTGCCAACTGTTGATGTCCTGAAATAATAAGGAAAAATGCTGTAAACAGTGCTGTATTGAAGCACTGAATCACCAAATCTAACTCTCCTTTTAATTGGACTGTCTGGAGGATGAACCTCTGCAGTGTCTAGAAGTGCCCATGGAAACTCAAAATGGAGAAAAGGAATATATTAAAGCAGCTAATTTGTAGCATGGTGCCAGTCTGCCCTTTCCATTCTCCCTATCAATGGAAATCATAACAAGCTAATTTCTTGCTGTAAAATGTTCTTTGTTACTTTGACATATGAACTATTGGCGTCCTGCATGGAGTGGGGAACAGGGAAAGTGGCCGGTGATATCAGAGAAAATAATCTCATTCCCTTGGAACAGCACTGAAAGTTGTTCTGCAGAAACGCTCACCCTCACCAAAGGGAGGGCAAAAGCTCTTTGCTGCCACAGAAAAAGCAGAGAGATTTGTCTTTCCTATTTAATATTTTAAATGATATTGCATAGAGTTTTAGTAACAAAACTTGGTGAGAAAGAGGAGCTCCAAATTTCAGAATCTTTTTTTGTCTTTATCGCCTCATGTTCCTAGTTAAAATGCAGGAGCTGTATTGGAGAGGGACACAGGCTCACACCAGCTACCCAAGGACTGGAGAGTCCTGCAAGTGCTTCCCCCTCCTGCTGCAGGCTGTCCTGCCTTGTTGGCTCACAGTAAATCACCAGTAAAGTTTGGAGGTGTTCTGTTGCTTCTGTGTTGGTTGCTACCAATTTGGAAGTACTTCAGGTTTTGAGTTAAAGCAAAAAGAAAAATAACCAAGCAGTCCTTCCACAACCAAAATATAACCTGAACCCCCAGCAGCACACAGCTCTGCTGTCCCCAAATGCTGGTGGTCAGAGAGATCTGCAAGTGCCTTTAAAAGTCTGTGTTATAGCTTAAGTTTTAATTTATATTCATTACAATTTTTATCTGGGCACAATTTAGCCTAGCATTGTGAATGTTATTAGCTGCTGGCTTTAATTGTCAGGATTTGTACAGAAATGTTGTTATTTCCCTAATTAAAGTCTTTCCAAGTGCACAGCATCAGGCCTTGGGCTCTTCTGCTAATTGCACTGAGCTTTCTACCTGTTAGTTTATTTGGATAAATATTATCAAAAGGCTCTGATACTTAACAACTATTTGTGAAATGTGCTTGTCTTCTGTCACTATCCTCTCAGACCGCATGTTTCCAGACCAGGAGGCTGAAGTGTTACTCCCTATAACAGCATATTAACATGCCAAGCATGGCAACTGAAAGGGAGAAAAATGAAGGTGAAGATTTTGGTGCTCTAAGAAGTAAGGCAGAACCTTGGTGTGCTCAGAGCGCTGGGCTGGCTCAGGGTGGGAGCGTGGCCAGATCTCAGCTCAGCCTCCTTATGTGATGTTATATAGATCACTTTGGTTCTATGTAAGAAAAATCGAGGTAATTTTAGTTCTTTGCTTTGTTCAGTGGTGTGGAACCATGGACTTAAGGGCAGTGTGTTGTTTCTGAGACCTTTGAGCATAGCTCAGAGGTGACAAGAAAGAAAAGCTTAAACTGAGGCCAGGAGGGAGAGCGGAATGCGATGCTCAGGTGTAACGGATGGTTGCAGATTGCTGCTCCTTACTCTGAGCCCTTTGTTTTACTGTGCAATGAGACTAAAATCTGCTGGAGACCACACTGTAATGCAGGTAGCAATCCTAAACTGAGGCATCTGTAACCCTATTTTGTGAGCACAACAGTCTGTGTGCTCAGTGTTTGATGGGAAATGCACTTTCTGTAGTGCAGAGATGGACTGAGCTTTGCTAGTGCCACAGATGCTGTATGAGACTTCTTTAAGTTTTTTAACTGTACTTTTTTCCTAGAGCTTAGAGCTTACTCAATTTTCAGCTGTATCCTACTATTAAAATTGGCTTTGGAGTTAATTTTAAGTAGATTAAATTCTTGACTGTTGAAATCTGAACAGTAAAAGCACATAATCTAGTATAGCAGTTTTCTTTGGCTCTGCATCTTAAATACCTTCACATAGATAAGGAATTAGTTTGTACTTTTGTTTAAAGAAAACAAGCTCGGTGATGATGTATGAAGAAACCTTTCCTGCCTGGTTCCTTCTGATGTGCGTGCCTTTTCTTCTTTCCAGCAGCAAGAGTGCTGAAGGCTTCCTTGACTGATGGGTTCATTCAGGACATCTCGGAGGTAGGTAGGGAAGATAACTGTTGACTTAACAGATGATGGTGGTTGAGATGAACCAAAAAGATGAATGCATAGCTAAAAATGACATCTCAGATCTTGAATCATGATGTTTTCTGGGCTGTAAATAGTAGTGTCTGTTTAATAAAAAAAAGTGAAGCTGAACCTTAGTTATCATTCTTTCTTCAGCAGCGATCGGTCTATGCTGGGATATTTTTGTAATCCTACCTATTGATCTTCTGAAGAGCTGTTGTGTTTGAAATAATTATTTCAAAGAAAGATGGAAGAAAAAGCAAAATCATCTTTGCACAAGAGCTTTTTTTCATCACCTAAATATATTCATTGTAGAAACATCTACCTCAGAAGAGGTGAAGATCATTCCCAGCATCCCGGGCTGCTGTTTTTCTGCTCCATCTGCCAGAATTTTTGCAGCTGGCACAATTCATTAATTCTGTTCAATCTGTGTTCTCTCAAACCAGCAATGAATTTGATAATCAAAGTGCTGGGGTTTAAATGTATGGTTTTCTTTTTACTCTGAGCTACTCACTGAGTATTAACGTGCAACACAGCAGCTTTTTCCAGGGCTTTCTCTGGACAGACACAGCAGCATATGGATGCTGCGATGGAATCTCCATCTCCTTGGTAGGAAACTGGTTAGTGGAGCTTGATGGAATCTGGCACAGTGTTTAGCCATTATTGTTAACATCAGCACAGTATCTCTGCTTGTTCTCCAAGCTGCAGGGCCAGCAGGAAACTTAGCATGAGCAACTGTGCTCTGTTTTTGCAGAATCTTGAATCTTGAGAAGCCTGTTAACATCCAGAGAGCCAGTACTGGCCCAAAACAGTGACAAAAGGAGATGGTGCTATGCTTGAGACACTTGTTGGGCAGTGAATTTGAGTAACTCGGCTCAGCTCTTGGCTACTTAGCTTGAATTTTGAAGAGAACCCTACACTTGCCAAGATGGCCCAGGGCATCAGAGCAGGCTCCGACAGAGATTGAGGGGAGGGAAGAATTTGTTAACAGGGAACACAGACAGGGATGCAGGGATGTGGAAAAGTTACAATGGGAATGATCAGTAATAGGGAATCCTGAGAAGTCTAAAGAGAGGAAATCATGTGCCAGGGAAAAGCCTGTATAAACTTGCATAGTTGCAAGTGTGGATAGGTATAAACAGGGAAATACAGGCACTTATGACCATCTCCATAGCACTTTATGCCATTGTTACCATCTTCAAAAGCATACTGCCTACCTGTTCGTACTCTTCTGAAAATTACCGTTTTCTGGCAAAAGCTCTTTATACATAATTCATGTAAGTACAGGATTCTGTGCTTATTTTACTCTTGAAGATCTTCCTCAAGTACTCCAGGGAGATCCATTTATCAGGTCCAAAGCAAAGCTTTGTTTTTCCCTCTACTTCTTGACAAAAAGCTCTCAGTAGGTGCTGGTGTTCAGAACCTGACGTGCTCAGGACCCCGTACTGCCACGTTCCTGTCAGCTTTCAGTGAGTGACAAACGGCTGCCGCCTTCATCTCTACATGTGTGTGATAATAACAGCTGATTTGGTGACCCCTGCGTCTTCTTTCAATGTGTCTCTGTAGAATTGAGGCAATACGCACAATTTTTCTGGGAGAGATAACAGATGGGAGACTGAATGGGGAAATCCACCCACTCCTTTGACTACCCTGTGCTAATATTGCTATAGCTGATGAACTGAATGCAGCGTGCTGGGACAGGAGCTTGATTCCACTATCTTCAACAAACCAGGACTTCCCACAGGGCAGTGTGTCTGGGTGTGCAATGGGGACTGCAAAGATGCACCTGCTGCTGCCTTTGTGTCATCCTTCCACTCTCCTCTGCCCCATCCTCACTTGCCCACAACACCATGCACTCCCCAGGGAAGCAGTTTTGAGTGTGGTCAAAGTGAAGGGAAATCTTTGCTTCAGTTCACTGTAGACATCTCAGGGATCCTTGCCTTACGTAGAAAGCCAACAGGGTGCCTTATTCACACTGCTCCACACAACCCTGATCTATCCTCCACATTGTGCCCTCCACTGCTGCAGAAGGAGCCTGCTCTGCACAGGAATTTTTATCATACTTATTTTCCCTGTGTCCTCTTCATATACTGTCATTATTTTGCACGCAACATGGAAAAACAAAGACGTTCCATTAAATGATTATATTCTTTCTTCTGCTAAACATTGATTAGCTTTTTCAGATGGTTATTATTAAAAGTCATACTAATTTATGCTGCTAATGATAGGTTTACAGATATTCATGCTACTCTTACTGTCAATATAGTTAAAAAATGACTGTGTGTATGTGAGTTCAGAAGCCAGCCCTACCAAGTTCAATCTGCAGCCAGCAGGTCCCATTCTGCTGCCTGCACTGGCATTTCAGCAATGCTTCAGCAGCCACCTAAAGCCGTGTGCTGCTGGCGATGGCCTTTGTTCCTACAGAACTGGGGGAGGATTCGGGAAATCTGGATTCAGCCCTGAGGTTCCACCTCAACATGTTTCCAAAGTACCTCTTTGACCTGTCCCTGTCTGCAAAAAGGTGAGTTGGGACTCCTGTCCCGTGGCCTCAGCTCAAAGGACTGTGGTGGGTTGACCCTGGCCAGTAGCAAAATGAATCCTTTCTGATGCTGGCTGTTGAGCTATGTAGCATGTTTCCACTTTAAAATCACACATAATTAATTGTTTAATTATAATTAATTAATATACTCAAGGAAACCCTAATTCATACAACCTCTCTGAATAATTATTACATTCCTTTAAAATTAGCTAGATTGGAGCATTTGCTGTTCGGCTTTTGCCAATGCCCTCTGCAAGTGGTGGAGGTCTGTTCTGCTGAAGACAAGGACCTCTGAGAGGTAAAACATGACCTCTGTGCTGCTGGGTCATGTCCTCTCACCTCAACAGACTGGCAGTATCTGCACAGGAGGGAAGGGAGCTGGGGATGGAATGTAAGAAGTTTTTGATCATATAATTGACTTCCTTTTGCCTCCCCTCCCCCTGTGCTCTGAAACACCTGTAAAAGTGCCTTACTTTCTGCTAAAAATAAATACAGCAGCAGTCTCTAACACCCAATTATCTCAGACTGGGAGGAACAGTTGTGATTAAGGTTTAAGGCAGCCTTCAAACAGGCGTCTGAAAATATGTCCAAACTACAAGCGTTGGCAGATGTAGGGTAGAAGGGAATGTGGATGGCAGTCATTGACTGGAGAGGTACACGGGATAATAAAAGAGGTGTTAGCAGATGGCAGATAAAAAACAGGAATGTGAGAAGAGCAAAGCCTGTGAAGTAGCTGTTGATGGAAGAAGAAAAGTGGGAAACTGTGCTCGAGTGGAGTTGTTTGGAGGAGTGGTCCAAGGCCACCAGTGCCTGGAAAACTGGCACGACTGGCTGTGAGAGTGAGTTTGCCTTCTCATGTGAAGGGAGAGGAGGGAACAAGGTGGCTAAAGAGTTGTTTTATGAAGAAAATTCAGAGCTTTCCAGATGTGTTTTTGTTTTCCTCTAGAGCAAAAGCAAAACCTTTCTTGCAGTTCCTCTGTGCTGCCCTGGCTGCACCAGGGCTGGGTTGGACTCCATCCTGGGATGGGGTGCTGTGCTGTGCCTGCCAGAGCTGAGTCCCATAGTGAAGCCCTGGAGCTTGAGCTGCTTGGTGTAATTAATATACATTTGATCAGGGAAAGTCTGGCAATGTCTTGGTAGTAAAAATGGCAATGTCTTGGCACCTTTCCACAAAGTGCCCTGAGTTCTGTCTGAATCCAAGAGCTGAGAACTCTAGAAACTGAGTGTTATTTGCCCTCCAGAAATCCCACTGCTCTCTCAGTGCCAGTTTGCACTGGTTTAAGCCTTCTCCAGACAACTCCCAGATTCTGGCTGAGCAGATAGAAAGACAAAACCAGTGCCTCTCTCTGTGCTTGCAGTGACCTGGCACACCTGACACATTCCTGGCTGCTGGAGGCGACCCGAGCAGCTCAAGGGCCTGTTAGTGACACTTCACTTTCTTGTGAAGGAAATGACACCTGACTCTCTCTCAGGAACAGAACACCTTCCAGAACTCAAGGGATTTACTGCAATTGCCAACAGGCTTTCATGAGCACTGAAATGCTTGGAGAGTGGAAGCTGGGTAGTGGTGTGGCTGCAGTCCCTGCTGGGCTCAGAGCTCTTGCTCCCCACGAACATCCATCACAACACATGTGTTGAGGCCCAGAGAGAGACACTGAGTGAGGGCAGGGAGGGAACAAAGCTCCCAGCTCCTTTTCTGCAGGTGTTTTCCAGCAGGAACAGTTGAGTTTCTTTTTGTATCACGAGATTTTGGATGTGTCAGAGAGACTTCAGCAAGGGATGGTGATGCTTGTAGGGGACTCTGCTGCTTGTGCCAGCAGTCAGAGCTGAGTGAAGGGACTTGACACGGTGAGGGGACAAGGACACTGAGTCAATGTGTAATCCAGCCAAGTATGTGAGGGCAGGGAGAAGGACTTTGGTGGTGCCTAATGGACTGTCCTTCAGAAATGCCGGTGTTTGCCTCTGGGAATGACACACTCGCCCGGCTGAGCTGGGAGTGCTTGAAGTGAATTAGGCTGTATGATTTCAGGTTGCCTTTGAGTCAAAAGAAAGTTTTGGAGATTCATTCCTTATTTATTGATGTGTTTTCTTTTGCTTCAGAGAAAGAAAAGGAAATCTCCAGCAAGAAGAAAAAAATAATAAACCACTTTCCATCTTGTCCGTAAAAAGTGCCTCAGGATTTTTATGAATTCCTTGTTACAGATTGCCAACAAAGTTAATTGGAAGACTGGACAAAAACCCAGATTATTTTTTTTTGCTTTACATGAATTCTTGCCCGTGCTTTGCCTAAGAGCACTCAGTGCCTGCAATATTGAATGTGTCCATGTGCAGAATGGAAATGGATTGCTGCTGGAGAGGTAAAAAAACAAAAGCAACAAAAACCAACCTGGAGTTGCTCAAAATAATTCTTGCATTATACCTCCTTGGCTTAAGGCTGACAGCACCTCAGATTAACAAAAACGACGACACAGCCCTCCTCTCTCTGATAAAGCAAATTGGAGCAGTAAGTGAAGAGAATCTTTTGTTGTGCCCTCAGCCCTGGCTGGCACTGAATGTGCCCGATTTTTTGTGCTTCCCTTTTGCTAATTGTGGTGGCCTTTTCCTGGTGCTGGGGATCCATTCCGCACCAGCAGTGGGCAGCCCTGGGGCCTTGCAGAGCCTCCTGTGCCTGTTTGTGTCTGCATCTTCTCTCAGTGGAGCTGTAAATTTACAAAACACCTCTGCTGGGAGACCAGTGGCTTTTCCTTTGGTCTGGCTGTTGCAGCGGTGGAAGAAGCAATGATCCATGCTGAGAACAAACAGGAGGGAACAGGTTTCCACATGCTTTACTGCACGGGAATCACAGTGGCACGGCAGCTATTATCACTCATGGAGGGGCACGGGGGCTGACTCTGTGGAGGAATGCCACTAAGGTGAAACCCACTCCATTATTTTCAACCAGAGATGTGCAGAGCATAAACAGGTCGGTATCTCCAACATGATCAGCAAAACAGTGCTGAATTAACTGCTGTGTAATGCCCTGCTTTATTTACAGCAGCACATATAACAGATGTCCCCATATTTAACAAGTGCCCCCACCCGCAGCAGGGCTGGTGGCCCTGACCTGCTCACGCTGCAGCTTGAGAACTGCAGGTACAGCAATAAGTCGGCGTCACTCCTTGCTCTCCTTCCTTGACTCAGCCCAAGGCTTGTGCAATTGATGTCATCCTTTGTCAAACAGCTTCCACACCAATAAACCAGAGCAAAAATAACTTGTCTCCTGCCTGCTGCCTGATTAAGGTTTTTAGGCTCAGGATTCGCTCTCAGCAGCTGTGTTCTATATCCCCTATGGGATGGTCCAGTCTCAGTCGAGCCCTTTCACAACTTTTTATACCAGTGAATACAATCATACCCAGGTTCTTTCAAGGCTGGATGCTACCATTATATCCCAGTCACATTCATGAACAGCAGCCAAGGTTCCCTGCCTGGTAAAGAAAATATATAGCGGCAAGTTTTATGGCTTAGTGAGACTACAGATAGAATGCAAGGTGGAAAGTCTTTCTTAAGGCACGTACATTTTCATCAGAGTGCACTGCATCTTAAAATAAAAAAGTTACCCATTTTCTGTATGTGCTGGAGAATCATAGAATATGCTGAGTTGGAAGGAACCCACTAGGCTCATCAAGTCCAGCTCCTGGCCCTGCTCAGGACACCCCAGGAATCACACCATGTGCCTGAGAGTGTTGTCCAAATACTCCTTGAACTCAAACAGGCTTGGTGCTGTGACCACTTCCCTGGGGAGCCTGTTCCAGAGGCTTCACCTTCCAGAGAGGGTGTGTTTTTAGCAGAAGGGATTCTTTCTCATCTGCTGCTGTGAGTGTCACTGGCTGGGCTCACAGCTCACTGACTCTGATCTGCAGCCAGACCCTGCTAATGTGCCCAGCACACCTCGAGGTGCTCCTGCTCCTGGTTTATGGCAGCAATGCTGTTGGCAGGTCCCTGGTGGGAGCCTGGCACCCCGCTGGGAAAATGCATTTAGAGTGAGAGGGAAAAGAGGAGCAGGACACAGGGGGATGGAGGACTATCACAGTCCAGCAGCCACAGGGTTAATGCTCAGCTGCTTTTTGTCTTGCATGAAATACCCAGGAGATGGGAAGTTAAAGGAACCGAGTGGTGACTGAGTGAGTGTGTGGTACTGGGTAGTGAAATCAGTCGTGTCAGTGGTTTTTGAGCACGACTGGAGCTGTCAGGTGAGGAAGGGGAAGAAATGTGGGCCTGGTTCCGCCCCTCGAGACGTTTCCCTGAGCCCTACACTGATGTGCAAGGGGAGAGGGAGCCAGTGGGACTGGCACAGCCTGCCAGCACAGCACCTTTGGAGCTTGGGCTCACTAGTGCCCAGTGACTGAAAGCCTTATGGTGGGGAGTGAACTGACCTAGATCCTGGTCTTGGGGAGAGCAGATATCAACATCCTCTCTTATGGATCTGCTCCTTTACCACTGGGCCCATGGATATGATGACAGCTTGGCCTGGACTGGACATGCCACATGAGCTGAAATGCCTCATTTGACATTAGCACAGTTGGTTTTTGGAATAACTTCTTCCAGGCCTTTATCATCCACCTGCTGATTGCTGATATTCACCTCCCTTAGACCCAAGTGAGGTGCAAGAACCTTGTAATCCTTTTCTCTCAGCACATTAGTGCAAAGCCTCATGAATCTCTATTAAATTTGAGAGAGAACATGAAGATAGTTTGCAGCTGCCTTGTTGATTTTATATTTCCTCTCATTGCAGTGCCTTGCCATGAAGCTGAGAATTAAATGGCTAATAAGGCATCTGCTCCAAGCAGGAGTCTCAAGATTGTGACAAAAACAGCTTTCATCAGGGTTTGGGTTATTGGTTTTTCTTGCCATCATATAATCACGTTATTAAAATCTTTAGGGTTACCTGATTAGAGGCAGTGACTGTCAAAGGCAGCTTAGCTGGCAGAGCAGGAAATAGGAGGTATCTCCTGGTCTTGGCTGGGTGCTGCAGCTCTGTCTAGGAGGTGGCTGGAGCTGTGGGGCTGGGCAGCATCTGCAGGCAGGTGCCCAGCTGGCTGCTGCTCTCCCATAACCTGTGATGGATGAGCTGGAACCCTTCAAGAAATGACTCTGAAAGAAACACGAGAGTGCTCCATTTTGGGGTGGCAGCTGGAAAACACCTCGCAGACTCCATCCAGAAAAGCAGTGCCCAAAGGGAAAGGAACCATCTGGAAGCAGGAGGCAGTGGCTGGGCCAAGCTCAGACTTGCTCACTGTCAGACTGAGTTATCTGTGGGCCTGGGAAGGGTGGTGATCCTGTGGCACATCACATATATCCTGCAAGGACCCCAAAGCTCTGCACATGCGTGAGGAGGAGGATGGGGCTCAGTCAGCAGAGCGGAGGGCAGAGAGACTTGTTGGCAAAAGGGAGACGATGGGGCTGCTCTGAGCCCCAAGTGCCTGTGCATGGGGGCGTGAGTGAGAGGGTCTGTCTCAGGAGGAGAGCTCAACAAACATCTTGGAGGACAGAAGATGCACTGTGTTGAATTGGGTGTATATAATTATACAATTTGTTCATTTTAAAAAATACATACTGTCAGGCCTGTCATTTTCACGTAAACTTGAACTCAGAGTTCATACTAATTCAATTAATTAAAGCTACATCTTGATGGAATAGGTGTTATCCATTGTGACTCTGGCCTTCGTTGCTGTGATTAGCAATCCTCGAAGATAAATTAAATTTTCAGATGTCTTGGGCATTGCTTCCCTTATTGCCAGTTAGAAGGTGTTGCTTATTGCAGGGATCACAAAGTCACTGAGACTGCTACAGTGATGGGCCTAGAAAAAATCAAATCTTTTTCTTGTTAAGGAAATACTGAATATTTTCATTAAAAGAGTCTTTTTTTTTTCTTTTTTTTCAATTAATGGTTTTGTTGTAGGCCAGTAACACACATTTTTAAAGGCGAGGTGCAGGTTCTGATGCACTGAACTGCCATTACAGGACAAATGGAGCTTGGCCCATGGTTTCCAGAAATGGGGACACTTTGGCTTTCCATGTTAAAAAAAAGCATAAGCAGTGGAACAACAATATCCCACCTGTGAAACAGAGCTGATCCTGCATTGTGGGTGTCTTTGTACAAAAACCTGTCTGCTGGGGGTTTCTGAACTTGGATGTTCCTTGTGGTGTTCTGTTCTTCCTTCCCAGTGTCTCAGCTGTGATACCCAGAGCAGAGATGTCCCTGCAGCTCCTGCTGCTGCAGAGGGCTTGCAGACCAAAGTACTTCACGGTCATTCCAGTGATTAAACCTTCATTAAAGTTCACCTTTACAGCTCCAACGTTTTTCAGTACAAGTTATAATTAACTTTTAAATGAAGACTTATCTCTAATAAGCAACTGTGTTTGCTGGGTCTTTGGCTGCATTGAAATCAAATTGAAACATACGGATATTTTTATTTCTTGCTTTCCCACCTCCTCAGGCTTAACAGGCAGGCTCATCTCAAGTGTAATGTCACCAATTTCAGGGATTAATTAGCCCCACATTTTGTGGTATAGTTAAAATACCATTTAAAAAAAAACAAAACAAAGCAACTCTGTAAGAGATTTTCTGCTCTGCTCTAAACCTAGTGCTGTGTGAGTGAGAGAGACACGTTTGTAGCAGCAAAGACAATTTTGACAGTTCCTGATGGATTGGTGTGATTTGGCACTTCTTTCGGTTGTTTCTTTCTACTTCCCTACAGATGAAATTCACTGTTTAAATTGGAATTTGCTGTGTTAGAAATCATTCCGATGCACAACCTTAGCCTCTGCTTTTGAATTTCTCACATAAACACCAAGAGGAGGAGGCTGGTGGTGACTGATTTTGGGGAGGACTTGCCTGCCTTCTGTCTCCAGAAGGGGTCAATCCCTTCTACTCTGTAGGTTCCTGCTCCTCCTTCTCCCCTCCAGTAGTTGCCACAGATGCCTTCAGACTGATTTAAGTGCTGTCAGGCCTTGGGTGAACTATACAGATATATTTTACCCCTATAAAACTCTCAGGATGCAAGAACAGTGTGCTTTCCTCTTTCACCTAGTCAAACATCCCTGTCTCTGCTTGCTGCAGGCTGAAGCTCTTCCTCTGGGTTTTCTTCCCTGTGTCCTTGGAAAGGGAGAGCTACTAGAGCTTACAGGATTGTTTCCAGGATGTAAGGCATTGTAGGATCATTTTCAGGCCACTTCAGAGCAGGGGCTCCAGGTGAGTCTGTCTGGCCAAGCACCATGGCATCAGCACCGGGCTGAGATTTCCTGGGTGCGGGGCTGGTCCTCCCTCAGCTCCACTTCAGACAGTCCTGCTGCAACCCGACCCTCAAATGCTGCTTATGCAAATCGTCCTTTACATAACTAATGGCTGTTTATTGATGCTAATCTGACCAAAATAAATCACTGCTTATTAAAACTCCATTGTCTTCCCTTGACCTTGGACTTACTCTTGAAATCTAACTTAAAAGGATGTTATATTGAAAGAGTTCCTGAGTGACTCTTGCCTCAGCTTGTGATTTTCAGAGTGGCTATGGCAGAGTTTTCCCAGTGAGCTGACCATACTCTGCAAGCTACTTTTGCTGGTTTTTCACTCTGGATCTCCCAGTTTTAACCATGTGAACATGTATTCATGTTTCTCACACTGCTGTTAACTGCACCACACCAGTGGTCGCCTGTCTCATAGTCAAGAGTCTTTGTGCCCTGGTTGTGTCCCTGGTGATGGAAGCAAGTCCTGCATGTCCAAGACAGGTAGTCACTTCACTTCCATTTTAAACATCTAATTCTACCTTCAACAAGGCTAGTCTTCACCCTTTCCCCTTTGCTCCCATCAAGTTAGTGTTAAACACCTTTCACATCTTGTCCCTTTTGGTTTTAACATGCTCAGATTAACAATTACCATGTTCAGTGAGTAGGAAAGAATATATATATTCCACTTGACTTTGCTAGTGCTGTTCAGGTCAATGGGAAGAAATATTTCTGGTGATAAAGGGAAAGGCCATTTAAAAATAAAGCTATGACAGCCAGTGCTGGTAACACATGAAGTGAAAGGATGAGTTCATTTGGGGAATGTTACTCCCCCTCCTAAAAGACTTCACTATCTGTTTCTAGTCACAGCAGGTACATGGTTGGCCCCAGCAACTCTTAAAGAGCAGGGTGATGTTGATGGCCAAGGTGAAGAGCAATGGAGAGGCTGATGGCTGGTCAGGCTCTAAAAGCTCAGGAGAACCCAGTTTCCAGCTCTGCTGCCCAACCCTGGGCTGATGCCTCACTGTGGGGGAGTCTTTCTTGTGGTCTGCAGGCAATGGCCCCAGGCAGGGAGCACCCAGCTTAGGGGAACACAGAGGCTCCCAGAGCTGACCCTGCTGTGTGGGCAGCCAAGCCACGTCTGGGGCTGCAAAGGCTACAGGACAGCTGTGACGGGGCAGAGAGCTGAGCTGCTTTGCCCTGGTAGAGATTTACCCTGGTCTTCTAGTGTCATATGGATAGGTGGCAGATGATCTCCTCCCGGACTTTGGGATCCCTTCCTTGCTGCTTGCTATAGACATTCCTCCTTCCTCTTTCCCTCCTCACCCTTGCATTTTTATAGGATAGGATGTTAAACTACAGAGTAGGAAATCATGAGATGGATGGATCGGGGTCTGCAGTACCAGGACCCGTTGAGGGCTGGAACTAGTGCAGTGCTGTCTGCTGGCCTGGTGAGAACATCCTGCCCAGCACCAAGTGAGGGGAGAGAATGGAGTGGGGCATGAAATCCATGCCAGGCGTGGCCAAGAGCCAGAGATGGGGCTGGCTTGAACCGGGACAAAAAGCTCTGTGACTGCTTTGCGAGGGTAAAAGGAGCCCTCTGCTCCGCTGCATCCCTGCATGTTCTCGGGTGTGTCGGGGAAGGGAGGCACGATTCAACCCTCCTCCATAGGGCAGGAACAACGCTAAAATGCATGTCAGGAGCACTTCCCCGCGTCGCCGGGCTCGGGAGAGCAGTGGGATGCTGCAGTCTGCTGTCGTGCCGGGGTACTGACCGACTGGCCGCTCCCCGCTGCGCTGAGGTTTGTTTGCTCAGGCTCTGCAAGGTGGTTGCTGCTGGAGCTCGGGGGTGTTGCGGCAGCTTGTAAAGGTCAAGGTGAAACCTCTCAGCTCTGTATGCGGTTTGCTTGTCACTGCCTGGGCTGACAGGGCTGCCCTGCAGCACAGGGGCCACTGTGTCACTTTCAGGGTGATGTCCTGGCTGTGCGTGGGAGCAGCACTGCTTTTCGACATGGCACAGGCTGAAACCCTTCTTTCAGTGCTACAAAACCCAGCTCTTAAACCCCACACAGGCACCCCAAATCCCTACAAAGCCCACAGAGCGAGGGACTAGAAGAGCTTCCAACACAACTGACCTGTACAATTAAACCCCGCTTTGAGCCCCACTACCAGTGCTTCAGTTCATCACAGTCATTTCCCACAGCTCCACATCTGTTGTTTTCAGTGAGAGCAAAGACGTTGCAGTACCTGGAAGATGCTCAGGATGCTCAAGAAGATATTTCAGCCTGGGACCAGCTAAGAGTCCTGAAGTGGTCACACAATGAGATAAGACTTGTACCTTAAGCACTTGAAAGTCTCATCAAACAAAACCTGTTCATGAAGGATTTGCAATCTGTGTTAAAGTCCCTGAATTTATCCCTTAAACTTTTGGGTATCGGCCTGATATGCCCACTCTGAGGATGGCTCAACAACATGTCACATACCAGCTTTACTTACTGCATTACAATAGCATTCAACGGGATTTAAATTAGCTTCAGCACTCTAATCGTGTTGCTTTTATAACAGCAGCGAGATAACTCCCAGGCGTTGGTTATGTAGCCTCTGAGGGAAAGAGATTTCAGATGTGTTCAGCAGAACTGCACCGTGTGAGCCATGGTTATAATTTCATTAACAGGATGCTACTCAGTCCCTGCTGGGAGTCGGAGGAGATTAGCATTATAATGGGGATCAGGCGCCTTTCCCTGCGTTCACACCGCTCCCCAGCCTGCAGGAGGATGAGCTGTCGGAAGTTGTGATCCTCAGACCTCCAGCTCAGTATGTGACCCAAACTGGACGCTTCTCTGAACAGGCTCTGCTCAGCCCCTGCCTGGGGGAGGCAGCGCTGCCGTCGGCTGGGGATTGGGACATTCGCTGGTGTCCCCCGCAGTGGGACCCGCAGGGCTCTGGCATCCCGTGCTCAGTGAAGGGTTGCTCCCATCTCGTGAACCTCTGACAGCGAGGCCAGACCCACAGTGACGGTCAGGGCAGCTGGGGGCTCGTTTCGGTGGGATAGTGGATGCTGTGTGGGAAGTGAGAAGCCGAGTACCAGGGTGGCGTGCCTGCCACCCCTCACTTCCCTGGAACTGTCCACAGTGCACAAGGCATGGCCCTTGCAGGACAAACCTTCACTAGGCACTCAGGCACACTCCAGCTGGACTGCCAAGTAGCCTGGATTTACTGTCCGGCACCTCCAGCACCCTGGAAACCTTCAGATCCCCTCCAGCCACCTCTTCCCCAAGCAAGGGGACTGGCTGCTGGGTCTGGCTCTGGGGACAGGCAGGTGGGTGTCCATGCTGTGGGAGCCCTGGGTGCTTGCCAAGGGAGACTCACAAATATTGGCATTTAGCTCCCTGCCTGCTCTGCAGAGAGGGAAATGCAGTCCCAGCACACCAAAGCTGTACAAGGCTGACATTTCCAAGAGCCCTGAACACCTCTTGCTCACATTATTGTGCTATCCCTGGCTGTGAACACTGTGCCAGGCACTCACAGTGTGAATCCTGTGGGAAATCCAAACTTTCCATTAGTGTCACTGACTCTGCACATGGGAAAGACATGCAGAGCCTGTGCTCACCAGGCAGGAGAGCTGGGGCAGCCCAGGCAGGGTGGCCCCTTCCCACAGCCACCAGACTGGCAGTTTCCCACAGTCCAGCCAGTGCCAGCAGCCAGGTCCCAGCCCTGCCACCAGCCTGGGGACACTGGGAACAGCAGCGGGAAGAACAGGCATAGATGTCCCCTCTAACAGAACTGCACCAAAACTGGCACACACCCTTCAACAAGCGATTTCCACGGGTGCATTTAACCTTTGTGCTACAGCAGTGACAGGCACCGACCACAGGCAGGGAGGACACAGGGGCTTTCCAGGAGCTTTCAAGCAGTTCCTGAGCATTTTTAGAGGAGATCAGAGCAGGCCAGTCCTGGTGCAGACTGTGCACGTGTTTGCACACACATAATCCCTGTGGAAGCAGCAGGACCCTCAACAGGGACACCTGAGAGCAGCAGCAGGCCCAGGGCATGAAGCTCTCCATACCACTCTTCCTATTGCTATTTTAAGTACTCCAAATTTAAACAAAGTTTCTCGGGGATTTCTTCTGGAACTCCACTGTTTCTCCATTGCTGTGGCACCATTTCAAGTCCTTTCATGTGCAGAAGTCCCTGAGGCAGTTGGTTTTGCTGAGCAGATTTCTCACCTTATCACTTACTTCCATGGTTCATTTTCCTCAGCTCCTTTATGCGTTCCAGCTCGAAACATGAGATTTAACTCCACCTGTCAGTGCCAGGATCAGACCCAGCAGGTTCACCTCAGCCTGGGACTCTCACTGGGGGCTATTCCCCCAGGAAGGAGCTGGCCCAGACCCACACCACCTGAAAAACCAGGGCTGAGACATCCCTGGAGGTATTTCCTCTCTTCCAGCAGTGCTGGTGGTTGAATTGGTCTTTTCCTTTGCAATATCTGACTTTTTTTGCCAACTGCCTCTGCCACTGGCTGTTCTGCAGCTGATGGACGGGATCCCATCCCAGATGCTGTCCCAACTGCTGACGTCTCCAGCCTTCCCCTGCTTGGGAAGTGCCTCTTTCCTTTCCCAAAAGAAATCATTTAGGAAGCCAAACTTTTAAAGGAAAGTGATAAAGCTTGACTCAACTCTCTTATTTCTTCAGAATAAAAGTAATATATTGAAATATAAACACGCCCATCATCTCTGAGTTTGCTTGCTCTTGCCCTGCCTGGGCCAAGTTCCTGTGAAACCCTCCCCCGTGGGAGCTCCCACACCCCACCTCCTACAGATTCTGCTCTCCAGTCCCTGTCCCAGCCACATCCCAGCATGAAACTGAGTTTCTCTATCCATAAAACACAAAGACCCTCCCAGGATCTCCCATCCATGTCCCTGGGGTCCCTGCAGGGACCATAACTGCCAGAAAGGATCAGGTTTTACCCGTATGTGTGCAAGGGGAGCTGCTCAGCACGAGGCTAGGAGGAGTCTCGTATTTTTGAATAATGGAACTGCACATTTGTGGTAGAAAACTCCAACTAGTTCACAACCTTTTTTTTTTTTAATTAACAGATCAAAGCATGTTAAAAATCAGAAGGAAAAAAACTGTGCCCTCTTACATCTATATAGAATTGCCAGCAATTTTAAGTGCAGCATGGGTTCCTAACACTTTGCAGGTGCAAGACTCTGCTTAAGTCACATCTGCTGGGGGATATAGGTCTGTAAGGTCTACCATGCCTGATTGCTTAATATGCAGGAGCTGGGGCTGGGAGGCAGCTCAGGGAGGGCAATTGAGCCCAGCTGCTCAGGGGCAGAGGGAAAAGCCCCTAAGAATTCCCAACAGAAAGCTGAAAGCAGGACATGTGCCTGATGCTCTTGCTTCGAGATGTGGGAGAGATCTGAGGGAACTGCTACAGGTAAAACTAAATGTGTGTTGTGTAATTTCTACAGTTGTGTTAAATGTGAGGGTAGGCGTGAAAGTGAGATGGGAAAGGGGAAAAGTGACCTGGAAGTGCAGTTAGCAAGGGACCGGAAAGTGAAATGGTTCTGCTTTCTCAGGGTGGAATTTTCCTTTTCTAGCTATGTAGAGTCATCCTTTAAAAAAATCTTTTAAGAAAAGGACTAATGTTTTTTAAAAAATTGTCTCTTTTGCAAAAGAAGTTCCTTGAGTATCTAACTCTCTCAGCACTTCAGGTAGCATGGTGGGTTTCAGTGTTATTTCTTGTTGCTTTGTTGTCCCTTGATTCTTTCTGGGGTTGGTTTCTGGAGTGGTGACACACCTGATGGTTATTCCTTCCCTGGAGCATTCCAGAGCAGTGGAACCTCTTCCCCCACAGGGGTTCATGATGCTTCAAGCTAGATGTACCTTGTTTGGGAACAGAATTGTGCCTGGGCTGGGGTGACAGTGCCACAGGTGTGCTCAAGCAAAGCAGCACACAGGTGCTGAGAAGTTGCAGAAACCTCAATGTTTCACCTCAGTCTTCTCATTCAGTTCTGATAAACTAGAAAATAATCCTATCAGGGCAGCTTTTCTGCCTCCAGATACCCAAGGCACTGCTGCCATGGTGTGTAACACGCTGCCTCCATGCCACTGCTCCAGAGCAGCCAGTAGTGTGTCCCACTATCAGTCAGAATTTTTTGGGTGCCTTAGGGTGGCAAAGCTCTTGCAGGCTTCTGGGATGGAAAGCGTGAAGCTGGGCTGTGTGCTGCAGGCTCTGGGAGAGCCCTGCTGGGAGCTGCAGAACAGCAGGAAGGCTCTTCAGGCTATCCCTGTGTGGAGCAGAACAAGGGCTGAGTGATGTTTTTGCTGTGTTTCTGTGCAATTTGGATACATAAATGTTCTATAAAGCAGTGGGGCTGCTTCCCTCCTCTTGGTTATTGGTGCCAATAAAAGGAGATTTCTCTCTGTTACCTTTGAAAGAATTCCCAGCTTTTATATGACAGCACAACGTTTCTGTTCCTCGACTGTGGGTGTAAATGTCCTGAGGGCTGTGAGGGAAAGGAAAAGTCTTACGGTGTGGGGAGAGGAAACAGGAAAACAGTCGATGAGAGCAGCAGTGAAGAAGCACTGCAGTTATGGGTGCAGAGCAGGACCTTGGCAGGGATACGATGCCCTGGGATTGGGGCTGTCCAGCCTCTGGTTGAGTAGCTCTGGCCATGGAGATGTGGTGGTTGGTGGGGTTGAAGGCTGTACCTTCCCTTTCCTCCACAACACTGCCCATCCTGCCTTCTGGTCATGTGCTGGCTAAAGGCACGATACTAATGCTACAGTGCAACAATGCTTCTGTTCCTAGTTAGTTGTGTAAGCTTTTTCCAAGTGTTTCACTTGCTGTCCAGACTGCTGAGCCTAAGCCTGGGAGCTCCTGGGCTCAGGTGGGCACCAGGAAACCTGCAAATCAGCTGGTCCGGTCTATCCAGACAACCCATCTTTGCTAGGGAGTGATGTGGGAGGGACAAGGGGACAATTATGGTCAATGGCTAATATTTGGGCAAACTGGAGTTTTTGGTGCTGGAGATCTCAACTTACTGACCCAGCACTGCCTAAGGAGGCCAACACTCGTGCTGGTCTCAGCTCCCAGTATGGGGCTTGTGACTGCGCTGCTTCTGTATAAAACAGCACTTGATGTCAGCTGCTCCTTTAAAGCATCCCCAGGGCTCCTGTGAGCCTCCTGCTTCTTCTTTTGCTACACAATGGAAATATTCTTGCTTTTTCCTTGGCTGCAGTCAGTCACTGGAGTTTATGGCCCATTGGGGAAGGTGAGTGCCTTCTCCCAGCTCTCCTCTTTAACCTCTCTTCAATCTCTCTGCTGATGGCACATTCAGCAGTTCTTCCCACTGCCCACCGGCAATTACTGATGAAATTATATATCTGTTACTACAATCTTTTGAAATAAATGGTTCTTTTGTAACTGTTAAATCTTCATGGATGTCCTTTCAGAATCAGAATGAAGGGAAAGTGTTTTGTTTTGGCAAGATAATTTAAAAGGAGGTGGAAACATAATTTATTATTTTATCTACTTATTGTAGCTGGTGAGTTGTTGGGGGGTTTTATGCTAGTTTCTACAAATAAAACACTATCTGTCTTATTCCCTCTAGTTACAATGCTGTGCCTTTCTCCCTCTAAGGGACCACTTGCCTCTCTAGATACCAAAGGGTCTTTTCTACCTTTAAAGTCTCTGCAGCAGCCCCTGTGATCCTCAGTTCTTGAAGCAAATATCAGAGCAAAACAGGCAGGACATGGCTAAGTTTGAGAATATTTTTTATATATTCTGAAGTATGTGTCCTTAGGCATGTCTTTGGAGCAGGAGGTGTGGTGGTGCAATGAATTTCAAATCAGCCCTCCGCAGGTCTCCTATTTTTTTTCCATTGGAAAAGCTTGTCAGAGGATACAATAACTTTTTCACATCTAGTATCTGTGTGCAGAGCAAAGGACGTGAAAGATTAGATATTAGGAGACCTTATTTAGTCAAGAAACTGGTACCTAAGGTGTTCCTGATCCTGTAAGAATTAAATATCAGTGAAACATCCTGTGCACCAGCAAATACTGATTTGCATTAATTGTATTGTGATTTCTACATCTTGGATGGTTTTCCCTCTCCTTTCCCTCAGTTAAGCACAGCATCTGAGAGTGCTCCACTGGTGCTCTCCGTGAAGCACATGGTCTTTTGGAGTCATCCAAGTCTTGTGGGCCAGAGAACCTCATGGGAAGGGGCCCTGGGTTGGTTGTATATGTCAGGCTTCTTTTGGCAATTCTTGGGTGTTTGGTGGGGTTTTTTTATTCCTTCTACTTTTCTCCTATGTCTGGTGCCACTCATCTCTACCTGTCTCTTAAGTGTAGCTGCCCTTGGTACAAAAGCAACCAGAGGGCTCCTGGCTGGTGACCTCTGATGCCATGTCTGCTCAGCCCAAATGTCCTGCCTTGCCCCAATACCCTGAGCAGATGCCCCCACGGGGAAGGCTGGGCACAGCCCTGCCCCAGTCCCCCCAGCCCTGTGCCTGCTGCCCTCTGAGCACGGCTCCAGGAAGGATGAGATGGAGCCCTATCGCTGCCAGTCTGAGGGACTACAAAGTGCCACCAATTGAAGGAGCTACAAACGCCAGTGAACTCCTGTGCTGAGCCAGCATTCTCACACAAATTAAATTACATATAGGACTAAGCCCAATTGCAGTTAGTGTGGCTTTACTGTCAGGGGACAACCAGCTTGTCCTGGGCAGGGAAAGTTGCTCCTGTGCCCTGGGAGGGTACTTGTGTTCACTGAGCGCTCCTGAGGGATGGCTCTGGTGGAATGAGGGGTTGCATTTGGAACACCGTTCCCTGCTGTGGGACAGGAGTTGGGTGTTGAAGTGCTCTGAAGCAGCACACCCCTCACTGAGCACCCACACCCTGTCCATGCACACTCTGTTCTCACACACAGGCACAGCTGAGCAGAGCATGTTCATCCATTGGTGTGGGTCAGGACCAGGGTATTTCTTGGAAGCCAGTGGATCTGGGATCCTGGATCTTTGTTGTAACTGCCTCCTTCCTTCCCACAGACACATGACCACATTAACTAAGCATCTCATGCTCTGTCCTGTGTCTTCCCGAGGGAGCCGCTGAGAGACTCAGTGCTGCTCTCAGATCAGGGTGACTGGGGGCTGCAGGTTGTGCCCAATCTCATGTGGCATCTCCAGGCCAAAGGTGTCACCTGCTCACCCACCTTCTCCATCCTGTGCCAGGGCGTGTAGCTGCCCATTCTTGGGGCAAAACAGCGATAGTAAAGAGCAGAGCATGACAGTTTTGAGAATCCTGCCCACTGGAGTCTCTTCTGACTGCTCAAATGCAATGAGTTCAGGTCTGAATCACTCAGCAGTGAGGCTTTAGAAACCCCAAACTCAATTGACTGAGGATTTGCAGGAGCTAGACCTTAGTCTCCTCATTCAAGCTTTAATAATGTAGGGAATTAGTGGCAAAGTATTGGATGATTTAAAAATAATAAAACATTTCTCTGGTGAAATTTTTTTTAAAAAAAAAGGCATTTGGTTGTGTTTTGATTAATCACAGAGAGAGGCTGTGTATAAACCATGCCTTTGGACACCTCACCATAATGAAAGTTTGGTTTATGTAACAGCTTGTAATGTATATGATGCACTTTAGCCTGCACTGTGGACACAGAGATGAGCTGTGCTGTGATTGCCAGGAGCTGTGGTAATCTGTTATTCTGAGGACACAAGGGGGTAAATAAGAGCTTTTCTGTAAAACAGGGAGACTTTTCAGTAAGACTTTTAATAGAGCAGTGAGATTTTGTGCTGTATATACCTGGGCATCATTGCAAACAGGGAGGTTTACTGGTAGCTTCAAGCCAGAAGGTTCATGAGCAATTTATTTCCAAAGCACTGTACTAATGCATATGTTTGTTCTTGGAGAAAACCATTCAGGGGGTTTTATTTTGTACCTTTGTCCAGGTCTGATGCTGTTCTGTCTGCTGCAGCTTCAGCTTCTAATGCAATGTGATGCCAGTAGCTGCTTAGGATCCATGGAGTAGAGAGCAGTCATTAAAGTTGAATCCTGAGAAATAATTAACTCACAAATTGTGCTACTGTTTTATTTCACATGAGTTCAACGTACAGAAGCATAATCCTCCCAGACCAAATGGGGCTTCTGCTCCTTGCAGTCATCTCTCCAGAGGAGAGCAAAGGAACAGAAGGATGTCCCTCCTGCAACTTGGCAATGACTTTCCAGTAGTGAAGTCTTCCTCTTCCAGCAGAAGCTGCTTACTTTCAACCTCTGTGGCAACTGCCAGGAGAACAGCTGCAAAGGCAAAATGAAATTGCCACCAAGAACAGGTTTCATAGAAGGATTTGCTCTATTTAACTGATGTTCTTCCTTCAGGCTTCAAGCAGGGAGGGCTGATCAAGCAGGTGAAACGTTCCTTAGGTTGTTGCTTTGCTGAGAAGGTCTAGATGAAGCTGTGGAGCAATAAGCCTGACAGGTAATGATTTGTCTGGATTTAATGCACTGAAATAGCTTTGCTTGAGAGATGCAGGGCTTTCCCATTAGGGCATTAGCAGGGAAGCTGAGCAACACTGGCAGCTGTCCTTAGGTCATGCTTAGCTCTGCTAAGGGCTATACTTGCTTCATGGGCAGTCTATTTCCAATAGATGAATTGTTTATAGCAAGGAAAAGCCCTGAATTTGCAACACTGGCTCCAAAATACCCCTGGGTTTTGCTGATGCTTCAAAACAGGTTCCATGGTTGCCAGCTGGGCTTTGTAACCAGCTGGGCTGGGGAAAACTCCTGGACACGTAATTTGGTAAGTGTTCAGCTCTGAATCCAAACCTGTGGCTCAAACATGTCTTGAAGGTTGTTTGCTTACTGAAGAAGTTGAATTTGAAAATTCAGGCTCCTAAATCCCATTATGTGAGGGAAGAAGTTTGGACTGATCTGTGTGAGTGCAGCAATGACTTCAGGCTAATGGCTGATTTTCCTCACCTTTTGAACTTGTTCATGAAGATCTTAAGGCAAGAAGATCAAGGTCAGATGAGGAGAATAAAAAATAAAATGTAAAACAAGATTAGGAAGACCATGAGGAAACTGTTCTCCATCATCCTGCACTAGCCATGCCCAACCTGGTCCTGAGAGCCTCTTGGTCTGGTGGGCAATGGGGTTAAATACTTCATTATTTTTACAGCTTTCCATAACATCTGCCTCACATCTTTATTTTAATCTCCTTTTTGCTTGTCCCATCTTTATGAATGGCTTCTTTCCTGCCTCTTTTCTGGTAATGTTTTCCCTAGGAAAGCTGTGTATGGTCAGTCTGAAATCCTTTCTCATAAAACATCTGAATGCTATTTGTTGCTTGGTTGTTGAACACCAATTAATCCTCATCTCTCTAGAAGGGATTTGTCGAACTGGAAGGTGAAGGACACCTCTGGATTTACCCAGAGTTCAAACCCAGGGCTCTCAGCACATTAAGCAGCCACTGCCCTCTAAGAGGAGCAGCCAGGGCTGGGAGGAGAATTCAGTGGGGAGTAGGGTATAGCAAAAACCCATTTATCAGAGGCTTCATGGAACTTGGCAGGATGGGTTGGGCAGAGGAAGAACTTGGGGGTAAAGCAGGAAGAGCAGAAGAAGGACCCAAGGCCAGGGGTGTGCTGTTTGCAGGTGAGGTCTGTTCTGTGTCACCTGCGGCTCTGTGATGGAAAGCATCGCAGTAGGAGCTTTGCTGACCTTGCCAGCAAAATCCCCCCGTTGTCTGAGCCAGGTCTCTAGAAAGGTTGTCAATCAACACGTCACATGCTGAAGGAAGATATACGGCTACATTTAATTGATGAGATGTTCTGCCATTACTGAAGTGTGTATCTGTCTCTGTAGGGTACAGTGTGCCTGTGCATGTAGCAGGTTGCTGGCTTTTGTTGTAGGCCACATAATTTGCTGTCTTCCTGACTGACAGAAAGCACACACATGTATTGAAGCATTATAAAAGGAGGTCAAAGGGCTTGTGGTTTTCCCTGGCCAAAGGATAGTCTGTTATGTCTAGGTAGTGTTAAAATTAATACTATTTTCCACTGCAAAATTGCATCAAATGCTACTTTATAGCTTTTAATTTCTTTATTTCCTTTTCTTGTTGGCCTTTTTTTTCAGTAAAGTGACTACGTGCTACTTCTGGTTAATTAACCTCTGAACTTCTCATCATTGCTTAAACAAGACATCAACATCCTTTTGTGGGCTGTTACTAAAAAGCAATGGGAACAAGGATGGGAATGCTGCTAGTGAAGAGAAAATTACACTTTAGTTTGCTTTAACATGGCAGTCTGGCCTGTCCTTCTACCTGGCTTGTTATTACAAGATCTTGATGGAGGTTTTGCTATACTGGGAACACTGCAGAAAAGCTAAGCCTGGAGAACATGAGCTTCTTTTGTATTGTTTTATAATTTATGGGTGTTAATGTCTTAAACACTGCTCTGAGAAGTACATAATGCAGCAGGGGAGGCAGAAGTGGCCAGTGTTATGCTAGATGGTGTGTGCTTGTGTCTGCTCAGTGGCAATGTGGCCTTGAGCTGAGTCTTTAGGTGTTGTAGTCATCACTGATGCCACCATGGGAGTCCAGCAGTAGACTGAGATGTCCTTGTATTAAGTGCCTTCCTCTTGGAATAAAGAGCTTACCCAGGAGAAGACAGAAAATAAGACAAATCTGCAAGCAAGAGAGACAAGAAAATTACAAAATAGTGTTGCTTGACTTCTCAGTGTACAGGTGTATTGGGAAAAAATATACTGGGATGGAGTGGTGGTGCATATAATAGGCAATTGGAGGATGGCATGCCTGCCTTGAGCTTGCTTAAAAGGAAAAATTCCCAGACACAAGGAACAGCATAGAAGGATAGTGGGAGCACTGTTGTTTAAGAGCCCAGCAAAGGAAAGGAGAGGTGGATTTCACAGCCAAGTGGAGGAAGGAGCTGACTTCTTGGTGCTAAACGGGCAATAAAAGACAAAGCAGGGTTGTCTGTGAAAATATTTGAAATAAAGAGGAGCAGCTTGTTTGATCTGACAGAAAGAATTCCACAGAGAATGCTGCTCAAGAGGAGTGCTGAGAGATGGTCAGAGTGTTAGGCTTGGAAAAAGACCTCTGAAACAGGATTTGCTACAGGTACCTACAGCTGGCAGGGGCATAAAAGGTGTTTCCAGCAGAGAAGCAGCAGGCTGGGGAGAGCTGCAGCTGTGGGGGAAGTCAGGAAGGCTGCACTTCTCAGGTGTGAAGTGAGAGAAGCCTGCAAGATTTAGACCTCAGAGTGAGTTACAGAGAACTAAGCTGTGCTGTTAGGGGACTACAGTGGGATGATAGTGCTGTCTCAGCCGGTGGAGGTGGAGCTGGCAGATGGACATCCGTGAGATGCTGGAGGTCCTTTGTGCCAGTGTGTCATTACACAGAGAACAAGAGCACTGTGAGAATCTCCCTGGCCTGTGGGGAAACTACTGACTTCTCTGCCCCTTCCAACTTTGGTTTCCACTCTTTATTTTTAAGCCATGGAAAAATGTCAGTAGGTTGACTTTCTTCAGAGAACACCAAAGCAAAAAAGCTCCTGAGCCATCTGTAGATGCCCCGATCCATTTTGGTTTTAATAATGGAAAAGGAAAATTTCTAAGCTTCCCATGAGTAATACTTAACATATGTGTAACTGTGTCTACTACTGGTCTTGGAAAGATAATTGCTTTTCTTCATTATTGTTGCTTACCCATCAGTCCTAAAAGTAGGCAAGCAAATAAAGAATTTCAGGATGATATTAATTACAAGCAAGCAAATTATATTCCAGGGACCCATTGTATTGGGGGGGGGGGGGGGGGGG
>JAWWEU010000037.1:8656612-8830474 GCA_035583155.1 Acropternis orthonyx | reverse complement strand
TGTTTTCCCCCCCCCCCCCCCCCCTCCATGGCTACCAAAGCTTCTAAAGAACAGCAGGACAATAACACAAATGTCCTCATTCTCAGACTTTGCAGTGTAAACTAGTTCACCACTTGGGCTCGGCAAGCAGTCCATGGTGCATGGATGCCCCTTGGCAATGCTGTCGGAGTAGCTGCTCCCGGCGAGGGGCCATGGCAGCAGCCCGAGCCCTCCTTCTCTGCAGCACTGCAATTTCTGTCTCCCTGCCTGATAGGGCAGAAAAATTTTCATTTCTTAACTTGCCAAAACAAGAGCATCTGCAGCGATACAACAGGGCAGAAGAAGTTGTAGGGTATCTACTGATAAGAACTGCTGCATATTTAATGCAAAGGATATTCTCGGTATAGCTGTGTAATTGGGAAATTAAATTGTCTGGATGTTGTCATACATGCTAATTGTGCTAAAGACACTGAGGCAAAAAATCTTCATCTTGCACTTAGCATATACAGTTAGAAGATAATGACATTTTAAATTCATACTTGCCATCTTGGTGCACAAAGGTGAAAATATTTTAAGTATGTGCATTTGGCTGGAATGTATGTGGAACAAAAACAAATTGTGTACTTGTTTACATGTTTTTCCAAACACTGACAATTATGGGTAGATCAGGGAAATGTGAACTTGCAAATCAGCTTTACTAGCATTTCTTGGTTAGCATGAAAGTTTTGTGCTAAAACAGACTGTAGGTATCACCATAAATAGCTATCTGCTCCTTCATCTATTTGCTTGCTCTTACTTACAACTGCTTACAGTTATCTCTATTTTGTTGTTGTGCAAAGTAAATATTTTGGCTAAAATGTGTTGAAATGCTGTTTTAACTGAGTCATTCATTTGCAATAAATGAAGCATAAAGAATGCATTTTGGAAGCTACACTTAACAGAATTAAAATCATCACGCTGCTCCTGCCTTAAATAAATTCTACTCAGCAACTCGCCTGGGTAATGAATGGCATGAAAACTCCATCAACCCTCTCTTAGTTCTTACGACATGAGCACAGAGTTAAACCTGCACCATTGAGGTGGGGGGGTTTTATTGACTGAAAAGGGAAGAGAGAAAAAATACTCACAGTTCAATTTGTTCTAACTGGGTTCTTCATATTGTCCAGCTCTGCTGTCTATAGCTGTAAAGAGCTGATGGCATCCATACAGTCTGCCTTGTTATTTTGGGCACAGCTTCCACCTTCCCAGGGAGAGCTGCTCTTTTATTACATTCATTTGGTTAGAGTGAAGCCAGCGTGATTACTCATATGCTTAAATTTGAGTATATATCCTATATATACACAAACACAGGGTTTAGAGCTCCTCTGATAATTTCTTTGGGTCTTGATGATCAAGCAATGTTTTATTGGAGGAAAAAGTCTTGTGCAATAAAATTTAACTATGAAAGAATCTCTCCCTGCTGCTTGTGCATGGCACGGTTGTAGATTCTTTCAGTATTGTAATTTGTGACCTTTTTTGAGTAATGCTTAGAAATCTACTCTTTTGTGTTTGCTAAAAATGTTTATAAATTTGTTGGAAATTGAGTATCATAAGGGTATGAACAAAGTATCTACTCATCCAGTGTAAATAATCAAGCACATTGCATGTCCTTGTGGTGCAAGAGTGTCTCTGAGCTGGTCTCATAACACAGGTGCTAATAACTAATACCTGGGCAGATGGTGAAACAGGGCAGGTATTGACAACTGCAGAGGTCAGAGGCTGGGGGGATCCCGTGGGATTTGGCCATGTAAAAACTGAGGGTTTTGTGGGATGGTTTATCTTTGAAAATCTCAGCTGGATTTGTAAAACTGTTCAACTCCTACCCTGCATGTGGCTCTGCTCTAGTCCCAGTCAGAGGAAGGAGCACAGTCCTGGAAACAAGCCCACACCAAAACAGTTGGGATGTGAGCAGGGCTCCTGAGCTGAGGTGCTTCACTGAGCATGACAAAAGATGCTGCCCATCCCAACAGGGATGTTACCAGGATACATGATACAAGACATGATTACTTTGAATTTTTTTTTTTTTTTTTTGACATTGCTTGGGGCCATCTGACCATCTGTTCCACCAAAAGCTGATCTACCCCGTCAGGATGAAGTCCCTTGCTGCTATGCTGGAGGCAGGAGGCTGTATAAAGGACAGCTGGTGGGAAGCTGGGCTTCTGCAGGGTGCTCCTCAATGCAAGGATGGAGTTGGCAGCTGGGTCGAGTCTGCTGCAGTGAAATGTTTTATAGGTATCCCAAACTCGGTGATTACAGCCCGTACCTGCATGTAATACATGCCTGTGAGAAATGGCTGTGGGGAAAGTATTGTGTTGCAATATGCAAATTTAGTATATTCTACATTTGGTGAAAATGGGTATGTTCTTGCATTTAATGTCACAGGAAGGAATCTGAAAGGATTAAAGCACATTTGACATGGAGCAGCAGCATCTTCCATCTGCCCTGCTGTCAACCTGTTTAAAACACCTGCTCTGAGAGAAACGGGGGAGATTTTTGTCCCTGATGTGCTACTGTGAGAGAACGACCTAGGAGGGGAAGATGAAATGGTAGCATTTGCCCTAAAATCTTGACCCCTTGAAGTTAAGAGCAAAACTTTCAGCTGAAGTGGGCTCAAGCCTTTATCTTTGGTCCAACAGCTCCCAGGCAGCTCAGGATGAACCTTTATCCTTCACTGCCCACTTCTGAAAAATGGGATTAAAGGTCAATGTGGAGTGTGCAGCACCTTCCAGAAATACAAGGAAGGCAGCTGAGGTAACCTTGTTGCTACAGGATGATGTTGCCAGGATGGGACAGGGAGCGCTATGGATATGGGATAGGACCAAACCCTGGAGCAGGGACCAGGCTGGCATGCAAAAACTGTACCATGCACAGGGACATGAGCAGTTTATGCTGAGCAGTTCCCAGAGAGCCCAAAATCCCTAGAAAGCATTTCCAGGTACTGCTGAAGCATTTGCCAGTGATAACCCTAAGCCCATGACATGTCAGTGAACTTGTGCTGGCAGTTTTCACCCTGTCAGTGCTGCCACCTCAGAAGCTGCTCACTCTAAGGGCTGCAGGTTTGTCCCAAACTCTGGGATTTTGAGACACTGTGGCTCAGTCCTCTTAGCCCTGCATGGCTGTGCTCCCTCTGCCTTCCTCAGAGGATGGCTCCAATCTGCCCACAGTCATGTCAACTGTCAAGAAAAATGATCCCTAATAAGAAGATATTCTGGAACTGCTTAACAGGAAATTACTACATGTGATGTTGCTAAGCAATGTCAGGCTGGCCTGACTGCCCGGAATAACGCTTCTCTGCTGGAAAACCTGGAAAAGGTTGAGGGGTGGTGGGTGGCTGCTGCTTTCTGCTTAGAGCAGTGGAGTCTGGAGTAGAGCAAATAACAATCCTTGTCTCATCATGGCTGTTGTGACAGTTATTGAAAGTGAGAAAGAGCTCTCCCTTGAGGGCAGCAGCAGCTGCGGGATGGACGAGACAAGGCGGGAGCAGCAGGAGATGCACAGAGGTGGAATTGAGTCCTGTAGAGTGGAGAGGGATGCAGAGAGAGGGAGAACCACTCCCCAGGGACAGAGACTTGCACCTGGGCACAGTAAGAGCCTGCCCTCTCTGCACCTGTGGAACAAGAGGCTGGGCTTTGCTGGTCTGTTTAAGAAGGTGGACTTCATTTTAGTACAGAGCAAAGCTCTTGACATAACAGTCCTTGAGCTACAACAGGTACTGCTAGTTGGTGAGGCTCTGAGCCCTGTAATCCAGGGCTTTTCCTTCTGATCTCTCTGGTATTGGGGCAGTAAATTCTGTCCAGCTTACAGGAACACAGGGTAGTGCAAACTTGTCTGCAGGAAGTGAGGTCTCACTGTTAATTCTCTTTAATAAATTTCTTTTGGACAAAGATTTCTTCTTTCTTCCTCCACTGTTTTGCTCTAGTCTTGTCTGAAGTTAAATACCTCTAGAAGCAACTACGGTTCATTGCCAAATTCATCTATTTGTGCAGATGTCATATCAATGTCCATTACATTTTTGCCCCAGCAGCACCTAAAGCAATTTTTCATCCCTGCCAAGTCCTCATTATTTCCACTTCTTATTTATATTAAAACAGAAACTGTAAATGTATTAAAAAACCAAACCAAACAAACAAACGCAACACCACTCTGACAACAAAAACTACTTTTAAAGATCGTTTGTAACGCTGTTGAGTGTACTAATGTGCCAATAGGAACTGGGGAAAGCAGATGCTGAGTAGGAAGTACATGTTCATACTGAACTGGCAGGAGCTGGAGCTGTCAGGGTGTCCCCTGCCATCTGGCCTGTCGGAGCGTGTGGCAGATTCACAGCTCTCGAGGGAGGACCCGCTGCAGAGGCCACAGGATCCCATTATGCTGTTTATGGGGACAAGCCGCGCACTGGTCTCTGTGAGACGGGATGTCAACCGGGGATGCTCCAACCGCACGGTCTTTCCCACAGCTCCTTAAAAAAACCCTCGGAGATGAGGCTGGTACTTAAAGAAATGTTGATGTTTAAAAAGAACCGTGTCGGAATCCTCATGCATTTCAGTCAGCCTCCGATACCAAAGCGGGAGGGACCGAGCCCGCTCCTGCCCGCGCGGGGAGCGGGATCCGTGCTGGTTCTTGGTGCTGGTTCTTGGTGCTGGTGCTCGGCGCAGCGCCGCGGTCAGACCGCTCTGTGCCGAACCCCCCCGCACCGCCGGAGCCCTGACACCGCCTCCCTCATTAGCATCCCTTCCTCCTCCTCCTCCTCCTCCTCCTCCTCTGCTGGCCGGCCGCAGAGGGGTGCATGGCAGCAGCGACGGAGCCGCGGCGGGCCCCGAGAGCAGCATCAGCATCAGCCGCGGCTGCCGAGCCGCGCTCTGCTCCGCGCCAGCGCCCGCAGCAACTTTGCCGCTCCGCGGGGTGCGGGAGCGGGGCGATGTGACGGCGCACCCGGCGGCGGAGCTTCCCCTCGGAGCAGCGAGGAGCGGAGTCCCCCCAGCTTCGCTCCTCGGCGGAGCTGAGCTCCCCCCGCTTCCATCCTCGGCGGAACGGAGCGGAGCCCCTCCGTCTCTTCCCTCCCTCCCTCCCCGGCGGCGGCCGCAGCCAGGGGTGGGAGCGCGGATGCGGCGCGGAGCCCGGCGGAGCCCAGCGCGGGGCCGGGGCCGGGCGGCGCGGGGCGCGGGGGGATGCTGAGCCCCGCCGCCCGGCACCGCGCCCGCCACCGGGAGATGCTCCTCGTGCTCGCCCTGTGGCTGGCGTGGCAAGAAGCGCCCGCGGCGCCGACCCCCGCGGCGGAGGACATCACCCGGGGAGTTGTGAGTTACCCGCGACCAACCCCCGCTCCTCTCCGCTCCCCCTTCCCCCGGCACCCGCCTCTCCGCGTACTCCCACACAGCCGGGCATCGCCGGCCCCCGCGGCGCTGGGTGAGCTTCGGCGGCTGGGAACGCTCGCTGGCGCGCCCGCTGCCCCGTGCCCTCCTTTACCGCCGGTGCCCTCCATCCTGCTCCCGCTGATCGGGCCCCTTTACACCCGCTGTCCCCTCCAGCGCTATCTACGCCCTGCCTCTCGTTGCACCCGGTGCCCTACCGTGCACACGGAAGGGTCCGTTTATCTCCCCCTGCACCCAGTGCCCCCCACCCCATACACTCTGTACCGAGGCCTTTGGAAGCCAGAGTCCCCCTCCTTTATTAAACCCGGTGTGTCCCCTTGCAACCCCCCCGCACCCCGGCACGGTGACCCAACTTTCCCCCAGCCCAGCATCGCGGGGTGATGGCCCCTCCAGCTTTCGCACATGGATGGTGATTTTCTCGGGCGCTGGGAAAGGGCTGGCCTGTCTCGGGGGCTCCCTGCCTGCCATGGAGCCACACAAACTCCAGCAGCAGGGTAAAACGGCACGTTTGGAGTCAGAGCGATTCCTGGGGACTGGGACGTGCTCGGGGATGCTTTAGGGGCTGCTCTCTGCCGGCAGCAGGTGGAGGGTTGGCTTCATTGCGGTGGTCTGCACATTGCGAGCATCCTTGTGGTCCTGTTGCACCGCTCGCAGGTGCCTGCTCAGTTTGCAGGGAGGTGACAGCTTTTAGCAGGCATTGAGAGCTTAGGTCACGTCCCAGCCAGGTCACAGTGCCAGCAGGTCTGTACATCTTCATGCCACCTCCTCTGAGAGGGGAGAGATGGAGGCTTTTCTCCTGGAGGAGGAAAAGTTTCTTGTAGCTCATACGAGCTGTAGCTCAGAGAAGGCCCATGACTACGTCAAACCTGGGTGTCAGAAAGCCATCTGTGACTGGGTGTGGGCGGGCAGTCCTGGGGCTGGACCCTACAATTTGAAGAAATTCCCTGAAATTCAGCGAGTTTCAAAATGCTGCCTGTGCAATGCTGTGAAGGAGGGAGGGATGGAGGGTTTGCAGCACGGCAGGGTTATCTAATGAGCAGGGCTCGGACAGAGCAGTGCGCCAGGACGGTGCCTTTACCTCCGAGGCTCGGCCACCAAACCCGTGTTTGGGCTCACAGGCTCTGGCTCAGGCACCTGCTGGGAAGGACAAAGCATATTGTTCCTCATCAGTTCCTGGCAGAGTAGAAAATGTGGTGAATATAAGGTACACCTGCATAATTATGGTGCATTTACCTTCCCCCATAATCAAATGTTAAAGCTGGAATTAATATTTCATGTGAACAGCACCCGAATTGATGTATTCTGCCCCAATCAATTTGACTCAAACTTTGTCTTTGACCTGCTTTTATCCTTGCTACCATATCCATGCTGTGCTCAGCTTTTACAGGGTAAATGTTAATACTCAAGGGGCTTATTAGTTGCTGCTGACAACTTTCAGGCACTAAGAAGCCTTTTTTGTCCTGGTCTGGACTTGAGCAGTAGCTCCAAACCCTGCTGAAGAGCTGGAGCCATCTCTCAAAGCAGAAGGTGCCACATAGGTTGGTAACAGAGCAGAAGTGAACTGCAGGAGAAGGGGATTACATGAAATGAAGACTTATTTAGGCAGGGAAGCATAAATTTAGGGTATCAGATGGGTGTCTGGGTGCTGTTTCCCCTCTGGTGGGTGTGCTTGCTTTGGCAAATAAACTCTCCATCTTGAGACAGCACTGGTGGGATTCCGAAGGGGATGAATGTAAATCAAGGTTGTGCTTATGCCCTCTAATGAGCAGCAGGGAGCACAAGATGCCAGGTATTTTCAGAGGTGTTTGTCAGGAAACTACCACTGTGTGGGAAGTGAGAGCCTCAAGAAGAATTATTTGACATCCCCTTTATGAAGCAACTAAGAAATTAAAGATCTGTGAGGCATTTCAATCAAATATTTGAAAACTAGGAAGCATGAAACCATGGCAATAGAAAGCTCCGCTAACCTTGGAAAATTATATCCAGCAATTCTCTGCAGTAAACAGAGCACAATGTCAACAGAGCTTTTACATCCCAAACACTCCTCCCTTGCAGCTGAGAGGCTTTCAGTGCCGAGCAGGACTGTGCCTCTGATCTGTGTCCTCTGCTCCGCTCCTGCTCTAAGTTTGTTTTAATTGAAACAGTGGTGCTGGGCCAAACTAAAGTTCAGCAAAATGAAAGAGGGCTATAACTCAAAGGCACTTCTTGTTAGAGTGCTGCCCAAAGCAATATAACATGGAATGATTCTCCAGATTTCATTACTAGTGGAATATCCTGCCCAGTTTATAAATCTAACTTGATTATTAATGTTTTTATTGTTCTCCATTAGCGGCTCTAACAAAGAGGGCATAAAATAGCAGATGGAACAGAGCTTGACTTGAGTGATTCCACTGAATTTTAGTCAGCCGCTTTTGAGATTTACGACTTTGCATTTTGCACTGCTGCCTTTACAGTAAACCCCCAACCCCTCCTCGCCACAGCATTCACAAATTGCATCTTTTTATGGCTGTTGAGCTTGGGTGTCTCAGGGGTGCAGGCAGAAAAAACCTTTCTATACATTAGTAGTAACTGAGTAATGAGAGCTCTCACCTCAGTGGGCTTTGAACCAGGTCTGGGGGGAGGTCTGCCTTCAAGTTGTACTTTTCAGAAGAGTCGGCGTGCAGAGTTTGAACACCGAAGGTGTTGACCTGGAGACTGGCTGGTTTGTAACAGAGCCAGCTGTTAAATAGGCAGCTCCTACCTGTTCCTGCAGGTGCACAGCTGTGGCAGGGCAAAAGCTGTGGCTTGGGAATGGACTGGTGCCCAGGGCTGAGCAAGCTTGGCCCCGAAGGAGGTGCTTTGCCCTGGTGCTGGGATTGGCAGTGGGTTGGTGGTGACGGTGTCACTGAGACCATTCTGTGTGGAAATGGGTTCTGGTGTCAATGGCCAAGGGATGCAGGAGCACCAGGAAAGTTTTAGTTTGGTTGCAAGAACATGGGTGAAAAAAAAAGACTTGTGATCGGCTTCTTCTTGACTTGGTGGCCAGGGGTGAGAGAGGAGGTCTGTGCTTGCCCCCAGGGCGTTTCTTCAGCTGGGGATTGCTGGGCATTCCTGGGGGCTTGCGTATGACCGATGCCTCTCTCAGCCTCCTGCTCACAAAGCCCTGTCTGTGTTGTTCCCAGAGAAGTTGCTCCCAGGGGATGAAGGCATTTGCATTCATCGGTGGAGACCAGGGATCCGCGTCCCCCTCTGCCGTCGTCCCAAGCGGCTCTTTGTTCGGGGCAGGGCGCTCGCCTTTGTGGCAGCTTCTCATTTGAATGACAAGGATGCACTTGTGGGGAGAGCGGGGTGGCACAGAGCCCTATGAGGCTGTGTCCCCTCCCAGCTGGCTGCCGTGGGCCGGGGGACAGACAGAGGTTCCTCTGTTGTCCCCACGTCAGGGAGAGGAGGGGCAGGAGGAGCAGCAGTTTCCTATGAGTCTGTGCCCCGTGTCTCACAGGTGCCGAATTTTGGAGTAGAAGCCGGCCCATGACTGGGTGGGGTACGGATTCATCCTTACTGTTTCTGGGGTGCTTTCCCTGCCCCTAGAAGGGTAGGAGCATCCTGCTGCTGCTGTCACTGCCAGATGCCTACATGCAGCTGCACATCTTGGTCCAGCCAGCCTCCTGCTCCCACCTCCCCAGAATCAGCCAGGAACTCTCCTGAACTGCTGCATTTAAGCACCCGGTGTCGGGCATGTCCCTGAGACATGGCTTAGCTCCTGGTTCAAAGCTTGGAATAATCAGCTTCTGAAAGTAAAATCCTTGTATGAATATAGGCTGTTCCCTCTATCAGCAGAAAGTGCCAGACTTCTTCTGTTTCTGCTAATGGGGAAATTAAAAATTGATAATTCCAGTTGGAGCTTCATTCAGCCTCCTAAAATGGTGAGTCTTTAAGGACAAAATGCTTAATAGATTCCCTAAACAATAATGCATTCAGGCCAACACCGTTGGAGAGAGGGGCTTTGCTTGGCCCCTCTGCCATTAAAGCACTTCATGTCTTCCCATATGGACCAGCATCCATCCCAAGTCCATGAATTCCCTCCAAGAAAGCTAAGCTACCATATTAAGAAAAATAAAGTGCTGTTGGTTACATTTTAAGATACCTCTTGAAGCCAAAGTACAATGCAGACTAAATTGACAAAAGGCTGGCTGGAAGCTTTCAAACAGCCGGGCTGCTGTGAAAGCATTTAATCTGGTATTAAAGCCCTGGCTGGTGTGAACTGCTCCTTCCCTTTCAGATTTGAGACCTCCACATACAGTAATGCAATTTACTCCTGGGTTTGGCTGCTATTGTGGGCCCAGCCGTGGGAATTACCCAGGCTAGTCAGTCCAAATTACCCGCTTTAATGAGACTCTGCCTTCGAGATGGGTTCAGAGCCAGTGGGTGAAACCATGCTGTCACTAGGGACTTCCCCACTGTTGGTGCTGGGGATGGAGCAGTGAGCTCCCACCTTGGCCTCGCTCTTCATCTTTGGTGCTGTGTTGGGTTGTAGAAGAAGCTCTTGGCTGACAGGACCCCCTGGTTGGACTTGCCTTCCGTGGGGACAGCATGCAGTGGAGCTGTACCTCCATACCCTCCTTTTGCCCCTGAAATCTCCTGGGGCCCTCAGAAGGGAGATCGCTGCCTGTGTGACTCAGCCTGCAATGTTTCATTCTTCTCCCTCATTAAATTAAATGTGCAAAGGGCCAACACAAGATGCAATGCATTCCCATCCCTGCCCAGCATCACACAGGGCTACCCTGGTTTTGTGTCTGGGTGTGACTCACTGGTGGGACCATGCAGGCCACAGAGTGACATGGGTGTGACATGGGTGACATCATCATGAAACTGGGGGCTTGGCTGCCTGTGATACCCTGTTTGTCCTGGCAGGTTCGATAGTGGCAGTGGCAGCTCGCTCTGACTCATCATCGGGGCCATGCACTAATTTCTCATTATTTACTCATTGGCAAAAGTGCTGCAGGAATGTGCTGTGTGGCTCCAGGAAAGGTCACGCTGCGGCTTGGGAAACCTTTATTTCTGGGTGCTGTGGGAGCAGGCGTGTCCCCTGTGTGGGTCCAGGGTCGTGGCTGGCCCTGTGGAGGTGACAGTGTGGGAGGGAAAAGCCCTCACATCTCAGGTGATGGTGAACCTGGGCCACCACATCGTCACTCTTTAAAGTGTCTTGCTCAGAGTAGAGCAGCACTTGAAAGCTAAGGATCTGATTTCAAAATAACCTGAGATCTGACAGCAGCAGTTCTCAAAATGCTTTCTTTAATCAAAATCACTTTAAATGGGTAGATTTGGGAGTTTCACAATCTCTTGCTGCTGCACACGTGCCAGCTACATCTTCTTTGTCCCAGATTTTTATGAGGATTGTCTCTGTTTTCTGGGTCAGAGAATTAAGAGATTTGATGTTACATTAAAAAAACCCACACCAAGCCACATATGCAAAGTTAAATCCAGTGCAAAACAAAGCAGACGTGCGGGGGCGAGGGGAAGGAGCTGCGGAAGGACCGGAGAGTTTTAGATCAGCGAAATGAGAAACTGCCTCTGACAACGGGTTTGTTCTGAGGGAAGTCCTGACGTGGAGTAAATGCCGATGTTCACCAAGGAGTGTTCTCTTCAGATGGGACTCTGGCTGTTTGATTAGCCGTGATGATTTAATAGAAAAGAACCCAATTAAGTCTGAGGAATTTCCTGCATCTGAATACACCATGTGCACAGAAATTTGTTCTTCCAAGAAATCTGGAGATGATCTACCGCTCCTGGCAAGAACAGTCCCAATGCAGTGACTTGGGGAGTGGCAGTATATTCAGGATTTTTTTTTCATATTATTTTTACAAGAGGGAGTTTCTGCCTGTTGACTGTCAGTGGTCAGGCAGAGTTCTTCACACTGGCTGACATATTATTTCATCCTGACAATATTGATCTTTTGAGTGAACAAAAGCAATTTTACCTGTGTCACAGAGCCCTTGCTTGAAGGTGATGGACATGTTTGGATTACACCGTCTTGTCATTTAACAGTCTCCCAACAAGCATCTTCTGTGGTTCAGCTCCCAGCTGCTGAGGATCACCCGACAGCCCCGGCACTGCCGTTATGTCCTGGTTTTGCTCTGCTACTCAAGGGTGTCCTACAGAGCCCACTACACATGTTCTTTTTTAAGGATGCAGGACTACAGGTTCCCTCATCCAAAATACAAGTTGGAGATAAGAGATCTGGACTGCTTCACCCACAGGTTTGTTGTCATTTTTGGAGGTTGCCTGGCACGCACCGTGGTGGAGGCATTTTAACCCCCATACAGCTTCCCCAAACCACCTGGCTCTGGATTTTTCTAGTTCCCACCAAATGCCCCTTGCTGGAGATGGCAGACTACCAAGAGATCAAAAGACAACTTCACAGGCTGTTGCCAGACTTTGGGGATTTCACTGTCCAAGGCTTTTCTGAGGCTCAGGAAGCAGATCTGAGAGTGGTGTTGGGATCAAGTGAGCAGCTGAACCCTGGAGGGGGACCCAAATGGGATAAAAAGATGGAAAAGACCAGCGTGCAAGGAAAGGGTTTCTGTGGGATCCCTTTTGAGAAGAAAGCCTGGAAACACTCATCTGAGAAAGCATCCACTTTGATTGGCAGCTGTAGACTTTCCAAAATACTGCGAATTCTAGGCTCTAGTGCTTGTTCACAGACTTTGACTGTCTACATATGAGTCAACCCTTCATTAAGATTTGCTTGTCTCAGTGAGATGTTGTCACATGCAGAAGTGTTACTGCTGATACTGTGGCTGAAGTACATCTCAGGAGACGATTTTCCTGTTTCCCTCTGGAAGCTCTGACTTCTGGTGCCCTGAGCGGCTCGGTGTCTCTGCTGGGCTCCTCCACAGCTGTAATTACCAAACACTTGGATGACTGCTGGGCTAAAGGGTGTAACACAAGAAAATGCTCCTTTTGTTTTACTGTTGCTCCTGGAAGGTTGGTTACAGGATTCCAAGGAAAGCACAAGGAGCAAAATGACTGGTAGAGATAGTCCCACCATGACTCCAGATCTAATTACCTGTAAGCTCTGGAGCTGATGAATTCAGCCTTTGGGAAAGGGTGTCAGGTCTCGTTTATCACTGAGCAAGAGGAAAACAAAGCAGCCTCTCCTGTTTTTCTTGAGTCCACCACGTGCGATCTCCTCCGGAGATATTACATCCACTCCACATTAGTTATGTCCTGGCTGATGCTTGGTCTAGGCTGCACCTTTGACAAGGCTTGTGGTGGGGAGCATGGGAAGCTCCCACCAGTCCATAGCTTTGTGTCCGCCTTGTTACTTGTGTTTACTTTGTCGTTTCTGTTCCTTTGTCATGCTCACAGTGTCCCTCTGGCACGTCCGCCACAGAAGGGCAATCAGTGATGCTGCTCAAGAAGCATTTTTCTCCTTTGATAAATTCTCTGCATTAAATTGGCTTTTATTTTTCTTGTTTGTTCTCCATTTTGATGCTACTTAGCAAATTCCCCGTTGCTCTGTATTGAGCCATGCTGTCTCTACCTTTGCATCCTTCACGTCAGAGATGCATTTTTGTTCAAAAGTGAGAGGAAATTGGTTTCACAAAAGGGAAATTCCTCACAGATGCACCTGTGAAATGGCAACGTGCTTTATATAAAGGCACAGCTAAAGAGAGGTAGGTGATATGGGACTTTTGCCACATTTTTTTTTTATGCTGCAGAAATGTATCCTCCAGGTCTGATCAATGAGATTCCAAAATGAGGAATAATCTTGCCTGGCCTCAGCTGGCATTGAAGTGTACAGCAACCCAGTCCTTCCTCCGGGGCGGGATGCATGTCATATTTCATGACAGAGTGACAGCCCTGACAGACAATCTGTTGCTGTTTTGGCATTTCTGATACACCTTGTGCTTTGGTACACACTCAGTGTCCAGCAAGATCAAGATGATCTAGAGGAAATGAGTTGACATGCTCCAGGGTTCCATACGGGCAGTGAACAGGCAGCACTGATTTGAGCAGTCTTTCTACATTCTCACCTGGGTTAAAAAAAACTCATCCAAGACGTTACTAAAATTTTCTTTCTTTGCCTAAAGCCCACAGCATCAAGTGCTTTATCTGCTGGGTTCTGAGGCACCAGATGTAGTTGTTGACCAAGCAGCCTCATCACTCACTGAAAGGTGACCTGAGCTCCAAGAACCAGGTCTGAGGGTCAAAGGCTTCCCTTTGTGAATGGAATTCAGTCCACACTGGAGCTGGGTGGCTTTTGTGTGCTTCCCACTCATGCTTCTGTTACTGGGGAGTTCACTGGTTTGCCTCTTCCCAGCAAGGCCTTTCCCTGCATCAGGGTTTGCCAGGAGTCTAATGCACCCTTCAGGCAAAGACCTTTCCCCGGAGGAACAGCTCCTGAGGGTTCCTGCTCCCCGCCGGGGCTGTGCATGGGGATGTGGAGGCTGGAGGAAATGGGTGGCAGTGGGAGCCCCTCCGCACCCATGGCGGAACGCCCCTTCCCCTCCCTGCAGCCCCTCTGTGTTGGCAGAGCTAGTCCAGAAAATCTCCCTTTTCAGATAAGGGAGTTTATTTCTGCAATAACAAACGTCGTGGTGAGACAGGGCTCCAGAGGGAAGGTCTCCGGGGGGATGTGCATCCACCGCTTTTGTACTGCAGGCAAAAGCCCGGCTCCCGCCGCGGGGACGGCACCGCGATCGGGCGGCGCCGCTCGGGGACACCGTGGCGTCCCGTCGGTGTCGTGCCGGTGCCCTCTTGTGGAAACTGGGAAAACATCCGAGAAAATATCCTGGTGCTGTGCTGGGAGCGGAGATTGGGAACCCACTCGCGGGATGGAGAGGAGCAGGGTGCTGGGCGCTCCCCCGGGGCTGCGCTGTGTCCCCTCCAGCTGCTGCCCGAGAGCCTTTGTCAGTGCTGGAAATGGTATTGTTGTCATTGAGGCAGACGGTATTAACTGAGCCTGGGGGCAGAGGCTCCCAGCTCTCAAATCCTGCCCCTTCGTGCACACCTTTATGTGAATCCCTCTGTGGTGCCGGATGTCCGTGCTTTAAGTGGATGAAGTTCCCAAAGTGCCTCTGCACCTCCTTGCTCTTGTTCTGCAGTAATCCCTCTTTCTCTTGTAGCAAACACCTTTATCAACAGTGGCACAAACTCCGAATTTCTTCTTGAACCAGCGTTCCCCAGCTCTGAGCCCTCCGGGTGTTCCCCGTAGCTGCAGAGCAGGCACAGACCCACTGTCACCCCGCTGCGGCGGCTCTGCTGCTCTCCTTGGGAAGGCTTTGGTCATCTCCCAAAAATGTCAGCAGGTCAACACGCCCAGGGGACCGCAGAGCCAATGTGCTGGCTCTCCCTTCGCAGCCCACCACCCCTGTGTCACTCTCAGGCAGCTCTGACCAAGCAAAGGGTGATGAAAAGCTGCCCTGGAGCAAACCTGCTTGTGCCAAGCTCCTTCTGACCCTACCACCTGCCTTGGTCTCTGTATTAACTGGCAGAAATTGTGCTATGCTGTGTAGGAAATGCCAGCCCGGCATTGTCAGTCTGTTTTCCATCCTCTGTTCTGGTTTCCCAGCCCTGTGGGACCCTGGTGAGCCACAAGCCCATCTCTCACCTCCTCCACAGGAGCAGTTCAGGCAGTGGATCTATCCATGCTGCTCAGGAGCCCCATTCCCACAGTTCCTCTGAGTTCAAGTTCTTACCTTCTCCGTGTTTCCCTCCTATCTTAATTTATTAATATCCTGAAAAAGCAGCCTCTTTTAAATTTCTAAAAGAATTTTAACTATTAAAACCAACTTGTCTCCTCCTGCATTTCCCAGACTTGACAGCTCCTCTCCCTTTAATGTTTTCCTGGAAAGCAGTGTTTACAAAAGCCCAGCTGTGTCAGGGAGGTCACCAGTGCCAGCGCAGGCAGAGGCTGTGCATTGTTGGAGGTGAAAGGGAGCTGCAGTTGTAGGAGCTTTGTGTTGAATTTATCCAGAGTCCATGGGATGACTTGCTTCCCCTTCTGCATCCAGTCTGTCTATGTGATCAGAGATATTCACTTTTTGCTTGTCTGTTTAGAGGACTTGCTTCTTTGAGCAAGGACATCTGCTTTTATTTGTTTGTTTGGTTGGCTGGTTGGTTTGTTTTGTTTTGGGTTTTTTGTTTGTTTGTTTGGTTTTGGTTTTGGTTTGGTTTGGTTTGGGGGTTTTTTTTGTAGCTCTGGGATCATCTCTCAGCCTCTAGGTTATCTAGACCCATACTGTGTCTGAACCGTGCCACTCCTGAATTCATTTCCTCTTGTTGAGGAACAATATTGTATCTCTGATGTTGCTTACAGGGAATTCAGTCATGGGAGCCAGACTTGTTCAGAGCCAGCCTTGAGCAGGGACAAGGAGCTGAGCTCACATGCTCAGAGAGGCTCGGATCTTATTCAGAGCCAAGAGATACAACTGCAGAATTTAATTAACGTTGCAAACCCTTTCAAAGCAGTTTCTGGCAAAATTGCCAGCTTCACTGTGCAGTGGCTAGGATGCCTGAGTGGCCTCCACAGGGATCTGTCACAGAATAACAAATGTTTCTTTACCTGGCTGGTTGCGAGGACAACAGAGAAAATCGATACGATTCGCTCCCCTTCTCCAGGGGAGCCTTGAACCCTAAAGAGAAAACTAATTGGCAGCCAGGTCCCCAGCACATCACTAGCTGGAAGTTGCTGTGTAAGTGCTGGGAATGGGGCCATGTGCCAGATTGGACAACCTGCGGAAGGGCACAGAGTCAGACTATCGTCTGTGGGTGATGAAGCAGGGCTGGTGGGGAGCCCTGAGCAGGGGCTGGTGAAGAGGAGGGCATCTCAGTTTGCAAATTTGCCGTAGGTTGTTTGCAGCAAAAAAAAAAAAGTGACCCCTGCAGACATTACTGAGCTTGAAGAAATCACAGTAATAAAGGCAGTGGCAGCTGGAGTAAAATATCACCCAGCTGGTTCCCCGACGAGGATCAGAGGGCAGGGGGAATTGCTCAGCTAAGATAATCCAAATACCTACATTTTTCAAGGGCTTCCAGGTCTCCATCTACATTGTCCTGGAGAAGGAACTCATTCCTGGGGGCTCCATTCTGGGAGCAACAGTGCTTTCTGCTGTGACTGTATCATCACACTCCAGACAGGACATGCTCAAATGATCCAAAAAGGAGGTGTCCAGAGCTGGCCCATCTTTGCAGACTGGGCAGAAACAGAGGTGTTCAACTGAGGAATCACTGCTGGTTCTCAGTTTATCTTATTTTTGTGGGGCATAAGGGCCTATTGGCCAGGAAAAAGGATGATTCTGCTCCTGATTAAGAAGCATAAAGGAAATTAGTTGTTTCCACAGCATCAAAACGGCTGAGGGAAGCTCAAGTCTCCCAGGCCTCACTTGCTGGCATGTGGCAGGGCAGGCGGTAACCTCAGCACGAGCAGCAACCAAAGCAGCTGCAAACAAATCCTTTAAGGACTCTCCTGACATAAATAAACATGGAAAATAAATGATGTCCCCAGCACTCTGCCCTCAGCTGATGAGAAACAAGCTGCATTAACAAAGTAGTTCAATAACCTGGAAGATCCCCCTGCCTGCCAGCCCCAGGGAAGGGGGAGCGCTGCCTGCAAAAAAAGGTTATGAAATGTGGCAGAGCACGAAATGATACGGTGAGAAAGTACTCACAAATTGAATTATGAGTGATGATGGTTCTCCTGTGAGGAAGAGCAGAAAGGATAGGAGGTGTCTGTGGCTGGTGGTGGATATGCAAGGTGAGGGCAAGGGTGCCAGGTTTGTATCCTGAACTTTGGAGCTGTGACCTGGGAAAGTAACCTGTGTTTTCAGTCACACCAGCAGTGATCACGTTTTCTGCAGGGGGTTATGCTGTGAGTTAAGATGAGGGCACATAAAGCCTCCTGGGGGACTTGGTGATGTAAATGCCATCCCCAGAGCTGCAGCAGTAGGTGCCTTGGCAGAGGTGGTGCTGCCCCTGCCACCATGGGTAGCTGTCCTGGCTTTTTGTGACACAGAAAACCTTGAACTTTACCCCCAGCCTACCCTGCTCCTTCCTGCTTCCCGCTGCTCCAGCCCATCTCCTGCTTCATCCTTTAATTAGACAGGACGGGGCATTACCCGGTATTCAGGCTCCCTGAGAGCTTCTCCCTTACGGCAGCCTCGGGATGGATCGGAGCGGTTACCGCTCCTTTTATTCACTGTTGCGTTTCTCCGGCTTCTCTAGAAAATTCCCTTTGTTCATTAAACGACCTGTCTGTTACGGCCCAGATGGCTGCTTTTCTCTCGGCTTTAGAAATCGCCTGCTTAATTTCCCTGGTGCCCTGCCAGCCCTGCGCCGGGGCGGGGGAGGCAGAGCGGGAAGGAGGGTGGGCATGGCGGGCACCGACAGAGGCTCTGGCAGGGCTTCCCCGGCACCGTCCCTGCGAGCAGGGACAGCTCGGAGCAGACGGGGAGGACGGAAAGCTGCCACACTGTGGTGGAGTGATGGCTGGAGGACACTTCCCACCCCATCAGAGTCTCCTGGTGTTCCTGTTTCTCCCCCCTGCCCTACTAAAACAGCACCCAAGGGGGGGGGCTCAGTCCCAGCTCTCACATCTCTGACAGCCTTGTCCTATTTCCAGCCTCGTGCTGGTGCAGCTTCCTTGCGATTTGAATTTAACTCTTAATGTTAACTCCTGGTTTTGGTGTGCAGTGCTTGTGATGCCAGAGAGCTGTGCCTGTGGCAGGCACGGACTGCCCGAGGCATCCCTGCTCACCACCTGTGTGTGTCAGCAAAGGGCTGGGCACCCCAAAAACCTCACCCCATCGGCGTCCGGGACAAGAAAACCAGACACGGTTGGAACCAGCACAGGTTGTTTAGGGTGGGGGGAGAGTGCTGTGACCGTGACTGCGTTTGGGGTGAGGCTTTGCAGGAACCTGCCCAGCTCTGCGGTGGATTGAAGAGCAAGAAAGCCAGGCTGAGAATTGCCTCAGCACCCGAGGGAAGGTGTGTTAGGATCAGGCAAGGCATAAATATGTTTTATATACTGACTTTTAACATGCAGCTCCATTCTAGAGGAACTGTTGTTTGGGAGGAGGCTGCTGTGTGAGAGCAGCTCTCCATCAAGGCAGCTGACTAGCAGTGCCCTGCCATGGAGGCAGCGATGTGGGGCTTTGCTCACTTGTGCATCCTGTAGCCCTTTCTACTCTCCTGGTAAAGCCACTTTCTTAGAAGAGGTTCCTCCAGGAAGGTGAGCCAGAAAAAGTGGGTTTGATGACAACCAGTGTATGCCAGTGTTAGTGTCTTAATGGCAGTAGGAGTCTTAGGACCTGCTGAAAGAAATCTTCACTTCATCCCAACTCTGTATTCCTTTGCTGCGGGCATCATCGCAGAGCAGTGGCCTCTGTGCTGAGTGTCTTGGGAAGGCTCTTCTGGAGGCAACTGTTGCTCGTTTTCGCTGCCTCGTTTCACACACTTCCATTACTTTGGGTTTAGAGTTTCCAGGTGCATGTTGCTGCTTTATGTAGGAAGATGAGTTTGGGCCAGAGCTGGGTGAAGGATGCACCTGTGGAGGTCCAATATGCCACTAAGGTGCCAGATACAATTTCTCACTGGAGCGTGAGGTTCAGCAGGGGCCTGATGCTCATGAACCGCTCCAGTTCAGCTCTGTTGTGGCTGCCCTTCTTGGGGGCACCACCTCCCCTTCACATTTCAGAAATAAGGCAGAAAATTATCTTGAATGCATCTTGATGCAATCATGATAAATTGAAAGCTCACGTTGGCAGGGTGGTCCAATGCAGGAGTTCATTTGTTCTTTTTGTGTCTCAGCATCCCTTGGTCACGCCCGAGTTTGGATTAGCCTCCTTCATCTCTCACTCTCCTTTTTGACTGATTCAGTTATCTGTGCCATTTTTCCTAAGAGAGGAGAGAAGGTCTCACTGACTGCCCCAAAAGGACCCTTGACAGTGACATTTCATTGCCAGGTGATGAGTGCACTTAATTGAATTCCTTTCCCCTTATTTTAAAGCAATTGCAGAGTAAAAGCCTCTCGTGAGAGCACTTGGCTGCAGCATGGGCGGGCTCTGACATGCCACCGGGCCATCTCCCTGCTGCTGGAGCTGCTAATTCAGGAGCTTGGGGGGCTTATGGTCTCATGGCAGCACTGCAAAATAATTGCTGCCGTGTTTGAAATATGGTGGGATGTTATTTGCAATGTATTAAATTATGTTAAGTGCCTGAGCAAATACTTATTTAAGTATTCCTGTAAATCCATGCACATGCCCTGGTGTTAGCTCTCGTCCATCCCCATCCTGCCTCTGTGCTCACCAAGGGAGAAGTGTGGCTTTCACCTGGCACCTTCTCAGCGTATGTTTTTGCTGAGCACCTTCACTTTCATAAAACCAAACCCCATGGGCTGGCCCAGCAGTGCTTGCACTGCAAGGCAGCCAACAGCCCCACACTGCAGGGTCTCAGAAGCTGGATGGGTGTGCTGGTTGGCAAAATTCCACCACAGCACAAACTGAATCTGCTCTCCTCCTTCCTTCCTCCCTCCAAACATAAAGCTGGAGACTGGTGACTTCCTCCTGCTCTGCTGTGTGTGGGAGGCAAGTGGCTTCCCTCAGGGATTGCCATGCTCAATTCCATTTAGCACAATTCTCCCTGAAGGATGCACAGTGATGGGGTTTGCATTGACTTTTCAGGGATTTTAAGAAAGTCCTTTGCCTTGCTCAGGTCTTCAGCTTCCCACCCATTGTGGCAGGCTTGCAGTAGCCTTCCACCCTTAGCAAAAGGCTTTGAAATCCTCTGATTTTGTAGAAAAATGAGCACTGGGGGTTACTTTAAAGGGATGTCAGGAACCAGGTGGGTTTTCTTAGCGTGGCTTGGTTTGCTGTGCCCATCAGCAAGGCAGAGGCAGAACGAGGGTGCCTGAACCAGTGGCTAAGCCTGTGCTGGGCAAACGTGGCTGGTGCCACCCGGAGCAGGGAGCTGACCTCAACCCCAACAGCAGAAGCCCTGTCAGGTTTGCATTAACCAGCCGTCACCAGCCATGTGACGTTCCCGGTAGGTGAGCGGCGGAACAGCTAATGACTTCTTCCATTTGACAAATGTTTCCTGACACCGCCGAGGAGGTCATCGTATTTCCCCCAGAGCCATTTGTCTTCTTGTCCCCAGCCTGTTTGCATTCCAACCACATCCAGCCTTCCCTGGCTCTGCACAGCCCCAGGCTCCTGGGAGATGCTGCCTGTCCCAGGGTGCCGGGAGCGAGGGAGGGCTCAGTTTAGCTCTGTGCACAGTGTTTGGCGCTGTTGAAAATCCCCCAAGTGCAGGAGAAGATGTCCATAGGAATGATGCTGCTGCCTGCACCCTCAGAAACAACAGATTGTGTTGGAGAAGAGCCCAGAGGATGGTGGGATGTGAGAGGAAACTCCCCTTGATGCATGTCCAGGTCCCCTTGCTGCCCTCCTGCCATTGCTGGAAACCTCCACCTTATTTTCCAAGTTACTCCATGGGTCCAGCATTCTGGGTGATGCATCTGGCAGCTCCACAGGTGATGCAGCCATTGTTCAAGAGCTCTCCATGCTGTCGGGGTGGAGCTGTTCTCCTGCTCCTGCCAGTTTTTCCTCCATTCCTGGCAACGCTGCCACGCTGAATAATTTACCAAATAACTGGCTGGCTTAGAGGAGCTGCTGCTGCCCACTGCCCCATGCAGGGCTGGCTGGCACAGGTCCTGCGAGACAGGGCATGGGCTGGGAAGCTTTTGCCTGCTGCTGTTGGTAGGGCAGGAGGACAGGCAGCAAGCCAGCAGCCCAGAAAGGTTAGTGCCAGGAAATCAAAGTCACCCTGTGCCTGGGGAAGAAGCCAGGTCTGGAACCTGCTGCTGTTCCTGAGAGCAGTGGATCTGCCCAGGTGGGAGCCAGCATTGCTGGGGTTTTGCAGGTATGAACTCAGGATTTGGCTGCCTGGTGTGGGTTCCCCGTCCCAAGAAAAACCTTGGCTTTGAGTAAAGCATCCAGAGCTGCTGCGTGGTGGCACACAGAAGGAGAATTAGCTTTCAGAGCACTCCTGGTGACCGTTGTGTGCCCATTCATGGGGCCTGATGGAGGGTGGCAGCTGGAGAAATGTGCACAGAAGCAAAAATACAGATACAGCGAGCAGCTCCCTCACTAACACCAGCACAACATGGTCTTGCTCTGCTGATGTCCCCTGGCCCAACCCAGTGACCCACACTGGAAGGAGCCTTCAGTGTGTGATGCCGTATCTTTAGCAAAAGTTGGAAACTGCAGCCAGCTCCAGCCAGTTTTGCCTGGGAATCAATACTTTTTGCCTCATTCTCTGTTAAAACAGTAACTTCAACCATTTAAAAGAAAACTGAGACAATAAACAAAGTCTCCAAATGACTGAATAGCAAGACATTGCAAATGAGATAAGTAAGTCAGAGGACTCTGGAGTTTTAATCTTGGAGGAAATACCTTTTCCTGGAATTTATTTCCCCTGGAAAGGGTGAAGTTGCTTCCAGCCCGTGTGAAGGCTTCTTTCCTGGGGAGCAGTACCTGTGGTGCTGGTACCCATGCAGAGGGCAGCAGAGAAAGGCAGGAGGTAGCCAAAGCATCTGGGAAGAGGGAAGAAAGGGATGGATCAAGCCCTGCTGCAGAAGAGGCATCCCTGGGTGGGTGCAGAGCCCAAAGGCATCACTCCTGATTTCCTGGGGCTTCAACACTGAAGAGGTGGAGGGTGGTGATGACAAAAAGGCCAGGTGAGGTGGAAGTCTCACAAGACAGAGGAGCCCTGCAAGGGAGAGCATCACTGCTTGGGAAGCCGTTGTGCATTGGACACCATTCTCTTTATCATTATTTCTTTCTCTTCTCACTGTGCCGTGACATGGTTGGGATTTTTCCAAATCGCTCCCATGCGGGTGGAGAGCTGGGGGCAGGGGGGGGGGGGGCTGTGTTTCACATTTCATAATCTGTGTGACTTGATTAATTCAGCAGTATGTTCAAACCTCATGAAATTGGCCAATTTTGCTGAGGTTTAAAATAGATTATATCCATCTCTTACCGTCAGTTTTGCAAATAACCACTTGGCGACTTCTTAAAATGTTAAAGATAGGGAATAGGCTGCACACTGCCAAGGAGAAATCATATTTAAAAGAGATAATATGTCTTCTGTGCTAGCTCAAATGAGGAAATGGATGTTTGTGAAGCTCTTTAAAGCATGGTTATGTCAAGAGCAAGAAGATCACATTTGTTTTTCATTTGTATGCAAGGTGAAGAAAGGACAAGCCATTTTTTTTCTCCTCCTCTGAACTCTTACAGTCTTCCACTGTAGAAATTGCTGATAATTGCTGCAAAATTACCCAGCTGGGTCAAGGTGTAATTTTGAACCTCGAGTATCTTTCACTCGGCAAGAAATTCAAGTGATTTGACTTTGACACCTTGGCAACCCATCACTGGAACAAATAGAAATCTGGAGAGCAGATACCAGCCACAGAGCAGCATCGATCCAGGCTGTGTGTGGCCCTGGGAAAGGCCAGCTGCTGCCTTTCCCCACACCCAAGAGCCTTTTCCATCAATTCACCTCTGTTTGGCGTAATTGGCTTTTCCACATCAGACTGAAAAGTGCTCTAGAAGCTGTTCTTTCCTCCCTCCCCCTCCTTCTTTCTGGAAGATTTTCTTAGCTTTGAGCAAAGAAAGGCTAAGTTTTGAGTTGTGGAGTGAAGATGAACTTGGAACAGCAGGGTTAGAGTCCTCAGGCTGCGCTGGTACGAGGGAGTGGGACACAGCTCAGCAGCTTTGTGACACTGCTGCCAGCACCAGCCACAGCCCTGTGGTGAGATTTTGCCTTGTGTGTGTGCAGTCCCGCATGTCCCTGCTCTGCCAACAACCTCCCTGGGACAGAAGAAACGCCTGTATAATTACCACAGCTTTGATTTTGACAGCACAAATTTCCCTCGCTGCCTTCTGAACCTTCAAGGTTTCCTGCCAGAAAAGATAAAGCCCCTTTGCAAAGGCTTCTTGCTCCTGGGAGGGTACTGGTGCTCCCACACCAGATGAAAGTGTGGGGGAGGAGCAGAGAGTGACGAGGCCACAGCCATGGGACTTCTGCCTGAGGATCTTGAGGATTCCAAAAATGCAAGTTTACCCAGCCTGCAGCAACACCTCCCAGTTGTGTGTAAATGGGGCTGGAGACATGGGGGCTGTGGTTTGGGAAATGCTTGACAAACAGCCAACCCTTTGGGTCTGGGGGCTGGGAGGGAGCCAGTGAGTAGGGGCAGAGGCTGCCCAGCCCTGCCCGCAGCAGCTCGGCAGCATTCTGCCTGTAGGGTGCAGGATTGGGCCGTTGCAGAACAGGTGGACACAGGTTGTGCTGGGGCAATCCAGAGCACCCCCCTACTAGAGCTGGCAAGTGCTCTGGGTTTGTCTGTGGGAGGGATTTGGAGGAAACTCATTATCCAGGTGGTCATTCAGATGAAGTGTTTCCTGCACTTCGTTTGACACCATCAGCTGGAAATGTTTTGCCACCGTGTTGTAGCACCAGTTAGGCTAATTTCAGCACCCAAAAATCACTCTCCGTTTAGTGCCAGATGTGGTTTCATTTTAGCACTACTGGCAAAACCTGATGTAAACCTTGAAATATGTCTTAATTTCCTGTTACTGCAGAGCTGAAAGCTTGCCCATGCTCCTTCCACCTCGCACATGAAAAAGCAGCAAATCCAGAGCGTGATCCCACAGCAGGTGGATGCAGTCACCTCCCCTTTTCAATGCCACAGAGCTGTCTCAGCAGCTACTCTTACACCTCCCCCTTACCTGAGCCAAAGACAGAGCACAGGTGCCCCGTGGGAAGGGTTGGTGGGAGCAGGAGCTCAGGGAAGCTCCCCACATCTCTCCCCTTCCACTGAGTAATGCAAAAATAATCAGTTTGTGGAGGTCTTGCCTCAGTGGTGGGGAAGCAAAAAGGTTCTGTGTGTTGGCGATCAGGCTGATCCAATCTGATGGCTTAAAAGCACTGATTCAGCAATCAGTAAGATATGCACATGTGTACTCTCTTCAATAACGACTAATTTATTCACATGTATAAAACTTAAGCACCTGCTTATTCCCATTGACCTCACTGGGTCTTAGACACAAGTGCTCACTGTAGCAGGATCAAGAGAGAGAGAGAAAGAAGAAAAAAAAGACCAGCACAGACTTCCATCTCTAAGTATCTGTTGTTTTAACATATACATTTTTAATACAGCTTCACTGGGGGAATAAATGCAATGTAAAAATATAAGGTAAAAGCCTGGCTGTGTGATACCTGTGGTGAAAGTCTGACTTCCACTGAGGTAGTGGCTGCATGGGTGGATTTGTTTTTAATTTTGTTTTATTGGAAGGAGAAAGGCAGGCAGATATATGAAAAATTAAGGTGTTATGCTGCGTATCTTGTGTAATTAGAGAAGCTGACAAACATAATTAGAAAAATTTGTCTGCTAGGCAAACACTGATTGTGGATGAGGATAACTGGCAGTGTTTCCTCCAAGTACAGCTGGGGGGTGAGGGTCTCGCTTCATCTCTCCTGGGTTTATTTTGCCGGAAGGCTGGTGCTCAGCAGCTGCCATCAGACCTCTGTGTGGTTTGATGTGCTGTAACAACTTCTCCATCCTAAGTGTGGTGGTGTGCTGCCAAAGGACTTTGACAGGGGAATGTTCTTGCCCAGCCCAATCTGTGTAGCTGGTTATGGGTCTCCAGGGCAGAGAGGACAGTGCAGCTGAAGGTTTCTTTTCTCTCTCTCTGTGCAGCTCACAAGCTGGTGTTACAAGCTCCCTGGCAGGCTCTCCTGCCTTGTTGCACACCAAAGACCTCTCTTGTATATTGATGATCACCAAGAGATGCTTTTCCTGCACAGGCTCCTCAGTTACAGCTTCTAAATGAGCGTGTGTAGCTTGGAGGAGCCATATATTGCTACCTTCTGGGTGTAATATGGGCGGTATGACATTAAAGTGTCAGATGCTGAGAAGTTTCTAGTGGCCTCATTCCAGGATTGCTGCTTTTGGAGGAATTGGTGCCTTGTTGGGTATTAAATTATTTATAAGTAGTTCTGTTGGTGGCTGGATTTGAGAATTAAAATGTATACGTGAAAAAAGGTTTTCAATAATGAAATAAGGTAGGAAAAAGATAAAGCCATTATATGCATAATTAAAATGATACATAACTATATGTTCTTTATGTAGCTGCTTCAGCATCTCAACTCACTTATTAGGCTGAGTAATCAGCCCCTGAAGCCTCTCCCCAGCTGAGTTTGGCTCCTGCTGTTGCTAAAGGTGCTGCAGAATTGCCTGGAGCAAGGCCCTGACTGGTCCCTTGGGAACAGTGGTCCCTTCTTCCCCAGTTCCTGGGCTTGGAGAATGGGAGACCACATGACAAGGCAGAAAAGAAAAGTCTTCAAACTGCTTAATAATCTGTTTTTATCATAGCCCTTCATTAGCGTATTCCCGTTTCAAGGTGTTCACAGCCGTCTGAGGGTGCACTGAGGAGTTCAAACCCTTATGAGAAGCAGTAAATATTTTCTCCCTGTCCATTAACTAATCTGTTTCTTGTCGTGGTGTAGAGCTCAGACACTGAACAGCAGCAGGCCAAACTGGGAACAAGTTCCTTAGAATAGGAAGCTCTCCCTGAAGACATGTGGCTGATGGGCAGCGGCTCTTGAGAGAAGCTGGACCAAAAACTCCCTGAACACTCTCGTGGAGCATCCTGCATCTGTGATGGAAAAGGCAATGTCCTGCTCCTGTGGGACAGGTCTCTCATGAGGGGTGGTGGATGAGGGAGGGATCAAAGCCCCACAAGTGCCCCAGGGAGCGTCTGGCCACACTGGACCTGCTCAGTCCCTCTCATTAACCAAGGGGACAGGGAAGGGCAGTGTCTGAGGATGCTGCTTTGATTTACCCTGGGGTGCCCTGGAGACTCCCGGTCAAAACCGCCACAAAATGAGATTAAATGGCAGCATACTCAGCCAGCTCTTTAATTAAAAAAATGTGGTTTCACCACTTCTCTTGCTAGTCCCAGCTGGAGCCCACACTGTGGTAAGCGTGCAAACGAAAAGAAATACCATCTCCTGCAAACTTTCTGTTTTCCCTCGAAGCCCGAAGTCCTGCTGCAGCCAGACCCCATGTGGGGCTGCACTTCCAGCTTCCAGTACCTCAAGCAACATGAAAGACTTCTGAGCCTCTGATTTCAGAGAGAATAATTTAAGCTTTAACCTTTCCTTACAAGATGCAGATCCAAGGGAGCCTTGCTGTAAAGTCCACCCTTATGTAACATTAAAATGCACTTATGCTTTGGGGCTCTGGGGAAGGCTCCCATCCCCGGCTGCTCCTCGCTTACCCACTGCCTCCTATTCCCCACTCATCTGCACAAGTAGTAGGGAATTTTGGCTTTAACTCTGCTGTCCTCGTGTCCCTGGTGCCTGGACAGCTAGCATCTGCCTGGTGTATGACCACATCCTGCCTGGACTGGCCAGGAGGGTGCTCAGCCCTGCTCGCTGGGGCTGTGTGTAGGGAACCAGTGGAGCCTCCAGCAACAAAGGAAGGCCTGAGCTGCACACTCGTATGCCTTTTCTTACCATTCAGTGCAAATATGCCTTGGATTTCCTCTGCTTGCAATTGTTTGATTGAAGTTTTCTTGTTCAACAAGCTTACTTGCTTTCTCCTAATGGTTTTGGTTTGCTGTGGCGTTGGAAGCGCTCTCATCAGGCTGCTCAAGGTGACAGAGATCATCCCGATGCTTTGGGCGCAGGCAGGAGGATGGATGGGGTGGCTGCAAAGGCAGAGGAGTGAGGAGCCACCTGCCTGTTTGTCAGTACCTAACCCTTGGGGGGAATCGTGATGGTTTAGTGGGCAGCATTGCCCTGGAGTGCTTGGCAAGCCAGGCAGGATGCAGATGCTGCATGTGGAACACTGCTGGTGAGGGGGATAACTGCATGAGTGATGTTCCTGGCTGGCACAGTGTGCCATGGGAAGCCCTCTGCCTCTTGCAGCGTGCCTGCCCCTGCCTGCTGAAGGTCTGGGGAATTGGAAAACAGCAGGAGGTGGTGAGTTTACACAGCCGTGTCAGCATCCATGGGATTGAGACTTATCCCAGTACTGGTTCCTTCTTGAACCTGCCTTTGCTTTAGTAATCCCTGAAATGCAGGTCACTGCTGCAATTTTCTGTTTAGCCAGATCTTCAGCAGGGTCTGCCTCATCTTGGCTGACATTGCCTGCTCCTACCAAGCCATCTGTGATGTCTTTATCAGGGTGTGCAATGCTTTCTTCTCACCTTCTCTTGCACTTCCTAACCCGCCTCTCCTGCTGCTTTTCCACGTGCCAGGCTTTGGGGATGAGCCGGCGGTGCGTGCCCCTCCCTGGCACCCCAGTGTGTGGGCCCCCAAGCTGAGTTATCTGTCGCTCGTGCCCTGAGAGCCAGGAAGCTGCTTTAATGCTCCTCATAGTACAAGATAATGGCATACAATGTGCTCACTTATACACAGAGCAAACAAAAAGTCCATTAAAACGGGCCCTGCTGGGGTTACTATGGGCACCCGCCTGCTGCTGCCTTTGTGGCCGCTGCTTTTAGTCAGATTAAATTGTGTCAGAGCAATCTGAATAGATTTCCTTCTGTTCCTCCCTCTCCATCCATCCATCCATCCAAGGATGCCTTTTTCTGACATATTTGTACTCTGAGTTGGTGTGAGCTGTGCCTGTGGTTGGGGCTGGGTCTGACTGGGATGGTGGGTAATAGAGGAGGAAAGTGACTCCTCAGACCTGGGTGGTCACATGTGGGGGAGAAATCCTGGCTCCTTTTGAGCTGTGGGAGTTTTGCACTGGTCTTGGAGGAGCTGAGATTTCACCCTTTCTTCACCTGCCCAGTTCCTCCCAAAACCTGCCAGCCCACGAAGTGAAGGTTTTGCCACAGTGGAAGTGTTGGACTGTGCTCAGTCCTCCAGAGAAAGGCACTTTATAGCCATGGAATTGAGAGAAAAATGCAATCTTCTGTTGTGCTCACCAAGACAAGGACTTGGTCTTCAGCTGTCGCTCTGCAGGAATGGGTGGGGAGGAGCCCTCAGCTCCATCCCTCCAGCTCCATCCCCACCCAGTGCGGTGCTTCTTCTCCAATTAATCTGATAAATTTGGGCTCCTGTTTGATTCTTTAGCTTCTCCACTCTATTAATTCTTTCCTTTTTTCCTGAGTTGGTTGCAGAGAAACTTTCTCCTGTATGTTTTCTGCCAGTTTTCCTCTGGAGCTCTGGAGTAAGCTCACTACTCCTACCTTTCCCTCTTTATTTGGGTGATTTGGGGAGAGAAACATGTCTTTCCACCTGGTATACAACTGGACTCATGCATGCAGTGGGGTGGTTGAGAGGATGGTTGCCAGTGAAGAACACTGGCTACCAGAGGGCTTGTGGGAGCTCTCATTGCTTCAAGTCTGAGCCCGTCCCATGAAGGGCAGATGTGCTCTTGGCTCCTGCCAGGCCTGCCCATAACAATGTATGAAATGCTGCTTCTGAAAGGAAATATTCTTTCCTGGCTGTTGTCAGTAATTAAAGCCTGATATATATGAACTGATTTGATTTCTTTCTTCCACCCACCGTGCCATTATGTGGCTTTGTATAGCTTGAAATGTTCCTGGTGGTCATAAAATTATCTTGGCCTTTTTAAAAGTCAATACTTGCTTCTTAGTAAAGCCATGAGCCTGCGGACTGGAAAAGATTCAAGTCTTACTAGCTGAGCTAAAAGGCATTAATTCACAGAATATATACATCACAATGCTGTCCTGCCTTGCGGCGAGTCCTGCCTGCAAGATTTCTTCCCTTGTCTACTAGATGGACTTTGGGCATCTTCTTTTATTGCTTTGAAAGCTCAGCCTGATGGATAGATTGGCCAAAGTCAAGCGAGGACTTTGTATTAAAGCAAGAAAAGAGACAGGTCAAAATGAAGTGTTGGGATGACTGAGCTCAGAACACGGGCTGGGGGAAGCCACCTCTCTCTGGGCTGTCAGTCCAAGAGCAGTGGCAGAGGGAAGGGCTCTGATGTCTGATTTTGGCTTCTGTGGAGTTACTTTGCCCTTGCAGCAGGTCAGTTGTTTCTTCTCCTGTGCTTGTTCTGCTCCTGCTGTACCTGGTTAGTGGAGAAGCTTTGTGCTGCTCATGATGGGGGCTAATCCAGGGGATTGTTGGACTAGACTAGTCTGTATCTGTCCACTGCCTGGAATTGTCCCCACGTCTACAGGGAATTGGGCAACACAGACCTCAGTAGCAAAATCCAACTGACTTTCCCACCCAGGGTTTTTATTTCAATGCTTTTGTTTGGGGATCCTTGGGGAGCCCAGCATGCCTCAGTTTCTCTGCCTACAGCCACCTGCTGTGCCAGCCTGTGGTCCCCAGCCACGCTAATGGCTTGTTTGCACAGCAGAAAGGAGAGGCAAAAGATGGCCAAAGGCATTCACTTAACGAAATAAAGGAGAGAAAAGAAAAAGAAACGGTCTTGCAAACCCCTCTCTCTTCCCACACAGCCAGCTGACATGACCTCATTAAATGCAGGTACTTGCCTGTGTCCCTGTTCACAGAAACCTGGTTTCTTGCGGAAAATTCACAGGACACTCACATGCAAACCCAGCGCTTTTCCCAAGGGCTTTGAAAATGGTGGCATTAAGTACAGAAAAGGAAGCGAAACAAAGGTTAGGAGGGGTTGGAGGGCGTTGTAAACCACTGTGGCCTGATGTGCACTGGTGAGGAGCCAGCTGACAGCATCACTGCCCTGCCACCTCCCCAGCAATGGCCTGTCAGTCGCAGGTACTGCCCAAAAGATAAAAAATAATTATAAAAAACATTTTTAAAAGCCAAAATAAAAAGGAAAAACACCCCATTGGTTTATATTTAGCTTGAGACTTTAACCAGGAAAAAAGCCAGCCAATAATGGATAAAGTAAAGTGCTGCTGTGAGTGATTGCTGAGGGGCACTGAGGTTTGGTGGCCGGGGCATCTGCCTGGGAGGTGGGGGACAAAGGCTCCCTGCAGTGTGACTCCAGCTCACCCCTCCTCCTCCTCCCTGTTTCCCTTTTGCCATTTCTCTTCCTGACATAGTGATATGTCTCTGGGGGAAGGATGGGCTCTGTGTCCTTCTGTGGGACAGCAGCCTGGGAGCCAGAGATGCTATTGCTCTCTGAGGATTATTATTTGTACCATTGCTAGAAGAGTGTTCATTTTGGTGCTGCTAGATTAAGCAATGACGTAAATATGTGATAGGCAATTATTGTGATAGCTTACATTTGCATTAACTTGGGTGTGTATGTTTTGATTTCATTGGTTATTTTACCAAGAACAAGGTTAACTTGGTTTAACGGCTTGATCATTGAAATTGCCCTAATTATGCTTTGAAAGTTGCATCCATTCGAGGAGGGAGCCATGTCCTATGTCAGTGGCTGCTGCTGTGGCCCTGCTCAGGGACAACTGTCTGACAAAGTGGGTTAATTGCACCACAGCAGCAGATCTGCATGCATTGAGATGTCTGTGTCCTTGCTACAGAAGAAAATAAAGGGTAATGTCTACACCAGCAGCTGTGGCATGTAGGGGAAAAAAAATCAAAACAAAAACTGAAAAAACCCAAAGCTAATTTATTATCACAGCTAGACAGGTCCCATCATCTAACCTGCTTAACAGTGCTTGAAATCTCTGTGCTACCCTTGCAGGATGTACCCCAAAACATCTAAAAGGCAGGGCTGGAGCTGTGGGAAGTGGCAGGTGTCTATAAAGGTCAAATTGTCTCGTTCCTGCAGTAAAGAGGGAGTAACACTTATTTACTGATATTTTTACGGCTCTTCTGTGCCAGCTGCCATTTGAGCACAGCAACATCTTTCCTTTCACAAGCGAAACAGGAAGAACTGGCACGTTGATAATGTGAAACAGGACTCACCCCGATCTTTAGGAAGAAGAAACTTATCGCCTCATGAAGGAGCTCACTGGTGGTCAAGGCAAAACCCTGTGCCATATAGTCAGCAGAACCTGGTGCTTTGCTTTGGACCCTCCAAGGACATGCACATTCTGTCTTCTTCAGCCTCTCTGGTGGGTTTTGTTGGCCTTTGTCCCTGTCTGTTGTAGCATCACTGCTCCAAGCCCCTGACCTAAGGGTGCCACAGCCACGGCCACACGTGGGTCCTAATCCCTGTATATTGCCCAGCTTTGTGAGCTTTGGAAATAGATGTGTCAGCTAATTGTGGGCGCTTTGTCTGGTCCAACTGGCAGTACCTACCTACAGACTCTGCAGTTGCAGGATGATGCTGATTACATTTCTGAACAAGGTTCAGTGAGAGATGAGATTGTTCTTGTGGTATTTAGGGCAGGAGACAGCAGGTCTGGATGGTTGGCTCCCATATAGTTAACAAATGGTACTTGATATATATGGCCAGAGAGAGCAGTGGCCCGTTCAACATGCCAGGGCATGACTCTGCTCCTGATGAAGAGCTGTCCTGGTGTTGCAAGGAGAGCAAGTCTGCTCGTGATGTGATACAGATGGTCACTTTGACATTTTCCATCAAATGTGTTGACAGACCTTGTGTCATGAAGCTGAAGAAGTAAAAATATATGGGTCTTTACAGAAAAAAAAAGGGCAAAACAAACCTGGCATGATTAAATGTATCCAATTTACCAGATGGATTTCTGCTCTGCTGTGCAGGATGCTCTGTTCCAGGAGTTTCTCTGCATTTCATATTCTGCTTATGTAGGAATGTGAGACCTCTCCATTTAATGAGTTTGATTTGTATCAAAAGATAGTCTGCGTTGTTCCTGCTGGAATAGATCTCTGGAAGGGACCAGGGGATGAATTTCTGCATAAATCTTGCAAGCACAGAGCAGTGGCTGCCCGTAACTGGAGCCATCTGCCTTTTCCTGCCATCACCACCAACACCCACAGCCCTCACAGAGGGGAAGTGTACTTTTAGCAGAGTCAGCAAGATAAAAACATCCATCTTTCTTTACTGCTTATGGGTTATGATGCAAGAGGCAAACCAAGCCAGGGAAGGGTTCAGGAGACCAGTGGTGTTGGGGCAGCCAGATGGGATCCTTTTACCTGGCTGTCAGCATGGGATGTGTTGCTGGGAAGCTGAAAGTCCTTAATCTCAATATCTGTCTGCACTGCAAATAGCTCTAATAGGTATATAAAGTCTGGCTATTTACACATAGAAAGGTGAGGGATGCCCCCAGCTGTGTCAGGCTGTATCAACACCACAGAGGCCACGGAAGATTGGGGATATTTTCCCATTAGAGCTTTTTCAAATATGTGAGTTTTAGAATCTTTTTACTTCATCATTTTCCACCCAGTGGGGGAGAGATGATCCTTGTGCATAACTGTGCCTGTTGCCAGCTGTGCTGGGAGGGGATGTGCAGCGACACAGGCTGGGGTTGGGTGGGGACAGCCAGAGTGCCTTTATCATCACTCTGGAGTGGCTTTTGATGTGTAAAATCACAGGCACTGACTTTAATTTCCATATCCCATGTTTGTGTGATCAGGACTGCAGTGACCAAAGAGATGCTGTTGTAATTAAGATCAGGGTTGGATCCAAGGTGGGATCATGCAGGTGGCCATCACATTGGGAAAAGGCTCATCCCTGCCCGACAGCTTTGGGACACTGTTGCCCCCCAGTCCATCCAAGCCCATGTGAAAAATAACACAGAGTTTAGAGGTCTGCAGGCTGGTGAGGAGAAGACAGTGGCACCAGGGTGACTCTGTGGCCTTGGGCACGTGACACTGAGACACGTGGCAGAAACAGCAGGGTTGGGGTGTCTGGCAGGTACTCCAGGGATGCCGGTGCCTGTGGGGGACCTGCCTCCCAAAGGGGTTGTTTGAAGCTCTCGGGGGGTATGTCAGGACAGTGTGTCCTTAAGCACGTGGCTACCCAGTGCCCCGTCCTTTCAGATAGACATGAGTCACAGCAGCAACGCTCTGTACTGGTGTTCTTCAAGGGAACATTCAAAGCCATGGAAATATTATTTATTATCTGCAGCCTGTGCATAATGCGTCGCCTCTGACTGAGTGGCTGCTGGGGCCGGTGCCATCAGTCACAACAGGCATCTCTGAGGCTTCTTCCTCCTCGCTGTCAGAGCTGGGAAGGAGAACTGCTAATTAGAGATGTTATTGCTCACAGGTGATGTTCAGCTAAGCCTGCTCCCCCTTCCTTCCGCTATCAAGCCTCAGTGTTGGCAGACACTGCACAGGATTAGGGCTTACCTGAAGCCCTCTGGCTTCAACTCCACTTACAGGAGCCTGGAGATGATCCTGAGCACCTAAAATGCCTGTGCTTAAAGAAGTGCCCTCACTGCAGCCTGCTGGGTCACTGTAGACCATGACTTCTCTCTTGCTCCAGTACATGGTCCCAAGCTGCCCTAAGTAGAGTGGGGTCTGGAAAATGGGAACATTCAGACAAAATGAAATACTTTTCAAATGAGCAAATTGCTGGTAATATTTCAGCCAGGGGCACTTCTGAGCATGGTTTGGTTTGGATACAGTGGCCCAAACCCTTGTGAAATACACCAAAGCTGGTGAGACCTTCTGGGGATGTTCCCAGAGCCACCCCATACTGGGGAGACACAAGTTCTCATTACTGCAAGCGAGATGTGGAGTTTGGATCTCAGTTTCCTCTGAACAAACTGCGTAGGACCTAGGCAACAGTCCTCTCACCCTTCCATCTGTGGTCTGGTACATACACGAGTGGTGCTGTGTGATTTGGCATGGCTTGAAATACCTAAATAACAGTATGGAAAGACAAGCAGATTTATTATTCCTTAAATTAGCTTTTGGGGCGAGGAAAGTGCTGGTAAAAACAAGTTCTTTGTTGCATGGTTCAGCTCACTTGCCAAAGTCAGGCACTGTCTAGTTTGAATTCTCCTGTAATGTGTGGGTTTGTTTGTTCTCTGCTCTGTTCTGGTTGTTTTCTGCAAAGCTGCTTTGGTCCTGGGTTGTGATTAATACCAGTTCTCATTGAAAGCAGAGTCATCTGGTAGCCACAGAAAAATGCCCTGGACTAGCCATAGCAGGTAAATTATTCATTTGGGTTATTTGGTTTTAATAATTAAAGATATTTTTTGTCACATTTTGCAAATTGTCCAACACACTGTGGTGGTGATGCAGGGCTCTTTTCCATCCTCTGCTGTTCCATGGGTAATTTCTTCCAGCTCACACAGCCTGTGGGGTGCTCCTGAAGTACTTCGGCAGAATTCCCAGGGTTTACACCTGAGGGCTGGTCGCCTGAGAATTGTGATATTATTGCTTCCTTTGCTTTAATAGCCTTGTTCATGAACAGAAGGCTCCTTTTTGTTCTTTTCACCAGTTGCCCACAGCATCAATAATTGTTCAAGACACTTGTAGAGCTAATAGAAAGAGCCTGTCAACAAGAAAAGCTCATTGTAATACCAATGCTTTAAAGAGACTGGGGGAAGCAGCAAAGCCAACCAGGTATTAAATGTGTTATTCCTGTAGTCACATAGATCTAGGGACAGCAGACATAAGTAGGGCTTAATTCTCTCCCAAATGAATGTTCTATTTCACACCCCAGCACAGCTTCTGATTTATGGATTTCTTAACATCACAATATTTTCATTGCTAAAAACTAAATGGGAAGATGCAGCTAAGCCCTGATCTAACAGCTGCTGAGAGAGATTTCAGGGGCTGCAGCTGCTGTTAGCAGTGCTTGGACCAGTCCTAGCACAGGGCAGGGTCATAACAGCCTTTGAATTCCCAGTTTGCAGAGGACTGGAGAATTTCTGCAATCTCTTGAAAGGGATGTTGAGCCATGCTGCAAGCATATTTAAACAGGCAACCTGTGTCCTGAGGTTATCTTGGAAGCCAAGCCTTGCTAGCTGGAGGGAAGCGTGCTGCTATGAGTGGAGCGTGCGAGCTAATGAGTGGAAGTGAGATGTGCAGCTGAGCTGATTCATCGAGGTAAAATGTTGTTGGCTGCTGTCAATGAGGAATCAGTTAAGCCACACTGAAGGTTCAACTCTGAAGCCTGAGATGGTGGCTGAGAGAACAAGGACCAGTTGAGTCTGGAGTCCATCCTGAAGAAGACACTGTCCTAACAAAGGATCTAGTAAATGGAGTGAGCAAGGGTTTGTTCTGATGTATAGCGGTCTGCTCAGTTCAGTGCCAGATGTGGTTTGTTTGATGACTGAAACTGAAAAGAGCAAGAGCTCATTTTAGTGAGACCAGGAGAGAATACAGATTATAGATTAACACTGCTGTACTCTCTCTGTGTCACTGACTTTGCCTGTTGCACCGTGAGCACCGTGCTGTTCATGTCCAATGAGATGGGCAGGCTCATTAAACAAAACCAGGACCTCTCCCCTAGCAGAACCTCGCTGTGTATTCTCACTTTGGTAAAGAGCAGTTTGTACTTCTTTTAAAAGAATTCATCGTTTTCTTGCTCATCTTGGTCCCAATCCAGCTGGAAGATGGGAGTGCTTGGAAGTTCTCTGCAGTCTGCTTGGGTGATGTCAATAGCCCTGTGTCAGATACTTGGGGGTCTTGGAGATTTTAATTAAAAGTCCAAGCATCTGTGTGGTGACAGAGCCTCCCCACTGTGTGTGGGACAGGTGTCCTCACTCCAGTGTTTGAGAGGGCTCAAGGAGCCTCCTGGTGCTGGAATCCCCTTGGACATGAGCCACAGCAGCTGCCCTCCCTGCTGTATGGATGGGACATGGAGGAATGTGGGGAGAGGAGGGTCAAGGCACGTTCAGTTCCCTCTGTCCATCCAGCAGATGTTTCCTGAGGAACACTGTCCAGCTGGCTCTGCTCACAGCAACCCCTCAGCAGCTTTGGACTCCAGTGAGCCTTGTACAAAATCCTCCAGAAAACCACGGGTACTCCCGTGTCCTGTGCCCAGAAAACCCTGTTTTCACAAAGTTTTGGCTTGGATTTTTCTTCATACAGAGAGGATGTGATTTCAGGGATGAGGCAACCTCTCACTGTGATTTATTGCACTGTGTTGAGCAGGGAAACCTCTTCCCTGGCTATGTGTGGATGGCGGGCAGGTACATGGGGAGAGGAGTTCTGGGCTTACAAATGCTCTGAGAACTGTATTTGGTGACATTTAGTTTAACCCTGTCACACCAGGTCTGAGGTTAGATTTGATCCAGCCATACCTGCTCAGAGCACTCGAGCAGATGATGCTGGAGAAGGTGGGGTGCCAGGGGAAAGGGCTCCCAGTCTCTGGGCTCCTGCTGGTTTCCAGCACAGAGGGAGCTGGCATGCAGAACTCCCTGTCCCGGGGTTTTGTGTGAGCTGTGAACACTGCAGGTTATCATCTGTGGCTGCTTCATGAGTGGTGGCTGGCAGGTCTTGTGGCTTCCAGTTGCTTTATCTCTCACACTGGAGCTGAGTTTTTCTCTACCCTGCTTAGCCACTGTCCATCCTACCTGGATTCATCACTCAAGACCATACTCATGGTTCATCCTGGATAAATGGAGCCAGAGCAAGCCCATGAATTAACCCAACAACTTCCACACTCCATGATGGAGATGAAGCCAGGCACATGGGTACCAACAGCACAGATGCCCTAAAGTGGGTTTTAAAGCACATCCAAACTCTGCTGCTGGTGTTTATGGGCCATATGTTGCAATGGCAATTATTTACTGTGATTCTCAGTGGAATAGAACACTGGGGTTGTTTAGTTCCAACTCCCCCCCCACCACCACCCCAGCTATATTACTGCCCTCTGGGCCCACCAGAGGACTAGAACTTGTTGCATTTTTACTTTTTCCATGCAAAGGCTGGCACTTTCATTTGTAGTGAGCAGGGTTGGGAGGATTCAAGAAGAGCTGAACTCCCAAGGTTGCTGTTCAGCACAGGATCTGGCCAGTGGCATCTGTCACGAGGACATGGTGCTGTCAGGTGAGAGCTTCCCATACCCACCTTAAGCAGCCTCCAACTACACCTGCGTGGAAGGAGCAGGGTTATTTTCATAAGCCATGCTAGGTGATGAAATTATGTGGTTTAGAGCTATTTCTGTAGCAAAAGAGTGCTACTTTGGTCATTTTCCTCACTTGCCATCACAGTTCAACAGACTATTACACACTAGGAATTTCTTTGTCTCCTTCCTAGATAACTCATTGATGACAAAGGATTCTTCACCACAACAGGCAGCATAGTGCAAAACCAGGACTGATTTAAAAACAAAAAACTGTTCCTGTGGAAACTGCTTTTTGATGGTCATGTGGAATTTAAATTACACACAGATTTTTTTGCATCGTTCTTTGCCTTCGAGTGGAAATATTCAGGGTGTGCTGGAAAACATCCAGTGATTGAAGGACTCCCTGAAGCCCTGGTGTGTTCAATCTCCACCAAGAAAAATACACATTTATGTTGAAAATGCAGAATAAACTGTGTCTTGTTTATATGTTTTGTCTCTTTTTCATACTCTGAAATCTAAACCAGCTGTAGTAAACATTGTGCTGCACTGCACTGCTCTGCTGCCTTCTATGGGTGGGAATTGGTTCTTTGATCTTCAGTTCAAAGGGGTTGAAAAGGCTTTTTCTGTGGTCTGCAGAGAATTTCCTTCTGCTTCTACAACACCACTTGATTAACTCTCTATTTCTGGGGAGGCTCTGGGTATCCATCCAACCAAAGAGACGCTTACACCTTGTGTAACATCTGCTGCAGAGTGGATGAAGCTTGCTCTCAGATCACCACAGCCCACCTTGCCTGGGAGGGCATCCACCCCCAACATCCAGGAGAGTGGTAATGTGAGCAGGGTCATGCAAACAAGCATTTGAGGCTACATGCAAGACCTGACCACGTCCGACAGGATGTACCAAGTTGGCATCCAGTTGCTGGCTGGGAAGAGCTGTGCCAGGGCAGAGGTGCTCTCTGCACTGGATGTTTGATGACCTGGATATCCCAGACCAAGTGTCATCGAGTGGTCTGATCTGTCCCTTGCCAGGCGACTTTGCTGTCTTCAGAACCTGTAGGTGATGGTGTTTTGCAATGCAGCTGCTGTTAACCTGATCCAACATTTAAAGCAAGGGGAAGGGAGAGGGAATCGTTAACAGCTGCATTAAATTCCACCCTGGATTCTCTGTACAATGTTTGCTCAAATCAAAGAGCTGTTTGGATTCAAGCAACTCCTCTGGCGTGAGCTCATGAAACTGGTCCCGTGGTTCAGCGGTGGCATCAGCCAAAATCCTGCTTGTAATCCAAACTGCGTTTTTTTCTCTTAATGAATTAATCAGCTGATTGCGTGTGTGCGATAGCTCATTAGAGGGGTGCGTGGCAACCTTTGGAAGGGAAGTGCTGGCTCTGTGGGGCCCAGAGGCCGATCCATGGCGGAGCCTGCTCCTCCGAGGATTGCGGCACCAGATGTGTTGCTCTAATTAATGGGCGTTGTTCCTGGGGTCTTTTGATCTCAGGAAAATGAGTGTAAAAATTGTAATACTGCAAACCTTCGATAACTTGGAAGAAAACCTCAAACAGCCCCAAGCAATTTCCTTTAATCTAGCTTGTGGTGTTGGTGATTTTTTTTAATATATATATATTTTTTATTATTATTATTTTAAAAGCTTCCACCCTATTTAATTGTAGCTGTAGAGATAAAGCGAAGTGTAATTTAGAAATTAGTTCCGGATGTTTGAGTTGTAGCTTTATTTTAGTAATCTGGGTCATTAATTTTGTTGAATAGCATGTTTGGATTTTCCTCCCCTGCGTGTGTGAAGCACGGCTGCACCCGGGGTATAATGGAACTTCCAGCAGGAAAAGGAGTTTTCAAAGCCCTCTCACCACTGGGTGACCCCACCAATACAAAGGCCATTTTTCTGTGGTTATCCAGCATGGAAGGCAGGAGGTGAGCCATGGTGATGCATGCTGGGGTGGTTTGTGCTCCTGCTGCAGCCAGGGATGTGGGGAGAGGAGGGACCACCAGGGTGTCCCCACTGAAAAGCCAAGGGCCAGGTTCAGGTCAGGGTGAGGCTTTAACCCCTCAGCTGTGACAAGACCCTTTTTAAATGAATAAAACAAACTTGGTGCTTGATTAATGAGAAAAAGTGCCATTTGGTAAAGTTTTTCAAGGAGTATTAATGAAAGGGATCTTTTGAGTGGAAAAAAAACATGCCTCTGCTAAAGCCTTGGACTGGCCTGAAAATCTGGAAATTAGGACATACCAGCATTCTCTCAGTGTGTGTTGCACATCCAAAGAATTTCTGGAAGTGTGTTACTCACTCACTGCAAAGAGGCATCTGGAGCAACACTGGTGGCCGTGGCACGGCCCAGGGAGAGCTGCCCATGGGTGGCACCACTGACAGCCCTTAGGCAGGGCACTGTGGCTGCTGTTTGCACCCCTGCCAGCACTGGCCTGAATTTAAACCCAGTTTCTTCCTTGGGCGTAGATGGGATGGGGTGGAGCTGGTCTGGGAGCCTGGCACGCTGGGGCAAAGCTCAGGGTCCAGTCTAGGAACGTGTTGAGGAGCCAAGGACTGTGGTAAAGCTCTGCCTTTCTCTCAGCTTGGCAACAGGCTGGGTACACTGAGGATAATGATCCCTGAGCAAAGGGAACGTTACAGCCTCTGCAAGATTAAGGCTCTTTTTCCCCTATATGTTTATGCAACATCAAGAGAGAAAGAAAAACAACCTGATTTTTTGGGGTTAAGCTTTAAAAACATGGTTATTTTAATGCTACAAGAGCAGGCAGAATTGTGGAACTGGCTTGGGTAGAATTTTTCTGCTTATCCTGGTTTCTGTTTTGCTGTTTATCCTGTTTATCCCCTCCTTGTTATCCTGAACTAGTTTGTCTTCTTGTAAACGCCAACCTACGACCCTTAAAAGAAATCATCAGGAAGGAAACTTGCTGACTGAGTCTTTTCTTTGCCTGTGGCAGTTGAATAAGCCCATCAGCTTATATAATATTAATATTTGTAAAAGCAAACCTACAGAGCTCATAAATCTTCCATAAAAGAGGGACAATATCTACGTCTATTTTAAAATGGAGCAGGTAAGTAGGTTCTAGGACAAAAGGGTATGGATACAAAAGAAGTGGAGAGATGAAAGAAATGAAATTGCCATTTTAATCTGAAAATTGTCTCTGAATAAGTAATACCAGAGGCCTCACTGCTGCTGGAGCCAGCATTTCGCTCTGGGTCATCACTTGGCCTTGGAAAACCCCAGTCCCTGGCTGCTCCCTGGTATTCCATTCAAGTGGGTTAAGGAGTTAAAAAAATAGTCCAAAATTGAAGTAGGCCTTGTTCACACAAGAGAGGACTGCATTACCATTTTTCGTAACTTGGTGCTTCTCCAAAGTGAAAAAATAAAAGTGCAAAAAATCTGCAGGTTTGGATTCTGTTAAACACTTTTTAAGGCTTTTCCCCATTGTGTGTGGGAACCCAGATGAGAAAAAAAAAAAATGCAGTCTAATTTTAGCCAACCAAGTGAGCAGTCTGTCTCTAAACACACACACGGAGCAGGTCCATGGAGGAATGACACTGTGTCACCACTAACACGGTCTCTTTTTAGAGAAAAACTGTGCTTTGGAGCAGTTGCTTTAAGACTTTATTAGTCTTTTATAGAGTACCGCCCGTGGTGGGATGGGAAGGATAAAATAAAACCATCTGAAGAGTGTAGAGGCAAGAAAAAATTCCTTTTATTTTTTTTTTCCCAGTTTACTCCATTTCTTGAGTCGTGATATCTGTGGGTGGCTGGTCCCATAGGACTTGCAAGGGATGGGGCATGGGCAGACCCAGCATGCCCCCATTCCTGGTCCCAAGAGTTGAACATGCTGCAATGACTTTTGCCCACTGCTGAGGACACAGCACAAGTCCCACCATCCACACTGGGGTAGGGGGGACCTCAAGCCCCACGAAGGGACAGTGTTGTGCCCATAAACATCCTGGCTGTGGTTTGTAGGGGAATGTGCTGCTGCTCAGCACTGAGCTGGCAGCTGTGTTTATCCGGCGTGATGGAGAGGATGGGCAGAGGGGTGGGTGGTTTTGGACATTTCTGCCAGGCATGCAGTTCTTCCTTTTTGCTTTTTTTATTTCTTTTCTTTTTTTTTTTTTTTTTTTTACTTTCCTGGACCTGAGCCAATGGGAAACTTTTCATTTTGTATTACTCAGAATACAGAACAATGGAGCTGGATCAGAAGAGTCATTGTGGACTTGGCTTGGTCTTGTCCAGCTCCCAGCCCCATCTTTGCTAACTCCACTGCAGAAGTCCACCACATGGGCCCACTTTCGGCAATGGCTGTGAAATGAGTAGGCTGGATCCAGCCCAGCAACCCCCCGTGATCAGGGTAAAGCAGAGGTGGGCATGAACTGCTCCAAGGAGTTCCCAGTGGGAGGAGACAGAACCAGTAGATGGTAGCCCAGGAAATACTGTTACATCCATCTTATAGATGAGGAACTGGGGGCCTGAGACATAATGAGGTGATTCCCACAAAAACTGAGCTGGGATCCTGTGAGTCCCACACCAAGGGTACACACCCTGGGCCACGTCCTGAACCATGTAGTGAAGCCACAGTCATTCCCAGCTCCACCTGGAACTGGAAGATGGTCAGACATTGGCTTAATCCAATTTTTTTTGGTGAAGCAGTTTTTTTTTACTTTTTGAAATAGAGAGTTGTTGAAGCTGAATCTTCTCATGGGATTAGGTCAATTCATTTAGCGCAGCACACTTTTAAGGAAAAGTTTTTATCGTGCCAGCTCAGGCAAGAAATATGTTCATAGAATTTTAGTATTCAGATGAAATCACTATTTCATTTAAACATTTTGAGCTAATGAGAGTTGGCAAAAAAAAAGCTTTTTTTTATTAAGAAAAAAGGTGGCAATAAGGGAACGTGTTGAAGTTATCTCAGTGGAAAATGTTTTCATACTTTTCATTTATGGAAGTTTGTAAGTTTGCATTATTAGGGACAAGAAAATATCTGAGAAGCTTCCACAAGGCACAGAGATAATTAGTCAGACAATTCCTGCTGGTGTTTCTCATCTCCAAGTCAGCTCCATTTTCCCTCATGAAATTTTCTGCCACAGCAAAGGTAGAATGTGAAAGTTCAGGGTTACAGATCAGCTTTGCTTACAGGGAGAGAGGAAACCAGCCAGAACCCCTACACTGGGAAAGAGATGAATGAGAGCAATTTCACAGAGGTCTGTAAAATTATGGAGAACCTGAGTAAAGGCAGGATAAACATGATGGTCTAGATGAAAAATCACATGAAGCAAAATCGATGCTTGCAGGGTAGATCTGGCAAAGGACTTGTGATATCTGCCTGTTCATTCCATCTTCTCTGTAGGGAGCCCATGATTTGCTCTGGGGTGTCCACTTGTGTTTGTGCTTTCTCTGTCCCTTTGGGTTAAGAAGGAGAGAAGACCCACAGGGCCTTTTCTGGGTGTTCCTGTGCTGCTGCTTTCCCCAGCCTTTTGCTGCCGCCTCCATCTCCAGGAGGACCCGAGGACAGCCCATTGTGCATATATCTGGTGTGACAGTGTCTCCAGTGTCATTAGAGGATAAATGACACTGTCTCCATGGCCAGGGAAGAAACCAAATTAAACTCCAACATTCTCAGCAACTGATGGTCTGGCTGCCGACCTCAGTGTCACAGCCAATTTCTCATGAAGAATCAAGGGTGAACTGTATCTCTAATTTCTGTCACAAATGTTTTTGCTATGCAAAGGGACAAATAGTAGCTGGGAGAAGAGGAGCGAGCGCTGGCCTGGCCTTCAGCCCAGTGGCAAGAGAAGGCTTTGATGATGCTGAAATGTTCCCACAGAGATGGTGGCTAATGGAGTTGCATTAAAAAACAAGAGATGGCCAGATTAGCTGTTTCCTGGGCACACCATCCCACTAAAATAAGGCAACTGTGAAGGAGGGTGAGGAGGGAAGTGAATTGCTGGTGAGGAGCCTGGCACAGCAGACTGTGCTCCCAGATAGGGAGTCACACCAAGCACGGGGAGATCTGTCATAAAGCTCTGTAAGTGTGAATCTGTTTATTTGGGCTTGCCAGAGAGTGGCTGGGCATGCTGTGGCATTCAGGGTGGCCCCTGCAGGTGACACCAAGCTATGAGACATTCAGAGTGTAGTGATAAGCAGGTACTGACTTCTGCCACTAATCTGACCACAATACATTTGTGGTGTATTGACTGGGGGGAAAGTCTGGATCAATATCAGTCTTCAAGAGTCTCAACAGATCAATGTTTGATACAGATAAAGAAAATAGAGAGCAGGTGTTTATGGCATTCCCTGCATGCAGTATTATTATTCCTTGGTCATCCTTCTGCTGAGGGAGGGGAGGGAGTGAGAAGGAAGGTATGAAAGGGTTTAGAAAGATAATTCATGAGACATTTAAAAAGCAGTTGGAAGAAGAGTCTGGCAATTTTTTTTACATCAGTTTTAGGCTGAAAAGAGGAAGAGAAAAATCTTCATAAAAGTATACTGTCCTTTGAGAGACAAATTCCTATCAAATAGTGGGTTTGGGTTTAACGATGCGTCTGTGGCAGGAGGATCACTGGCACATGGCTGTACTTGCCTAAGCTTTGGGAAAGAGGGATGCACAAGGGTTCCACAGGTCCCCACTGCTTTCTGGTGGTAGAGAAACCCACACCTGGCTCTAAATACTTTAGTGCAACTGTCAGGGAGATGGTTAAACCAGAGAATATAGAAATGCCGGAGGGGAGGGCTCAGTTTTGTGTCAATGCTCAGGTCTTAGATGACTGTGTGGTTCAGAGGGGCTCAGAGACTTCATGGTTGGGTTTATTTCCAAACAAAATCCTGGTGTTGTGAAGGTCGAAGTAGAACAAACCATAAAATCATTTAAATTGGAAAAGACCCTTAAGACCAAGTCCAGCCATTCCACTAATGTCCTCAGACCATCAGGGACTTGGTCTGAAGGGATGTCCTTGTCTCTGTGTCCCAGCTCATCTCCACTGGGTGAAGGGAGTCTCTGCCAAGCTGTTTGTTCCCTTAATGCATTGCAATCGCAGTGAGCAGGTGCTGGCATGGGGACATGGGGGGACTTGCAAAGGATGCTTGGCCATGGAGATGTTTCCTGTGCCAGCAGGGAGAAGGGGACTTCCTCTCCTCTCACCCCTCGTGGGGAGCTGTGATCTCACTGTAGCACCCACAAGGGACAGCAGAAAGTTTGAAGCCCAGCACATACAGTCAGAGAGGTGCAACTGAGGCAAAGCTGGGCAAAATCCATCAAAACTCAGCTGCTCTGCAAAACCTCGCCCAGAGGTCAGGGAGGTTCCTCCATCAGAGCCAGGAATCCTCCTCCCCATGGGCTCCCTCAGGAAGTGAGGTTCCCAGGGAGGTGGCATTGCCTGTCCCTTGTGATGAGCAGTTTTCCTGCCCTTTGCTGCTCAGCCCTGCAACAAGTTCCAGTAAGAGCTGCCAGTGTCTGTGGGGAGAACCAGAGGTGCCTGTGTGACCCTCGGCTGGGGCTGTGCTGCCACTGCTATCCAAAACAGTCTGCAGTTGAGTGGGGAAATTAAGATGTCACCCTTGGAATGTGTGAAGGTCATGGATCCCATTACTGGAGTGTTGTGTACAGATCCATCCTGGCACATTCATTTATTAGCAGAGACCACATGGTTCTGGGAAGCTGGGAATAAACATGTAAATGTGAAAGTGTTTCCAAGCAGAACAGAGAGGACCTTCAGATCATCTTTTCCTGTGTCTATATCTCCTTATTTTCCTTTTCTCATCCCCTCTTCTCCTTGTTTCACAGGACTGGCTGACAAAATTTGGGTATCTGCCTCCTCCAGACCCTGTCACGGGGAAGCTGCAGACCCAGGAGGAGCTCACCAAGGCCATCGCTGCCATGCAGAGGTTCGGGGGGCTCAAGGCAACGGGCGTCCTAGGTCAGTGGCTCATGATCCCTCCTTTCTCTGGTGCAAAGGGAGGCAGGGATGGCTCCCTTGCAGGTCCATGGAGGAGAAGGGACTTGGCACCGTGTTGTGGAGCAGCAGCAGCATCTCCAGGAAAAGCTCACGCGGGTGTAACATACGGCCCAGTTTGCAGCTGTAGGAGTAATTACATGGCTCAGGTGCTCTGTTGCCTTGTGCCTTCAAGAACCTGAGGCAAGCAATTATTTCAACAGACCCACAGACCCTTGGGGTTCCCGGTGTGCTTAAAATAGCTGTTGGTGTATTCCAAAAAAAAAAAAAAAAAAAAAAACACACATGGAAAAAAAGAGAGAAAGAAGAGAGAAAGTTGTCCTGTTCAAAGCCTTACTTGCAGCATTGAGCTGAATTGAACAAAAATCCTGATTAAGCTTCCCAATTTGTATATGTAGATATTTTGGGGTCTTTGCTGCTGGGGCACAGGCAGGGAAAGGAGAAAGATGGTGTTGCATCATCTCTGTGCTGTCTGTTCTTGCTCAGGAGCCAGCGGGTGCCTGTGCCACTGGCAGGGCTCTCTGGGGCTCTCTTTGGGTCTCCCTGAGCCACAGAGGCTGTGGGTACTCCCCAGTCACCCCCAGCCAGCCGAGAGCCCATCACCTGCCCCAGCAGCTCCACTGCCCAGCAGGAACAGGGCTATGAGTGGCTTCCATGTGGCAGGCACGTGTGGCTGGGAGGGAGCAGTCCAAGGCCAGGCTGAAGCAGCACGAGTTAGTTCCCCAGTGTGGCCGGGGTCATTGCTCTCAATGTCTTCATTGAGGAAAGGAGAAAGCCGGCTTTATCCTGGCCCATGGAAGGGAGCCTCTCTCCTCTCCTCCCCTCCCCGACACACGGCCGTGACCTCCTGCCATGGGGCCAGCTTCCTTCTGCTGCTCAGCACAGGATTAAGGAGAAGCTGCTAATTAACGGGCAGGTCTCCCTCCGTCCCAGCACCCCAGCAGCCCTCGGCCAGCCCCCCTGAGCAGTGGCTGTGTCCCATATTGGGACTTTCCACTCTTAATTGACCAATGTTTTTCTGTTCCACCTCATCACAAGCTGCAGGAGACCCAGGATCAAGGGTGACCTTTTGAATGCATTTCCATTTGCATTTTTGGAGGGGTTGTTTGAAACGGGCTGGGGGTTGACTGCCCTGGCCAAGTCATAGATGTGGGTTTGTTCATGAAAACAGAGTTTAAGAGGTAAAGTCATCAGGAAAATGGGAGAATGAAACAACATGTCTGTATTTCAGCTGTTGAGAATAGACACTTCAAGCTTTCATTCATTTTTGAAAACAAAAAAGAAGGAATATGAACATTCTCCAAATGAGCTCCTAGCTGAACAGGGAAGTTTATTTAGATGTGAATGTTTCTCCTTGTTAGAGGAATAGTGGGAAATTCAGCAAGAGAGAACAAAACAGAGTAATTAAAAAAATACGTTTCAAAATATAATCAAAGCTGGCCACAAGTGGTTTTCCACACAATTTTTTGAGAGCTGTTAAAATGTTAGGCAAGAGGTGACCTGCTGCATTTTCTCCTGAAATCAATAAAACTCCCCACTGACACCAACAGCAGAGCTGGTGCCTGATCCCCAGCTGGAGGCTGGCATCTCCCCTTCCCTCCAGCAGCCCCAGCTCAGGGTTGCTTTGAAGAGATGGGCTTCCAGCAGGAATTGTTCCCCGTGGTGCGATGTGACCCGTGGGTGTCACCATGAGTGATGCTGGGGGTGGTGCTGTGTCCCACCATGCTCCTGTATTTGGACTTTTGCTCCTGTGCTTCATTCTTAGCACTTCACTTCTCATCTCTTTGCCCCCCCTGGGATTTCTTAGCCCACCATTCCCATGATTTCTCCTTTTTTTCCCTAACCCTAGATGAAGCCACACTGGAGCTGATGAAGACCCCTCGCTGCTCTCTGCCCGACCTCGCCATTGCAGAGACCAGGAGGAAGCGATTCGCACAGGCTGTCACCAAGTGGAGCAAAAGGAACTTGTCCTGGAGGTAGGAATTCATCTGCCCCTGCTGAAATCTTGCAGCAGAGGACCAATTCCAGGCAGACCTGTGCTAAATATGGCTTTAAGATGAGTTTCAGGGTGATGGTTTAAACTTGTCCCTCGGTGCTCCGAGGACCCCACAGACTACTTATTTGAACTCTCCTGACAATTCCAGCACTGACTTCTTGGACCCACTCAGCAGTGGCTGGGGATAGTGCAGATTTGACCAGTGGATTAGCTGGCAGCTTTTTGCTGTGTTGCAATGGTTGTTAGAGCATCTCTTTTTTTGAGTTCATTGGGACTTTGTGCTTTTTCAAGCAGCTGCCCAAGGTGGAGTCTCTATTAGGAGCATTTTCTAGGCAACAGAGTCCCTTTTTTCTCCTAATCCTTGCCACAGGGGAGTATTCCTCTTTCTGTGTCAGGGAGTGACACATGTGGGTCACTCCAAACCTGTGACACAGGGAAGTTCAGGTCCAACTTTCAGAAATGCTGCAGGTCAGGATTTGCAAGCAAACCGATCCCTGTCCCACCAAGATTTGTTCTTCTTGGGACTCATTTTTCCTCCCTCAAAGACCACGTGCTGCAGTGATTGTTCCTCTAAGAAAGCTGAGCACCATGAGGTCCTTGTACTCTCCTGAAAACACATGTGGATGCTATGGAGAGTTCTCTTTATTAATAATAAGTTTTTCTTTGATCCTGACATAGGCCCTAGAGCGAGTTCCCCTCCCACTGCAGAAACAAATCTCATCTTGCCTGTCGCTGTTGACACATGTTGAAACTGTGGCATTACCAGGAATTTGGTCCATGTTCCAGCAGATCCCTTTGAGACCTTATTTTGAGAAAAGACAAACATAATTCAACTTCAGTAAGAAACAGTTTTGGCTTACAGATGGATTCATGGAGTGAAGTGACCCATGTTATAAAATCTCAGCCTATTCTCCCTGTTGCCCAGCCCTGTCTTGATGGGTAAGAGGAATAAAGTTCACATTTCAGAGAGGAGAAAATCCTTTGGGTGAAAAAATGAAACCTGCCCTGATGGTCTGTGAGCTGCCAGAGCCAGTGCAGGGGCATGGCCTGTGCACAGCCTGACTCCAGCAGCTCCTGACAAACCTGAGTGTCAGCCCATGGCAGGGCAGCAGGGTCAGGGCACTGGCACTGCAGGTACCACCAGGACTCCAGCCATGCTGGCACAGTATCCAAAATGCCAGGCTGGAGCAAAGCATGGAGGTGAAATGGGGTCAGGCTGTTCTGGTGGATGCAGCCCTGAGATACCCCCCACCTCCTACCCCCTTGGAAATTGTGATGCTGCAGCAAAGGTTGCCATAAAAAGGGCTTTAGGTCCAAGACAATATTATATGTAAGACATAAAAAAAATCCATTTCCTGACAAAGTCATATCTGCTTTTTATTCTTTGGTCCTTTCCCAGATCTTGGCTTTTGTCCAAAAAAGGGTTGTATTTTATAAGTGTAGGTTGTATAAGCCAGCAGAAGGCTATGGCATTACAGAAACTCCAACACGGTATTTACATCCAGCACTTGAGATTAAACTGGCTTTTTGAAAACTGCCATGAAAATTGGCCAATGGAGACATAAAGTCTTACACGCTTATCTTTTACCCATTGATTGAAGATTTTAACAGAGGAAAACAAAACTAAATTTTACTAAGCCGTGGATTTAAAAGCTGAAGAAAAACCTGAACAATTGCAAGGCTGGAATAAATGGGTAAGGAAAGCTCTGTGAAAGGAGGATCGCAGGATAGGCACCTGCACTGATGGAGAAGGCAGCTAAAAAAAAAATTGTAGGCATGTGGGCTACTTGAGTTTCTTCTTTTCACACTTGAGTGCAGCCAGTCTGTGTGCCTGGAGGGCTCGGGGAGCAAAACAATGCAAGCTGCATCCCGCATTGCTCAGGGTACAGCCTCAGAGCATCCCGGTAAAGCATCAGACACAGACAGTTTACTGTGCCTCATCCCCGCGGAAAGTTTCCAGGATATTACAGCATATAAATCTTCTTTTCCACGGGACTGTTTTTATTTTTCCGTTATTTTCCCCGCAGTATCCCCAGGTGCCGAGGCGCTCGGCAGCTGGCGAGGGAGCGGCGTGCTGTGGATGCCCTCTGCTGGCATCTGCTCCGGAGCCGCCTGCAGCCGCTTTCCCCCGGCCTTTGCGGCATGGTTTGTCTTTTGCTGAAGTTGCGTTATCGCTTCTGGCTATGCCCCTCGGAAGGGGAGTTCACAGCCGGCATCTCCCATCTCTTCCAGGCGCTCGCTGTCTCCCCGCAGCGCTGGGAAGTGCAGCAGCAGCGCCGTGCCCCTTCGCTCTGCATGCTCTGATCTACCCCGGGGAGGGGGAAGCCGTCGAAGACAAGCTTTCAAAATTTCCCTTTTCTTTTTCCCCCCCTTGCTGAAAGCTCAGCCCGGTGCCGAACTGAGCTGACTTTCATCCGCCTTTACTTAAGGACGAGTCCCTTGTGCTGCTTCATCAGAGCTGCAGGGTTTGAAACCGTGATGCTCAGGCCACGGGGTGCTGGAGTTGGAGTGCTTGGAGAGGAGCAGTGACATCTGTCAGTCACTGCCCACCACTGCTGTGAGAGTCTCCGAAGGGGAGATGTGCCACTGCCTGAGCCCAGATGGGGATTTACTCAGGCATGGAGGGGTGGCAACCAGGCAGGTATCTCTGGCTAAGGGCGTGCAACCCCCAGTGCTGGGGGCAGGACCTGACCCTCCTGCTTTCCTCCTTTAATCAGTTGCATCCCACTATGGGGACCTCCCAGCCCAAGCCCAGCTGGTCACAGACTGCCTTGCCCCTGTGCCTGGGGGTGACAGATGCCCAAGGTTTTCCTCCTGTGGCAATGGGCTGTTGCCAGGGTAGCACCAGATCGGGGCTGCTGTGCCACAGACGGCTCTGGGCAGCTGGAAAAGCACCTTTGCCATGTCAGCAAGTGTCCACCCCTTCAACTGTGCCCTCTTCCTTCCCCCTGAAGAAAAAAATCAGTGTGGGTTTATCAGGCAGTCCTTAGCCTGCTGTGTTTGGTAGTTCTCAGCATTTATTTTATTTGTCTGTGGTTTCAGAGCTGGGAAGGTGAAGGAGTGTTTTCATTAACCACCTATTGATTTCTCATCTATCACTGATACTCTTCCACTTTTGTCTTTGGGAGGACAAAAACCAAAAAGGAACCCAGAAATCGAATTAAATATCAGTGTGGGTGCTCCTCAATAGCAAACAGAGGCAAATTAGTCCCCTCTGGTCTCTACTTATTAAGGATCCTGGACACAAAATCCCTTTGGGGTGGGAGAAGCGAAGGAGGGGACTCAGGGGACATGTGAAGGACTGGCAGCACTGGGTGAAAGTCAGCATTCATTTGTCTGCATGGCCGTGCTGCTGTGGAGTGGAGATGTTCTCCTTGGCATCCAGTTGTGCCACTCACCACCACATCCTGCTCAGCAGCCACTGGTTCCAGCATCGTGGCTCTTGCAGCCCCATCCACCGTGGGGACAGACACTCCTTGGGATGTCCCAGAGTGGGATTTGCAGAGGGATGTGACTGACCCTGAGGCTCGAGGCAGTGTTGGTGGGGTGACTAGAGGGGACTGAGCAGCCCAGTGTTTGCCACCTTCCTGCTGGCTTGGCAGGGGCCTTCTGGAGCAGAGAGATTTCTCTCCAATTACATCAGTTTTACCCACGATTGGGAGCTCTGTGAGGGGAGTCTCAGGAGGGATTAACGTCCAAGAAGGAGTGCTGCTCTCCACTGGGGACCTAAGCAGCATTTACTACAAATAATAATAATAATAATCATCAAGGTAGGAGGAAGGTTATTTATCTGCATGACATTAGAAATGTGCCTCCTTTTCAGTGGAACTGGGTAATGCAATGCTGACAAAAGTCCTATCAGCATAATAGTCTTTTCCTAATCTCATTGAAAACAATTAGCAGAGCTCCAGCAATCAAATCAGATGCTGAATTGAAAAACCCTGATGGGATTCTCCTGAAAAATGAGGGTGATAATGAATAAAGGATGGGGGACTTTTCACTTACACCTGCAGCATGTTAATAAAATGTGGGTCAGCTCAGAGGTGCAGGACCTTTTATAAGAAGCAAAATAAGTATTGATACTGTTTCTGCCTTAATCTAATGTTTCTGGAGTCAGAGCTTGGGATGAATATTAATAATGTTTGTCTCTTCAGACAGGGCTTTTTATCCCCCATCCTTGTACAAGAAAGGTCTGATTTATTATGCTCATTCTACAGCTGGAAAGAGAAGGAAAACAAAGGAAAACAGCGCACGTGGCTTGAGAAAGAAAGAGCAGATAGTGTCCTGAATGTGAGTCTGTGCCCTAGGCACCATGATCTTGGAGAAAGGTCATAATTCCTGGGCTAAACGTGCTGTGTTTTACACGTATAATGGTTTATTCAGTAGAAATTAAAGCAGACAAGGGTTTAGTTAAGTCCAGAGGAGTGTTGTGGAGGATGAAGGCACCTAGTTAAAGAATATCTGGTAACCAGGTGACATTTTTGTACTGTAGAGGAGTACATCTGGCCACAGTCTCTTCTATAAATTAAAAATTGCCTGAAAATTGTATTTTCTAATCCCATGCTCATAGTGGTTGTACCTCTGTGCTGTCTTCTTTACAAATGTGTTTTCTTTGAACTCCCACAATTATCTGATGTTACATGTATGTTAACTCATTTAGATATTTAATAAGGTCTTTCTTTGCCCAAAGAGTTTAGGGATAGCAAAGGCAAAGATATGAATGATTTTTGCTCATCATGGCGGTGATTTGTTTTGCCTGCTTCACCCATCCTATTCCCACTGTCTCTAGGATGGGCTTCCCAGGCTCCTCAGAGAAACTGTTAGTGAGATTTCTGCTTGTTGTCATAAGTCCCTTTCTGTTCTGTCCTAGATATAACCCTGGCTAGTTTTGCCCAGGCCAGGAGGTGGTACCCACCTTGGGCTACCTGTCTCTCAGGGCATGGGATATACGCAAATATTTGTGAAAGCGAGAGCTCCCAACCTCAGCCAGCAAGTCATTCCTACTCCCTTTCTCTGGTCCATGGTGTCTCCCAACACCCAAATCATTACTTGTAGGAAGAGCTTGAGTGATGTGACATCCCTTTCTGACACCTGTAATTACCTCTTGAATTTCAGTCGGATCATTACTGCACATTGATGCTGGGGAGCGGTGTGCTACCAAATGATGCTCTCCCAGCTGTATTATGCAGGAGGACAAGTGAGGTGATCATAATTGTTGCTTCAGCCTTTAAAACCCTGTCAAGCCATGAATATTTCATGAACACTTTGGCTGGTGTGCTGGTGCACAAGAAATAAAGTATCTGTTATTACTGGGGTAGAGCTGGCCAGAGATTTTCCAGCAGAATTGGTTTTGTCAATAATTACTCAGTCAACGGTACATTTGCTTGGAAAGTGTGTATATTTTTGTCAAAATTGTCAATGAAAGATTATCTGAACACACTCCTTTAGAAGCCAAGGTGCCTTGTTTCATCTTTGTCTTTTCATCTTCATCTTTTCATCTTCTCTATTAAATCAACAATATTGGGAATTTGTTTTCAAAGTTGGCATATACAGGAAACATTGACTTTTTTCCTTTCCATCTCAGTCCAGAAGGGAGGGTGGAATTGTGCAGCTCAAGGACAAATTCCAGCACATGCGTTGGCCCATCTGGCTTCTCTTCCAGGACAAAGCAGAGCTGAGGACCACGGGATGCAGTGCTAATACAGAGAGACATTAATAACCCTGTAATGAATACTCATCAATAGTCTTTCTACCAAGAAGCAAGTCAAGAGCTTCTCAACTACGGTACTCCATCAGATTGCCCGTCACCTTCAGGCAATAGGCTTGAGGCATCTTGAATTTACATAAAATGCATCCTTTCCTCTTCCTCCTTGTTGTGGATTGCAGTCTGTGAGATTGCTGGCAGTTAACTGGTTTCAGAGTTATTTTATAACTCCAGCAGACATGCGGGGAAATGTATGGAGGCAGCAAATCCCTACTGGATTTCTGTGCATGTGTAATAAGAATGAGCAATGACCTGTGGTTTGTTTGCAAGAAAACTGATGGGCCTGTGTGTGATGTAAAGGCTTCAGATGTCAATAGTCTTTATATATTTGGGTTGCACTTGGAACAATAAGTGGTGAGAAAAGAATTATTAATAAGTCTGAAAGGGAGCTTGGGGGAAAAAAATTCGGCAAGCACTGGAAAGGGAGTCATGCCATTTGTGTTTTCAAGGCTGGCCAAGGGCAGTAGTCTTGGGGTCCTGGGCATTAACAAGCGTTTGTGCATGATGTCTCTGAGGCTGACTGCCACCTGGTACAGCAGGACTGGGAGGTGTCAGGATTCAGGTCTTGGCTGTGTTTCACACATGTGGGGTATTTCACACTCTGGTGGGCAAGACTGGCTTGGTATTTCCAGAAGACTCAAACTCAGTCTCTGAAATCCTCATGGCTCTGGAACTGATGAGATTCAGAGACTTAAGGATACACCTGTAAAGGGTGTTAGGGCACTTTGGAGGAGCGCTAAGAGCTCTGAAGGCCTCCCTGAGGCTCTGTGATACACCAGCCACCTGCAGAGGCACTGCTGGTGGTCCTCAGAGATCTTTGGTGCTACTGACCTACCCTCTTTTTTCCCCTCTCTATTTCAGAGTTCGCACCTTCCCTAAAGAATCCCACCTGGGCCACGACACAGTCCGAGCCCTGATGTACTACGCCCTGAAGGTCTGGAGCGACATTACCCCGCTGAATTTCCATGAAGTGGCAGGAAACAACGCTGACATCCAGATAGACTTCTCCAAGGCAGATCACAATGATGGCTATCCCTTTGATGGGCCTGGTGGGACGGTGGCACATGCTTTCTTCCCTGGAGACCACCACACGGCAGGAGACACTCACTTTGATGACGATGAGTATTGGACCTTCCGATCATCAGGTAGGTCAGGGTGGCAGAGCTGCAGACAGACACCAGGGCTCCCAGTTTGCCTCTTCTGCTCTGGTAGTTAGAGTGGTTTAGCCTCTGCTACACCTTCACGCCCGGCTTCAGGATCCCACCCTCTTCTTCTCGTTCCCCTCCCAGCCTTGCTGGCAGAATCACCACAGACAGAGTTGAGGACATTCTAGGTTCTTGCAAGCCTCAATGGCATCTCTGTGTTTCTCCCCATCATGCCAGCAGTTGCACAGCTCCTCATTGCCCACCCCCAGTTCGATCTCTCCAGGGTCTGGAAGGTTGCAGGTTGGGTGTGTGGCTGCTGAAGCTCTTGGATGGGGACTGCGTTCTCTGACTGTGACATCTGTTAGGTGGCCTTGCTGCCACAAGTCCCAGTTTCCTATTTTTAAAGTATATTATTATACGGTGACCTACCTGGAAAGGTCTCTATGTTCTGCAGGTACAAAGCCCCCTGTGAACACTAGGTTTTTCCTACCATCTCCTGTCCATTCCCTGACATCAGGATGGTTACAAGTCACAGTTTTATTCTTTTTAATCTTTTATTTCATCTCCTCTGGCTAGAGCAGAGTTTTAATAAGCAGAGGGACTTTCAGAAGCAAGCGTTCCTCAGCTGCAAAACCATCTGTGGGGATCAGGTCCCCAGTCTTTGTGTCGGGCATGTTTTGAGAGAGTGTATTCTCTGCAGCTACCAGCTGCTAATTTACTTGTCATGCCACCTCCTCCGCCAGCCTCCCAGTGGGATCCTGCTGCCTCAGCTTAATGACTTTGTTTAGACCTAATCGTCTTCTCTGAAAGCAGCTAATACCTTCTTCCTCCCCACCCCTCTCCTCCTGCCCACCAGTTGACCTCTGTCCATCCCCCTGAGTCTTTTGTGAGCAGGAGCGTTCAGCAGACGTGCTGGAGGAGGTCTCGAGGTGAAGGCTAAAGGTCTGGACGGGCTAATCCTTCATATTGCTGTGCATGTGGTTTGGTGGCTCCTATGGGGAGGGAAAAAAGCAGCAGCTGTGCTCTGCAGACATACAGGGTAGGGGCAAGTGCTGCGGTCAGTAGCTTGGTGATGGAGTCAGGATTGGTGCCCCTTTTGTATCTGGTAGCTGGGAACACTCGTTGAAACAAACCCATGTGAAGGAGCGAGCTCAGAACCAGCCTTCCTTCAGGGAGTGTCCCTCCAGCACCACCGAGGGATGAGGGGATGAGCCTGACATCAAGAACGCTGCCCTCTATTTTGAAGGTCTTTGAGCTATCCTAGCTTCATTTTTTATTTATTTTGTTCTCCCTAGTGCTTCAAAAACAACAACTTGGTAGGTGATACAAAAATATCCCCAAGGTTGTCAGTTTGGTATTAAAATGTCAGAGAGCATATGTCTTGTTCTCCCCTGGTGCTGGGAAAAACAGCACAGGTTATAAAAATCCTGGCTGTTTACAGTCGCTGTAAATAATAGTCATGAAGGAAAAGGCAAAATTCAGCAAAAAAATATCCTCCTCTCCAACCCCCCAAGGCTGGTGGGGAGCACTAAGGACTGTGCAGGATCAGCCATGGCTGCTTCTGTGCAACATCTCCTTTGGCTCCAACCGCTCTCCGGGAACATGGCACTTCCCCGAGCTCCACAGGGACCTTTCCAACCTCACTGCCTGGTTATTATCATACTTGAAATCATGATCTTTTTAAGAACCACACTCAAATCTTTGCTGCCCTCTGGTACTGCTCTGCAGGACATTGCTGTGCAGTGAGGCACAGAAATCACATGGGGGTCTGGATCTGGGAATGCACCGAGCAGGATTAGTCCCCTACAGCTCCTGGGAGCAGCTCCTCCTTTGCTTTGGCAGCAGGGTGTATGTTTGGAAGCAGACATTAACCCCTCACCAGAGTGTCTGAGGCTCTGGAGAGGATGGGATGTGTCTGTGGTGGGTGCAGTGTGAGGCGCTAGGGCTTGGATTACAAATAAGGAAGTTTGAGAAAGAGAATGTGGTAGAGATAGCCCAGACTGAGGGGAGAGTCATCAAAGGAGGTGTCAGTGTCCAGCAAAGTCTCTCTGATGCACTGTGTGGTGTGTGAGGATCAAAGTGGTTGCCCAAGGGAGCAGATGCCGGAGCTGCAGCCCTGCCAGCACAAAGTGCGGAACAGGAAAAGATGGGTAAGTTCTCTAAAAGCTATCTGGACACGGTCACCTGCCCCTGCCAGGGCAGCAGTTGGTGAAAAATGAGCAGGTGAACATCTCTATGTCCGTATGCAGGCGGCAAGGTGTGAGTGATGGATTTGGACAGGGCAGCAGCATGCGGTGCCAGGCAGGGAAAGCCCTCAGAGTGCCATGGGCAGGCGGGCAGTGCCGGCACTCACCGGCTCCTTGGCTCATGGCTTGGCTCATCATCACAGGCTTTGATGAGCTCCTGGCTAGTGGCTGCAGAAATCTGGTATTCTGGGCAATGCCAGGGCTGTGTCAGCAGCTGCAGGAGGCAGGCATGAGACCCAGGGGGTGACTGCTCCGGCCCAGCTCCTGCTGTGGCTGTCAGCCGGAATGGCAGATGGTTGTGACGTGGCTGCTGTCTCAGCCGTTTGTCCAGCTCTTTCTCAGGTGCCAACAGCAACCTGGGAATAAAAGGCTGGTGTGGGCTGATGTCTGGCTTGCTTTCTATTTTTGCATGAGACACTTTAGTCTCCAACTGGAGAAAAATGCCTTTTTTTTGAACTTCACCCATTATAAAGCTCTTCTTTCCTGTTCAACATATACCTACACTTTCTCCTACAACCCACCCAAATCCCCCAGATACAGTCAGCATGTAATGACTTTTATTTCGATGTGGTCTTTATCTCCAGATGCTCACGGGATGGACCTATTCGCTGTAGCTGTCCATGAGTTTGGCCATGCCATTGGCTTGACCCACATCTCTGCCATAGAGTCCATCATGAGACCCTACTACCAAGGTCCAGTGGGGGATCCTCTGAAGTATGACCTGCCTTATGAGGACAAAGTCCGAATCTGGCAACTCTATGGTAAGTTTGTGTCTCTCACACAGCTACAGCCCATTTGTGCCATTGGAGGACGCACTGGAATAGCTCTTTTCTGGAGTAAGTGGAGCTGGTGGGGAGGATGGTGTTCCCCACTACCACTTCTTGTCTTTCCACATAGGAGTCAGGGAATCTGTGTCTCCCACAGCCAAGCCTGAAGTAAGCAAAACAGATGACCATCCTATCCTGCCAGAGCTGCCAGAGAACCGCTCCACTGTCCCGTAAGTCAAATTCATTCCTTTCCTGCAAAGGATGCGTAGTAGTGAAGCTCTGCTTCATCACTGTCTCACGTGCTCACTCTGGCTTTGGTATTTCTCTCTGGACCTTTGGATATTTCTCTAAAACTTGAAGTTTTACTCATACTAATGGAAATTTGTCCCCATCACCCTCAGGTAAATTCATCTTTCCTGGAGTTTTAATCAAACTTCCTCAGCATTATTCTGAATGGCACAAGCATAACATAACTAAATCTTCCCACGGTGAACAACTCCCTAATGTACCTGTGGGGGTGAATATTGGAACAAGTGGACTGATAGCCTGACTCCAACGCAGGTTTGCACAGGCAAAGGACTACTTCCACTAATGTCATCAAGCATCAGTGTGCCCTCATTAAGGGAAGTTCTGGATCTAGCTCATTAATAAACGTTGGAGTTACCAAATTGTTTTACTACCAGGACAACAGGACAGTTAAGAGAAGAAGGAACACTGAACCAAAAGGCAGGAAGTGATGGTCACACACATTTTTGCCAGGTACGAGGAGCATTCCAAGTGAGAGCAGCATAGATGGAGCAGGTCACCTTTACCTCCTGGTCCTTCTATTTGGAACATGCTGAATGCCATTAATTATCTTTCTCCCGGCTTGTCCAAAAGGCTCTCTATGGCTGTGTTTTGACCTAGAAACATGAGAGCCTTTCTTCCTGTTGCTATAGGAGACCATAGTCCCACACCAGCAGCAGGAGGAGCAGAAAACTTGTTCATGCCAACCCCTTGTTCCTGTCCCATGTGCTGGGAGTGTGGATGGGGTTCACCTTCACATCTGTCATTTTGTGGCCAAAGAAGGCTGGGAAGCTGGTGCTGGCAGCCCAGCACAACTCTTCTATCAGCAGATGAGATTTATGCTTCCCTGTCACCCACAGCAGCTTTTCCGTGCACATTCCCGGCATCCTCTCCTTGTTCCTCCATCAATCATCATTTCTTACATGGGCTTTGTGGCATTCTCAGTCCTTCATATTCTGTGCCTTGCCCACCCACCTTGTTAAAGCAGCTCAGTACTTCAGCTGCCACTTGCCAAAGTGGCTTTCACCAGGTATTTTTCACCAGGTATCTTTCACCAGGCATCACATGGCATCATTGCTTCTCCGGGTCCCTCTGTTTAGGCTCAGCTGCTTTCTGCTTTGCAGCTCTGTCACCTCTCACTGGCATTTTGGAGCTCAGCCTTGGAGCAGCAATGTCCTGAGCTGCTGGAGCGAGATGCTGCTTGGCTCTTATCCACGTGTCCTGCTGCCCTGGGGCAGCCAGCCGTGCCATGCTGTGCCACCGGGGAGCGAGAGGCCAGCTCAGCCCTCACCAGCTACACTGGCTGGTAGATGTAGAGTGTGTCCTCACTCGACTCCCAGCCTGTGGTGGCCCAGGGGTATCTGCCACAAGATGTCTTCGGGCTGAGGGTTGCCTGAACTCGCCTTGGAAAATCCCCGTGCATGTGGCTGGGTTTGAGCATCAGGAATGACAGACAGGCACAGCCTGTAGTCTTCTGCCGAGGGCTCCAGAGCAGGGGTGGTGCAGTCCATGGGATGGGAGGCATCGAGGGCACACAGCCCCTCACTGTCTGCCTAGGCCGTGCTAACCTGGGCATCTTCCCACAGGCTCAGGCGGGATGTGCCCAACAGGTGCAACACACACTTCGACGCAGTGGCCCAGATCCGGGGAGAGGCTTTCTTCTTCAAAGGTGAGCACCTGCCTCCAGCTCAGTGCCTGCCAGGGGTCTGTGCCTGTGTCACCCTGCGGTGGCATTGCTGTGACAGCACCACAGTGCAGCACAGTGTTGGATGGGCCGGGGAGGGTGGTGAGGGTGAGCTGGCCTGGGGTTTGTGGGCTGTGGGGCTGCAGACCCAGGGAGGCATCTACCACACCTGGGGACTGTGAGGGAGGAGGAGGAGGAGGAGAAAGGGTGAGGTAGAGGTATCCAAAAGATAGAACAGTGAATCAAGTATTTCTTTTATTCAAAAAGAAGAAAAAGAAGGAAAATGACAGTGAAACTAAAACACAATTTATTCTAAAGTTATTAAAATTGATGTTGTTTAACCCAGAGCATAATGAACCTGTGGGACCTGTGGCCAAGAGCAGTTCAGTGGCAAGACCAGGTTGGGCTTCTGGTGGGTGGTTAAGGGAGGAGAGACCACTGGAGGCAAACCCACCTGCCCAAGTCCCCACAGTGTGCAGCCAGTGTGGTCCCCATGAGGGAAGTGTGTCCTGACACCAGAGCAGTTGTGTGTCCATGTGCCATGTCCTGGGATTTAACTCTCCCCTCTGAAGTGGCGAGACCGGTGACCATCCAGCACAGCAGTTTGTACCCTCATCCACTGCACTGGACTGCCCAGGTGAAGAACTAAAATCTGATGTTCACACTATCAGAGTCAAAATCGAGGCTGAACCAAGGATGAGCAGAGCAGCAACAACACTCCACTGTTTTTTTCCAGGATACTTCCTTTCCTCCCATGCTTCACCTTCCCTAATGCTGCTTGTTGTGCATCACTCAAAGACAGCATGTGTGCAATTGCAAACCATCTGGTTTCGTGCCAGCAAACACTTGCTGTCAGTGTGTCCCCAGGGTGCCCGGCTGTTGACAAGGATCCCATTGGTGCCTTCTCAGCTGTACAGAGCCCGTGTAGGCTGGACTCTGTGGGAATTCTTTCTCATCCTTCCAAGATGTAAAAATGCCCACTGGGCACTTCTTTCCATCTCTGGTCACCCCAAAACCATCCAGCAGGGAAGCAGAAGCCCCAGGGATGAGCAGAAGCATCCAGGCATGTATAACCCATCTGGGTTATCACAGTGTGAGCCTTGGGTCGCACATGGTAAAAGGGCTCTAGGGAATTCAGTGTTGCCCGTGCTCTGTGGGGAGCACAATACAGAGGCTGTTCCACAACGTTCTTTGTTCGGATGCCAGCTCCAAAAAGCCGCAGTGAAGAAGGGAAAATCAGAGTCATGGACTGGTGACAGGATGAATGGCTGTCTGTCTTCCAGAGGGGAAAAATGATGAAGTAGAAAGAAATCCATCTCTGTGTCTATTTTGGGATATATTTATTGTGGGCCAAAATATAAATGGAAAGAGCACAGGGTCAGTGGATGCCAGCTGCCTAGCTGCCTTCAGAGCCCAGTACCTCCTTCAGAGTCCCCATCGCTTCTCAGAACCATCCTGGGCACCAGGAGCAGGGATGTCACCTCTGGGGCAGGATTTTAATGACCTCTAGTGCTGAGCTCCCTCCATCGATGGACATTTTGTTCTGAGCTGGTCCGGCTGGTTCCCCAGATGGAGAGCAGCCTCCCCCACTCTGAAGGCACCAGGACCAGAGCTCCTTAGAGCTCCCAGGCTTGTCTTACTGAAGGCAGAGGTGGGTTCTCCACACTTCAGAATCACTGCTTGCTTTGATGTAGGTACCTCACTACAGACTCCTGAACTTTTAAACACCTTTGGCCTGCGTGTGTCTGCAGGGTGTGTGCAACAGTCTTACCAGGGGCAGCCAAAATCAGGACAGTGTGGTACACAGCTGGCATCAAAATTACCTGGGATTAAAGAAAACAATTGCCTCAACCCACCGCCCACATACTGGGATAGGAGGACTTTGCCCTTGGCTTTTATTGTGCTCAGTTTGCCAGCTCAGAAATGGGTTTAAATCGAGCTTTTTAAACAAACATGGGATTGGGGGTTTGTTAAATTGTTTCTGCATGCTAATGGCAGCTATTCCCCCGTGGATCTGGCTTTGTCTGATGATCATCCATGCAACAGCAGCACTTTGTCAAGCAAGCCAGGCCGTCACATTCAGAATACCTTGCTACTTAACTGCTTTATTTTCTTTCTTTTTCCTGATAGCTTACCATAAACCCAAACAACGTAACCAACAACTCAGGCTATGCCTGATTTTAGGAGTAGATTTAAGGATTTTTTTGCTGCAGCTGCTCACCTGCTGAGCTCATCGCTCTCGAAGGGTTGCAATGTCAAAAGCACTGGGGCTTCCCTTCGTGTCTCAGATGAGCCCAGGGCACTTCAAAATTCACATACTGGTCTGCTAAGGAAGGAATTATGTTGAGCTGTGTATCTTGCTTAAAAAGTGAAAATCTGGCTTTGTCTAGTGCCTTGCTAATTAGAGATGCAGAAATCATCTTTATTTAATTACGTATGTTTCCGTCAATGTCAAATTGCCACCACGTTTGAATCCTCGGGTTTTTTTACATTCTCAAAAACAATCTGTGATTATGGCAATTCATGCCATATTGGGATGTATTATTCATTCGTGTGTTTCAGTCAGATAGAGCAAATAGGCAAACTGGAGCAGAAGAACAAGAATGTGATATAAATCCATATAATTAGAATAAAACTCCCTCTCTGCAGATGTTTAAGTGTTAGAGTTTTGCCTTCTGCATTATTAGGCTAAGATCCAATTTCCATAAAATTTTAAAAGCCAGTGTCAGAATCTGCCTGCTCTGGAGAAAGGGCTGAGTGTCGTGAATACAAATCTGAAGATGCCTCTTTGGTTTCTGTTGCTTATCTCCCCTTGAGAATCCATGCAAGAGCAGATGTAAATAACATGCAATAATTTCTAACAGACAATAACAAATATGAGACAGAGTCGAGAGTTGCCTCTTAGACATCTTACTCTGGCTCACATCACTGTGTGGAGCTCTCCAAGGAAAACACAGCATGGAGAGTGCAAAAACTCAGGATGAGAATCCCAGAGCCAGTGCAGAGTTGGGTTTTGAGTTGCCTTTAAAGAACATGAAGACTCCTCTGGAAATCCCACATAAGGCTCTTTTAGCAGGAAAAAAGTTTGTCATCCTTCCCACAGAGGAACCCAAATGACTCCAGATATTCCAGAAGTACTCTTTCTGTGCTGGGGCAGTGCTGCTGCAGGTGCTCAAGTGTGTTTTCTGGCACTACCCCTACATTCATCCTGGGAGCTCCACAGGACTGCAGTCCCTCCTTATCCTGCACCTCTAGATGGTACCAAAATCCTTATTTGTGCCTCATTCCCAATCTCAGCCCTTCCAGATTTATTAATATGGTTTCCTCCTCCTCTATTTTCTTACTCCCTTTCTCCATTTAAAAAAACCCTCTTTATTTTTATTTTTCATTGTAACATCCCAGACATTTCCAAATATGAAAGCAGCTGGGCACCCCGTATGCAGGAAGCTGCGGCTGCTCCGGGAGAGGAGGAACAGGGATGGGTTTTTTTGGACACTCTTGCTAAAGGTTGCTTGTACCTGGTGCAGCCTCAGCTGCTGCCTGGTCCTGCCAGCTCCCAGGAGGTCCTGTGCAGAGATGGAGGGAGGAGAAGAAAGACTCCTCTTGCCTGCTCCAGCTCAGTGGCACAGCTTCACGCCATGGCCAGGAGTATAACAACTCCAGTGCAATGTCCAGAGGATTATTTTAATCCAGAGAAAAGGGGATTTCTTCTAGTGACTGCCAGAAATAGAAAGCAGTCCCAGCTGCTGCTGGATAGCAGGATGGCTCTAATTCATGGCTCCCATCTCACACGCTTTTCTTCCTGCTGCTGCCACCCGCCCGGCGCTCATCCCACCGGTGCTCATCCCGCAGCAAAGGAGGGTTGAGTGTGGTTCAGTAATGTCCAGTCTGTCCCTCCAGGCAAGTACTTCTGGAGACTGACTCGCAATAAGCACTTGGTCTCCCTCCAGCCGGCTCAGATCCACCGTTTCTGGCGGGGTTTGCCTCTCAACCTGGACAGCCTGGACGCGGTCTATGAGAGAACCAGCGACCACAAGATCGTCTTCTTCAAAGGTGAGAGCAAACCCGGTGCCGGAGGTAGCATGTGTGTCTCCTCGGTGTAGAGCCTGGTGCCAGGGTACCTTGGCACCGTTTTGACCTCTCCTGCAGGCAGGAGACACCAGTGCCAGCCGTTGAGCCTCTCCCAGGGCAGATCCAAGACCTGTTGTCCCATGAGCAAGGCAAGAGAAAGCAGCTGGCAGAAAGGGCAGGCAAAAGGTAGCAGTCCTGTTCCCCAGAAAATGAGGGAAATGTCATTGAAGATAAAGTTCAGCCAAATGTAACTGAAATCTGAGCTTTTCAAGAATGAAACACAAGCAGGAGCCACCCCACCCACACGTCACAAGTGCTGTGTTCCTCCTTTGGCCTTTTCTCTTTTTAGTATTTGTTGCTGAGAAGGGAAGTCATAGAGGGGACAAAAATGAAACTGAAGATCTGGGTTTTGCTAATTTTATTTCTGTTACTATATTTTTTTCTTGTAATAAGTGGTATCATCCTCTCTTTTTATTTAAAAAATCTCACATGTTTCTTTCAGAAGAGCTTGAGAAACAAAATCTGCTCTTGGTTCCTATACAAATGTCTGAGTACTCCACAGATCATCCACTCATGCTGGTTAGATGCCACCCATGCACTCCATGTCACCCAAGCTCCTCCAGGCACTGACTCTTGTTTCGGAAAGGTTGTGCACTTGAAGTGCTAAATACATCCCAGCCCTCCATACTTCCTGGCTGGAAATTGCTTTTTGTCTCCTGACTGTTCTACTCCAAATGTGGTGCAATTAGCAGTTTCAGAAGTGCTGAACCAAGCACTTCTGAAGCAATAATTTGGTTTCAGTTCCTCCAGCCAGGCTGGAGGCATGGCTTATGTCCCGTGCAAGCCCCTACGCTTGCAGAAGTCTTTCCAAGCACAGCCAAAGCCCTCCCAGACCACTGGCAGGCTGGCTCTGCAGAGATGTGCCAAGCCCTGCATCTCTCCATGGAAGAGCACGTGGAAGGCTCTGCCATGTGTGTCCAGCTGCCTGAGGCAGCCTGCCCTGTTCTGCTTTCCCAGAGGGAATGGGGCCAGCTGGAGCATGGCAGCCCTTGTGCCTGGCACCAGACCCTCCCAGTCAGGTCTGCAGAGCACAGCAGCACTCGCTCGCTTCCAGCCCTTCCTCCCTGCTGGGACAGACAGACAGACATCCAGCAGCTCAGGTTCAGGGGTTCCTCCTGGCTGTTTGTGAGGCTGGAATTCCAGATGTGCCACAGCTGGTGTCTTGCCCCTGCAAGGCAGAGCATTCCATGGTCACAGCATGCTCTCTGTGTGTCAGTCCTGCCGAGCTCCTAACATAAACTCAGGATTTTCTATCCAGCTATAAAATACTGTCTCATTCTCTCCCCCTGGTGCTGATTCATTGATCCCTGGACAGAAACCAAAGCACACAAATTACCTTGGCCTCTAAGGTCCTGCTGCTGATATGTGGGCATGCATTTAAGGGCCTCTTCAGAGGAAGAAGTCTGATCCTTAAAATAGGTTGTGTAAAACCTAAAAGGACACTGCAGGTTCCCAAAGAGATGTTTTAAAAGAAGAACGACTTTGCCAGTGGTTAGAGGATTATGAAGGAATTGAGACATCTGCATTCACTTTGTTGTTCTGACACAGACCAGGACCCAGTCACATCATGCTTCATTTTTTTGAGGCAAAAAGACCTCATATTGACTGTTCTCTACTGTCCAAGGTAGGGCTGAGGAGGTGGCTGTGTAAGACACTTGAAGAGCAGTGAGCTCCTCAGGTAGGATTTATCCAGCCTTTTTACATCCTTATTACATCCCTTTAAAGCCACAAGTCCTTCAGCCTATCTGGCTCTGGAAAGTGTGGTGATTTCTCTTCCAAAGTGGGCTACACTTGGCTCCTCAGAAGCTGAAGGTGCTTATCTTGCCCACGAAAGCTGCATGTAACTTTGTTCCTTGCAGCTGGATATCAGGCAGAACTGCAGGGGGCAGAAAACCAAATGCCTCCACCAAATGCATAAAAGTGACAAGTGTACTAATGCTCTCAGCATACTCGTGTCCTGGGACAGTCATGCTTTCAGAAAGCAAAGCAGGGCCATGTCCGTGGAAAGCCTGACACTCAAAAGCAACTATTTAAAGCTAGAGGTTTCCCAGTGGGCTGACCCCATCCCATTCTTAAATTCTGAGGGCTCAGTACTGAGGCTTGTCACCCCAACAGATAATGACACATCAGCTCAGCTCATCAGTGAGGGAATGCTGGTTTTGGCTGTGAAACAAATGTGATTTTGCTCTGTGCTTCTTCCGTTTCCACAGGAGACAGATACTGGGTCTTCAAAGACAACAACGTGGAGGAAGGATACCCACGGCCCATTTCAGACTTCGGTCTGCCACTGGGAGGGATCGACGCCGCTTTCTCCTGGGCCCACAATGACAAGACTTATTTCTTTAAGGACAATCTCTACTGGCGCTACGATGACCACGAGCGGAGGATGGATCCCGGGTACCCTTCAGAGACCATCCTGTGGAAGGGAATACCAAGCCCATTAGATGACGCCATGAGGTGGTCAGATGGTAAGTCCGTATGCCAGCTCAAAAAACCACAAGAAGGAAAATAGTGCTATATTGAGCAGTAGCCTCTTCTGCCTTTCCTGCTGACTTAAGTGCTGAGCCCCTGCTGGGATGGCTGTTTATCTGGTTCCCAGTGTCTGGAAGATGAAGAGGGAGGTGTGCTTCCAGCCAGAGCTCCCCACACTGCTCACTAAAAGACTTTGTAATTCAAACAGGCAACAAAAACATCCTAGGGGGCTAATAATTTTATTTTATTAAAAGAACACAGTTGATGCCATTTTGCTGTGATTTTTATCCGAGTATGGGCTGATTTGCTCCTCACTGGTTTTGTTGACATTAGATTTTTAGCTGGATATATGAGGATGCAGACAGAAAATACTTTCAAAGGAGATGTCTTCCCCAGAGTTATGACTTATCTTCTGGGGATGAGATTTCTCAGTGGTTTCTTCCCCCTGAAAAGACCACAAAAATTTTGTCACAGGAGGCATTTACAACCAGCCATTCACTCACAACAAAGTGGTGCTTCCAGGGTTTATTTACTGGCAACCTAACGGTGTAATAGCAGTCATTAAACCAGGCAGAAAGGAAAAACTGGGTTTTCAAAGCTATTGAGAGTGACGGGCCATTCCCATAGGTAGGAGTCCTCCTGACCATGGGACCTGCTTAGAGAGTTCACAACCTCCCAGTTCTGAGTGGAAAAAATGCCCCTGAGAGCAGAAGGTTCCCAGGGCCCTGTCAGGCTCAGGTTATTTTTCTGAGCCCAGGCATAGCAGCACATACGTCATGTCATTAACAAGTAGGTGAGGTCTCCAGCCTTACCATGCCCTGTTACAAGAACAGTCCACTGATGGCCACAGAGAGGTGTGTATGGTGTGTCCAGCTGTGGATTCACAGGGCCCTGACCCCACACACTCACAGTACCAGGAGGTGCATCTGCTCTAGGACCTACCACGGAAGAGGCAAAATCTCATAATCCACCTCCAAGTAGCTGGTGGCTCCTGTCTGGTGTGAGAGATCCCAGCCAGGCATAGCATCATCTACTGGCGCATCCCTCCTGCAGCAGGAGGGAGTATTGGCAGCAGGCAGTGGTATCTTGTGTGCCACCACTGCCAGGGGCTCAGCCTGGGGCTCTGCTTCTCCAAGTGATCCTGAGATTAGCTCAGCTCGTGAGAGCATGGTACTAATAACACCAAAGCCATGGGTTTGATCCCTGTATGGACCATTTACTTAAGAGTTGGACTTGATGACTCTTGTGGACCCTGTTCCATCTCAAAATATTCTGTGATTTTGACTCAAGTGTTCCAGTGGGAGAGCACCTATCGCCGCTCACCTTGCCTTTGGGTTTTGGTCTCTTTGCAGGTGCAAGTTACTTCTTCAGGGGCAAGGAGTACTGGAAGGTGCTGGACAGTGACCTGGAGGCCCAGCCTGGTTACCCCCAGTCCATCGCCAGAGACTGGCTGGTGTGCAGCGACATGCAGGCGGACTCGCCGGAGGCAGCCGGGAGCGGCAGGACTGGGGCGCGCTCCAAACCGGGGCAGCACGAGGAGAGCCGCTCCGAGAACGGCTACGAGGTCTGCTCCTGCACGTCGGGCACGCCGCCCCTGCGGGCTCTGCCCTTGCCCAGACTGACAGCCAGCCCCGTGCTGACGGCTGTGTGGACAGCGGCGCTGCTGTGTGCGGCCCTATGACAGCTCATCGCCCCGGCGGGACAACACCATGGTGCTCCAGGATACAGTTCCATGATGCTAGCTGTTGCGAGCAGAAAAAAAACAACAAAACAAACATTCCTAGGAACATGCCAGTGAAGGGTTTGAATTCTCCATGAGAAATGAACAGTGGTTTTTGGTTGGTTTGTTTTTTGTTTTGGTTTGGTTTTTTTCTTTTTAATTTTAGTTTAAAGTTCTAATAACAGATTTTGAGTTCTGCACCTTCTTATTCCCCCATCTGGTTAAAGATGAGAGCAGCCTAACACTGAATTTAGAAATGTTCTATAGAGATGTGTTGCTCTGGATGTTTAAACATGGCAAACGAGGGAGGGGAGAGCTGCTGGGATGGAGTGGGGACAGAAGAGATGGTACTGAGACAGACAGCAGTGTCTCAGCAGCAAGGCAGCAAGGCTGGAGGTGGTGGTTATGTGCTGACACGATGTACACATCCCATTGGATGTACCAGGTAGAAAGAAACTGTGGCTCCCCTGAGATGAACTGCAAGGTGATCATTTTCCTGTCAAACCTGTTGTGGTCACTGGTGTCTGGGTAACCTGTATCAGTTTCTATGGGTCAGAAACACCTTTGCCTTTCAGAAGGCAGTGCAGCTTATCTTTGTATCTGAGTCATTGGAATTTACAATTTCTCTAATAAACCTTGGCTGCCTACACAGAGATCTCCCAGTCCTCTGCCAGACCAAGCCTGCCACCTGCAGTGAGCTAGTGGCTGCTGAGGCTCTGAGCAGCCTCACCTCTAGATGAGCAGCAACCTTGCTGAGTGCAGCTAAATGAGATGCAATTACACCCAGATTAATCCGTGCATAGAAACTCCTGCTCTTGGAATTCCTTTGTCAGGTTGGTTTATGTCTTGGGAAGGATCAAGATGTATTGCGTTCATTTGTGACTCTGCCATACCTGGCTGTGCTGAAAACGATGAGCTGAAGCAGGGAGGGATGCTGCACAGTCGGACTCAAACTCTTCTTGATGCCTCTGCCAGGAGTTTGGAGCAGCAGAAGCAAGGCCAAGCACTGCCTTAGGATGTTCCTGTTGGTTTTTTTTCCTCGCTGCTGTATAATTTGGCCATCTGAGAGTCCTTGAAAACAGTGAGTGAAAAACAGGAACTGGAATAGAGATGTCAGAGAGGCCAGGGCCCTTCAGTCTGCTTTTGTTCAGGGGCTGCTAAAGGAGCAACATGTGCAGCAGCCATTGGGACACACGGTTCTTCTCTGCCCTGCTTCTGGAAAGCTCCTGCTGATATGTCTCTTGCCCTGCCAGGGACAGCTCCCAGGGGAGACCTGGCAGCAGGCAGTGTCACTGTGGGACCCAAGGCTGCTCCACAGACCTTGGTGCCAGCCAGACCTTTTGCCATGGGGCCAGGTGTAGCACAGAGCCCTCTGTGGCACAGCAGGAAAAGTGGAAGTGCACAGTGTTGCCTCCTGAGAGAAAAAAAGGGAATCACCTTGAGTTTCCCTCTCTGCTATTTGCATTCTTAAATAGTGCCAAGCATTCACAAAGTGCAGCTATTTTCAGGACCATGTGCTACAGTGTGATTTTTGTGGGTCATGAGTCGATGCAAACATCCCATTAAACCATTAAATATCCTTTAAGAAAAATACCAATCAAAAAAAAAAACCTCAGGCATAACAGGTCCCCCTGCTGAGTAAAGCTTCCTCTGGTGTTCCCACTGCACCAATCCTGCTTCCTTCAAGCAGGTCCTCATCCCACCTCTGCCTGCCGGGCTGAGCAGAGGCTGCTGGAGCTGTGGGAGATGGGATATTCCTTCAGTTCACATCACTTTTCTTCCTCTCCACTCATGAAGACACAGATTTTAGTCCTTTAGTCCTGAGGACTCAAGTGGGGTGACATTGCATTAATGTCAGCATGTTACAGGTTCCTCTTGGAGATGCAGCCAGGTCGGGGCACAGCATCCCGGGGAAGACACCCTCTCTTTTTTTTCTCCCCCCTTGTGTGCGTGTGGTTTTTGTTGTTAGTTTTGGTTTTTATTTATTTGCGGGGTTTTGTTTGTTTGATTGTTTGGTTTTGTTCTTGGAAAGAACTATCCAGAAACCGCACATGAAGGATCAGAGGAGGCAGGGATGTGGCTGGCACTGCTTCCATGGCTTCTTCAGCCCAACCAAGGAGCCTGTTGAGGTGACAAGGACCAGTGGCTCTGCAGCTGGTTACTAATGGGTCCTCAAGTTTATTTAGTGTGGGGGATTGTGATTTATAAATAAAGCCTGTGGAAAGGCTTTCAATGCACCCTTCTCTCCTTCAAATTATGCATTTTGATGATGAGAAATGGAGCGGGAATCAAGGCACTGCTGCTGCTGGACAGCCCTCAGGGAGGATGGAGAAATGCTGCTGTCTCCTCCTGGGATGTAACTCACTCAGCCGTTCCCTCGGCCACTGGCAAATTCTCCCTGAAGTTGCCATTAGGTCCAGATGGAGCAGCATGAGGCTTAAACTCGCCTGGGATGGAAACTACCCCAATTTCTACTGCTGAAAAGCCTGCATGTGACATAAATACAGCCTCTGCTGCCCCTGGGCACCATCCTACTCCTGGATCCTCCAGTCCCACCCAGAGTCCATGTGCCAACTCCCCTCCACAGCGACATCCTTAGCTGGAAAAGTCACCTCCACCCTTAAAAAGAAATAACCTGAGAGTCGTACCGCTATTGCATGTTGCCCAGTCTTGGTATTTCCCAATTATTTAAATTCTCAGAGGATTTTGTGAGGTCAGCTCAGAGTTGGAATACTTCTTCTGTGTAATAGAAGGGACAAGGATTTAAACGGGGTGGGGGGGGCACTGACCATCTAAACCCTGAGTGTTCGAAGCTAAAACCCTGAGTTTATGGCAGCTCTGCTTCCTCTCCCTGGCTCCAGGGTCTCAGTTAAGGTTTTTCCTGGCTCTCATTCCCACCCATCCCCAGGCTCAGCTAGACCTTGAGGTCTTCTCTGTTTTGCTGTCATAAAGAAAAGTAAAATGAAAAGAAAAAAGGGTAAGGTGGGCAGGAGCAGCTTTCAAATGACAAAGTCATGGTAATGCATGGATTTTAAGAAAAATTAACGTCATCCCCAACAAGATCTAGGATTTAAAAACTTGAGAAACACAATAAAGCTATTGAGAAGAGACTCGTCCTCACTGGCTGATTCAAACCACAGGACAGGCATGTGTGCTGTAAAAGGTTCCTTCTTCCCATAGCGCCCTTATAACAGAGGAAAAATCTCAGCCCTTACTCAGAGGGCTTTTATAAAATGGGACTTTCTTCTTTATTTAGAGTGGCATTTCTCTTCTCAACCCCCACTTGAATCTGAAAATGCTCTTGCACAGCTGTGGGCCAGGAGAGCAGGTGGTGGGGAGTGGCCTACAGCTCAGGTGGAGCTGCCCTGCATGGTGACCTATATCAGAATGTGGGCACAGGCTGAGATCTTCCTGCCTTGCTGTAGGTCCTGGATGTGGAGCTTACTTTTGCTTCTCAGATGGCTGTTTGGGAGAGGACAAATACCAGATCTGGTTCCAGTATTGCCACCTTGATTTTTTTCCATCCCCTCTGCCAGATGAGTGTGGTGTACAAGCTGGGGCTCAGCATGGTGCTGTGGTAAGCAGCACAAGCAAGCCCAAGGGATGTTTTGTCCAGGAGAAGAAGTCTTGTCCTGGATCTCTGTGTCCCAGCAGTTCCTGGTAAGACGGTGCTGTGGATTGATTTACTTGTTTTTCTCTGAAATTCCTGGACAAGGGGAGCTGACTGGCCTCACGGGACAAGAACAGGCAAGGGGGGGGATGTAGGCCAGCCAGAACCAGGGAGTGTGTAGCTGAGTAATAGTCTATAAGAAGACCAGCTTGGGCTAAGAATAGGAGAGGGTAGGAAAGCTGGATGGCATGTGGAGGATTTCTGTAGGCATGTGCTAGGGCTGTAAATGGGGGAGGGCAGGGGCTGTCTCTAGATCTTCTGCAGTACAAGTGATTACTGACCTTGCAGCACTAACAAAACTACTATAAGAGCTGCCAGGGAAGTTCCCTGTCCTCCACCCAAACTTCTGGTCCCCGGTTTGAAAAAAACCCTCTGGGATTTATGATTCTATCAGCAGTGAAACCCTGACTCAGCAGCAGGTTGCCAACTCCAATGGGCTTGTTGATCAATGGTATGGAAGGGTCTGGGGGTTTTGTTTTGTTCGGGCTTTTTTTTTGTTTGCCTTTTTTTGTTTGGTTTTTTTTGTTTTGTTTTTTTTTTGTTTGTTTGTTTATGTAAGGGATTTGAGCTTGACTGCACATCCAAACCAGTAAAATAGAACAAGATCCAGGCCTGACTCACTGGGACAGTGATCAATCTGCTTTGAGTAGCTTTCAACAAGCACAGCTTGGCAGGGGCACTCATTGGCAGCAGGGCCACTCTGCTGCAGTTAGGACAAGACATCACAAGCTTCCCAAGGAACTGTGTCAAGATTTATGGGGTGTGCTTCTCAGGCTGTAGCAACTTATCTTTGGGCTTCTTGTGAGAAAATTCAGATCCTGGGGAGAGGCACTATCATTCCAAATCTGACAATCCAAACTAAGCCAAGCTGGAAACCTTGGGAGCAAGAGGTTTCTCTCTCCAGACCAGACAGGTAGTCTGTTCTTCTTTGTCAGAACAAGAGGAGGATTTGGGGGCCAGGTGACTTCATGGAATCCTGTTTGTATGCAGAGTCCCTCCACTAGATTTTAAAGGGTACAAATGTTCTATTTAGCTTCCAAACCCATCTGTATTGCAGAAATAGCCAAGCCAGGATGGCCGCTGGTGTGTTCTCTTTGTGGAATAGGGCAGGGAGCGTGGTGATCACAGGGCAACTCAGTGATGATGTCATCCTCCTCTTTCCAGTCTGAGAAATTGCTGGTTATTCTGGATTTGAAGCTGGATTTGTCTGGGGAATAGAAAATTGTGATACTGGGCCATCTTCATGTGGCAGTCTGTCATCAGCTCTCTTAAAGTACCATGGCCATCTCATGTCCTGCAACTCCTCTGCTCCTAGGGACTCGCCCTCCTACTCCCTGTTTACTTAGATGACAACCCCATGCTGCATGCCTTGGCTCCTGTGTGCCAGCAAGGCAGCAGTGCTGTGGGATGGGTTTGCTTGTTTCCAAAGTTGCCAGGTAATGGAATAGCTGTGGCCAATGAGATCTTGTTATGACAGAGCTGTGCTCCTGCCTTGGAGCCTGTCTCTGGGCAGAGCTCACAGGGAGGGGTTCCCACACAAGTGTGGAACTCTTTGCTCCACTTATTTGCATCGTGGTGCTTAAGCTTATCTGAAATGTCATCGTTAATGCTCAGCCCAGGTTCTTTGCTTCTACATGCTCAGGAAATTAGAGCAGTTAAGGGCTCAGTGTTTTACACCAATTATCTCCTTTCACCCTCCCTTTTACCACTGCTGTGTTCATATTCTTTTTTCCTCATCTGCTGCCACAAAGTTCTCCCTTCCCGCTGCAAAAATGCACGGGTTGAGCTGGTAGTCTCTTACTAAAGAAGATCCTGGACCTCTGCAGACAACAGCTTTTAGAGCTTCTGGTGTCTCTGTATGATGGATGACCACCACCCATCAGAGGGCAGCATGGCCTCAGCAAGGGTCATGTTTGGTGAATCTCCAATACTCTGACCTGGGAATATGCAGTTGAGAGAAAGCAGATCTGGAATGACCTGAGGACATCTGTGGAAGGGAGATCTGTGTGATGGGATTTAACAGGAGTCTGTGGTACTGCTTTAAAATATCTGTCCAGATGTGCCTGCTGGGCAGCAGAGAGTTCCCACGTGAGGACACCATGGGGAAGAGTGGAGCAATTTGGCTGGAACTTTGGATGTTCAAGTGTCTCCTTCTCCTGAGGTACCCCTGCAAGCAAGTGAATTTCCTGGGAATAGAGAGCATTTCTAGTACTCAGCAAAAAGTGGCAAGGCATTGTCATTCCCAGTCTCCCTCATATTCTCCCTTTTGTCATAGGGGGATATAAGAGGGGGACCATAAGGTGTTCCTGTCACATGACTGCAGCTTGTGGTAGGTCTTATCCAAAATCAGGACACGGATCCTATTTTAGTCTCATTGAAAACAATGCCTTGTATAGGCTGCTGAGTGCTCTACTGGAAGAGAGGGAGCACCTCATTAGGAATGCTCTTCCTTTGTCTCTGTTGGCTCTGGAAGGCTTTCATGGTCATGCACAATCAGGATAAACAAGTGAGATCAGAAACCCTCTAAGCAAAAGTCATGCTTGGGTGAGCAGAGCTTTGCAAGGCCCATGCTAATCCTGCTTTACAAAGCACGTGTCAGACACTTGGCACCTCCTGCATTCTCATAGGAATGAAGGAAGTCATGTCCTTATCAGCCTCCAACCCCTTCAGGGGTATGGATGGGCCCTACCTCTCAAAGCTCTTCTCCCTGCGAGCCTGCCAGAGGAGCAAGCTCATGGCTGCCCTAGGAAGCCTGTCTAAATAGTTTCATTCTGGCAGCATGATGCAGTGGAGCCTGGCTGTTATTCTTACCCCTTGGGTCACTCAAGGTGGCTGTGACCTAATGGAAGAACTTTGCTCTGCACGCTCTGTCACGGCAGCTCATCTGTCTGCTGCCCTGCTGGGATCTGCATCAGAGCTGGCATTCTGTTTGTTGTGCAGAGGGGGATGGCCCCAGTGCTGCTCCACTGGCAGTGGCTGTTTCTCCTTAGGAAAGTGAAACATGTTCCCCTGGATGCTGCCAAAGGTGATCTGTTTATCTGCTGTTGCCCACCCCGCTGGGAGCCAGCTCAGGCATCCTTGCTCCCACGTTACCATAAGCACAGGGCTTTGTGCTTTGCCCTGTTCTACCAGTCCCTTTGGCATGGGCAGGATGTGGTGGCTATAGCTGTGTGAGCTGGCACCTCTGCAGATCCTGAGCAAGGCCATTCAGGGGTAATGTCTCTCCTTGCAAGAGTATCTGAAGACTGGTACAGGCTGACTCGGTAAGTGCTTGCCAGGAGATGTTGATCCTTCAACAATTCCTGTCTTCTTGGGTCCCAACAGGAGGTTGCCAAGAGAAGTGGTCTTGACAAATACCTGAAGGGGTTGCTTTACTAGCTTGGGAGAAGTATCCCCCTCTGCTGTGCTCCCAAAGCATGGGAAGTGCTCTGATGCCATCCCGAGCACTGCAATTAAGGCATTGAGTTTTAATTCAACTCTGCTTCCTCCTTGCTTGTCTGTCTCTAAGGGTGAGCAAACAAACACCAGCCAGCAGGTTCTGCTGACAGGCAGAGCTGTGTGCCTGCCTGGCGAGGTGTGTGTGTTCCTGCCCACGCTATCTTGGGTTTGTTTGGGCTGGGCTGGGCAGGTGTGCCCAGGGGAGTTCCGGGGCTGTACCTGTGTGGCAGATAGCAGAGAGAAAGTGCTGCATTGTTCTTTGCCTGGAGTCAGGGCTCTCACCTCGCCTGAACCCGGCAATGGTGCATGTTGGCAGAGATGGATGTAAAGAGCTCTGGTAAATGTTAAGAAATAATTCAAACATGTATCTGTGAATATCCATCATAGCACTGAACTTTATAAGATGGATATTTTGGGTGGCTGTTCCCAGCACTGCAGAAGAGCAGTTTGTGCAGCTGCTGTGTCTGGCTGTGCCCATTGTTACGGGCAGAGCAGCAAAGACAAAGTTGCTATTGGATTTTCTCCTTTACTTCTTACCTCTTGAAGCCATGATTCCAAAGCACATTTAATATTTTTTTTAATGCCAGAACTAAGGCCTAAGTGCAGTATTTAGTACTTAGCAAAACTCTGTTGGATTAGGGCAGGGTGAGCAGTAGGAGAAATATTAGAAAGTTAATGCTAATCTTGCCTTTTATATTGATTACAAGTTGTGTCACTTAGAGACTCGCATTCCAAACTGGAGACAAGTAGCCCCTTGTGATCACTGGTGAAATCCAGTGCCAGAAAGGAGAGTGGAGAGCAGACAGCTGGGGAGACAGTGCCTTCACAGGTGCTCTTCAGCTTAGTCCTTGTCCCAGTGCAGGTCCCTGGTCAGTAACCCCTGTGCTGGGTGTTTGACTCAAGGCCTGTCTTCTGACTCTTTTCCTCTGTGCTCCCAAGCTTTGCTCCTCGGGCTGTAAGCCAGGGATTCAGGTTTATCAACCGACAGACTGTTTGTTTTTCCACTGGCTGTGTAAATTGTGCTGTTATTATCAGTGAAACCAAGTCTGTTCATGGCCTTCTGGTCTGCGGGCGGTGGAGGGCTCTGATCTCCTGCTCCTGTGCTTTCCTGAGCGTGCAGGAGCCGCGTGAGTTTCCACAGCATCAAACACAAAGCGACTATGCTGCAAATGCTTTATAAAGACAAGCTGGCCCAGCCACAGAAGGGCTGTGTATTTGGACTTGCAGCAGATGTGGAAGTGGTGGGGGACACAACTGCATGATCACGCAGCCAGGGTTGCTGAGCATTCCACTGGTCCTGCCCTTACTCTGAAATAAGGACAGGAAAATGCTGTTGTTTTGAAGGATGCTGTTAATCTGGTTAAAGGTTTGCTCTGGTCAAGTGGCATGCAAGAAGTCTGGAGCAGTTTTGAAGAAGGTCCAGGTCCAGACCACCTGGATTTTTGCTTGGATCTGGAGCAAAAGATCAGTATCTTTTGGTGGTTGGTTCAGTTCTGCTCGTAGTCCCACAAACGGAGGATTTAACCATGGGAGACTCTGCCCTGTGCTGCTCTTCATGATCAAAAATAATCCTTGATCTACACCCTGATAAGGTTCCAAGAACAAACTTGTCCTGCCTTGATAAAACTGCCTGTTCTGATGCTCCTGCCCTGCACACCTGGGCACAGCCCTGGAGCAGCATCTGCCTCTCCTGTGTGCTGGATTTGGCTCGTACCCAGCTCTGTTCCTATTGCTTCTCCCATCCTGACAAAACCAAAGGCAATCTCCTCCTGCGTGTGCTGCAAGAGCCCTGCCAGGAACAAAGAGAAGTCTAAATATTTGTATTGGGTTGTTACTCTTTCTGTTCAGGCGATAAATGACAGACTTCAACAGAGTCTTTTGGTGCTGAGTGTGGGATTTCCAGTGTAGTGGCTCCAGCTTCACAACCTCACCGAGATGAAACACCTACAATTAACAGTTGGGTTTTAACTTGAGAGAAAATGAATGAGAGTGATTGAAACATAGCCTTAAAAATCAAACAAAAAAAACTGAGAAAAATATCAGACCTTCCCTGTGTCAAATGAGAAGTGTCTGGTCTTTGTGTGCAGTTTCATGCAGAACAGCATTTTCACTCTGAACTCTGGAGTTCTGCTAGTGACTTCTGTCCCAGTGCCTGTGACACAACCTGTCAGTCTGCACGCAAATATTTCAGAGCTGCCTTCCTTTGGAAGATTCCAAGCTTAAAGCCATGTGGAGGCCTGAGTTTCTTTGGGACTGAAGCTCTTTTTGGCTGAGCTGATCAATGGGATGAAGATGTTTGCTAACAAATTAATTCATGATCTTCAGATATATGGGAAGCTGCCTTACTTCCCTTCAGGGTAAACCCAGAACAGAATGGTGAGACAGCCCCAGGTGTGAGCTAGCTCAGGGAACAAGCTGGTTTGGTGTCACTGGGCCTGTTCAAAACTCAGGATAAAGAAGTCAAAGGCATAATTCAGCTTTGTGGGACTCAGTGTGTCAAGATCAGTAGCAAAGCACTACAGGGAATGCAGTCATCCAATTGTCTGTAAGTTCAAATTTGTCTTAATGCACAAGGACAAGATAAGCAGCCCTCAGGGTGATGACAGATTTGTCCCCCTGCTCTCTCATAATAAAATAGATGTTGTACAAGGTACTCGTGAGTTGAATGTCTTCACTTCAAAAAAAAATAGTCCCAAGGAAAACCATGGTGCTCTGCCTGTGGGGTGTGCTTGGCTCCGTGCAGCTGGGGGTGTTGGTTCAAGGGCAGGGCTCCATGGTGGAGGAAGCAATAGCAGATGTTTCTGCCCTGGGGCACTTCACCACATGGCTCAGTTCAGAGGGATAGGCATGATGTGCTGATGGCACTTTGGCTATAAAATGAACTGGGAATGTCTCTGGGATTTTTTTTTTGTAGGATATGCACGATGATTTTGTCAATTCTTGCAAAAAAATGATCCAATTTGTGGAAAGGCTTGATCTCTAATTAGATTGGAATTTCTCAGTAGTGCAGGCCTGGAGATCTCCGTGTCCTCTTTGTGAATTTCATTTTTTCTTTCCCCCCACCCCTAGTCCCTCTTGGTTTATTTCTCTATATGACTTAGCTCTTCGATCATGCCCAGAAAATCGCAATGCTGCCAGCCCTTCCCATGATCAGTCTGGGCTGGATAACCACATATGTTTGACAAATTCTAATTGCATTCTCAAGTTAATTTGGTATTCTCTATTAGTCTCACCATGAATTTTCTGGCTCAAAAGTTTCTTATTAGGAATTCATTAGCCCTGAAACTCAAAGGATTGACTCTTCAGGCTTAAATGCTGCCTATAATTACCTTTTCTTTGTGCTGCACTTTGGATGATATCTCTGGTGTTTCATTTTACACAGCAGACAGTACTAATATTATAACATCAAGTTAAATCACATCTATGTTGGGTAACTGAAAAGCTATCAGAAATGTCAAGAGCTTCAGAAAAAAACTTATGTCAGAAGTGGAACTTTTCCTGGTTTGCTTTTTTTGTCCTATTCATTACACAGAGCATTCATTACAAGAAGCCCTGTTTGAGTCTGCTTCAGCTGCTGTCTGTATTTCCAGAAAGGATCCATTTTGGCAGTGTCCTTAAGCTTCTTCCTTCTTACTTAGGTCACTGCTGAGATCACATAAGGGCTGAGGAACCCCCTCAGTAGCCTGCTTTTCTAAGCCCTCTGTCCTGTTTTGCTTCTGGGCTCAAACCGGCACTTGACAGTCGTGTCTATTTGGGTTGTAATGAAGTATGTATTCGAATTTAGATGTTCCAGGCAGAGTAGAAGGTAGGTAGGCACTACATTTTCCACATTAGAAATGCTTAAATTCAATTTATTGTCATAGCCTGACCCTAACCTTCACTGACTGACACCTTTGAGGAGTGGGTAGCGAAGGGCTAAATCCTTTACTGCCCTGGGGTCTTCAGCACTGGCAGCTGGTAGAGGTCAAGGGCACAAGGAGATAACTCTGCTAAACATAATTCTTTTTCAAGATAAGTGAAAGGCCTAAAACCCTTTGCCAAGGCTATCTATGCATCATTGTCTATTTTAAAACAGTTGATAACAGTTCTTGCAATCAGCACAAGGAGTTCTGTTGGAAATTTTCTGGAAAATACATGTACACAGCAAACCTGTTACGGTGAAGTGCATGATAAGAGGATTTACTCTTTAATGAAATTATAGGGCAAACAGCAGAGGCCTTGATTTTTTTGGATAACAGGGAAGGAAAAAAAAAAGAAGCAGATGTTATGTAAGCCAGCAATGTTTAAGCTGGTCAGTTAGTGTAGTTACAGAATAGGTTTAACACTGCCTTTAATCATTGCTCATTGTGAATCTGGAGCATTTTCATTTCTTACATTGCTGCTATAGTGCAGTGATGCCTTCACCTGGCCCATGCCACGCTGATGGCCAGGGACAGGCAGGACATTTCCTGTGTGATGCAGACAGTGTGTGCCTCCTGGGTCATGAGGGAACTGGTTAAACCATTACACAGTGGACACTTGATTTGCCATGTAACAGCAGATTCTCTGTGATTCAGATAGGAGCACACTTACATGGTTAGAATGGTATAATTTGCTCCAGGGCCTATTTGTGCATGGTCCTTCTAACTGAATCCAACCACATGAACTTCTCTGATCAAATTAGGCAGGTTGGTTGGTCGTGGGTCGGTCTGTGGGTGGCAGTTCTCATCCTCAGTGACAGCAGTGAATTGCAGTGCCTGGTAATGTTTGTATTTTCATTGTTTCTGGTATATTTTCTTTTATATATATATGTATTTCTTTAAGTGGGACATCCTATTCGGATATGGGGGACTTTCCTCTGAAGCTCACTGTTAGAAAAACTGAACCTCCCATCTACAGAGATCTATTCTTCCCAGCTCTCCTTCACCTGGGATGATTAGAAGGAATACGCAGGCAGGGGAGGGAATGAGTGTGCATCTTGCTATGGCTGTTCCTGCTCAGGCCCAATGGCTCTTTCTGTGTCAGAGTCACAGGAACAGCTCCTCTGTGCCTTACACAACACACTGTGCTCACTCAGGTATCAGCAGATTTCTTTTTTTTTTATCATGGCCTCAATTTAATATCTTGTGACACATTAAATTGATGTCACAATGATTACACACGTCTTTCAAGTTGATTCTCCTCCTAAGCATGTTGGCTGGCATGAGCCAGCTCCTCTGCTGGCGCGAGTCAATGTAATTAGAATTGTTTCATCTGGCTGAGTGAGGCTCCAGACTCCTATGTGGTTGCTACAGTAAGTTGAGAATGGTTGAGTAAGGTCTTAAAACATACAACCTGAGGATGGTGAAGCACTTGGAGTTTTTCATGAAAGGTGCTCTATTAGTTTAAAAGATTAAGACTGTTGACTGAAAAATCTGATTCTCAGTGTAAACCCTGACATCTGAAGGAAGTTGTGCCAAGCACAAATCCTAGTCTTGTAAACCACAGGATGCCATTAAAAATAAACAAGTTTTCTTAAAACAAATAGTTCCAGTGTTCCTCTCTTCCCCCTAGCTGCCATTTAAACCCTATTCTTCTGCTGGTTTTTAACTTCTTTATCCATCCTATATAGCTTTTGAAGGAGACAATCTTGAACATACAATCAGTATTGTTGGAATGATACAATATGTTATTTAAACCAAACTGACTGTGATGTTTTGAATGCAAAATGCATTGCACTTGATGCCTAGACTTAGGTCTATAGTATTATGTCTACACAAGAGAACTCAAACAGGCCATTAGGAACTCAGATATGGGATTAGGCTGAGAATGAATGCCAAATTAAAAATAAAAGGGTGCTTTCTATCCCCATAAGTACCAAGCAGTCAAGTTTTCCAATGCCAATTCCTTTGTGTTCCTCTGGAATTCACTGATGTCTAACCAGCAGGATCCCAGACCTTCCTATGGCCTCTGTTACTGCAGTCCATCCCTGGTCCCACAGTATTTAATGTATTTCACACTCTCCACTCTGCAATTCCATTCACTCTATTTTAGAGGGAACAGAGAGGTCTGTCTGTATGACTTAATTTACCACCATGATTATGTTGTTGCTGATGCAGAGGTGCCCAGAGCTTTCCAGGAAATTCACTGCAAAGCAAGGAGCACAAATTCATCCAGGAATTTAGACGTGTGTGCAAACCCCTCTTCCATGCCCTGTGCATGAGGTCAAGCTATTCTTTTTACAAATGTTAAGCAAGTGCATAAGCATCACCTTTTGGCTGAAGGGGAGGCAGATAACCTTGTTTCTTTTATCTTGTGGTTCATTTATGGCTGCATTTTGGTTTCCATGTATTTGTATTTTGTTTACTTGCACTAGAATGGAAGGGAACTGCAATTAAACACAAGCTGGTATTAATAGCTTGTTGCATGTGGCTATGCTTTCTGTAACTGGATTATACTAATGTTGCTATTCAAGCCTCGAAGCTGCAAAAAGTGTCCCATCCTAATTATATAACCCCAGCTGAGGTCCCTTGGTAATAAGTGAATGCATAAAACTCTTCCTGATGAGTTTCTCAAGAGTCAGAAGGAGAATGTTGGTATCCTGCTTGTTATGCCATGTTAATTTTAAAAGGCTCTTGTCAGCCAATAACCCAATAACTTTTCTTCCCTCTGGGTTTTGTCAGGTTAATCCATGAGTCATGGAATATTTGACTACAAATTCATGAGTCATGGGAAAGCACCATAGCCCTCATAGTTCTGGATAATCTCGCTGTCAGGTCAAGTGTCTTCCCACTGCCTGGATGTACATCACAAATGCATCCTGCAATATTTTATAGTGTCAATAAAACCAAAATCTTCTACTGGGAAATTTTAGTGTTAATCTGACTTATTAGCAGAACAATTCTCAGAGCTTGTATCCCGCCCTGGGGAGAGATTAGCAATGGACAGAGAATTCATAAACCAGGGTCAGCCTTTTTCCTCTTGCCTTAATTCAGATATTTGCCTTTATTAATGAATGTGCCTTGTTGCATTTGGCAAGGGGCAAATGGCAAATGCTGAGCTCTGCACATTTCTGGTCTTTAATTGGACATAACCACTACCACATTAGTCGGTAGCAAAATCAAAGTAGTGCAGAAATAATGATGAGAAATTAGGTCTTCAAAGACCTTGTCATTTACACAGATAAGGGAAAGAGAGAGACAGTCATGGGGACTGAAGTACCTAAATACTTCTCAGAAATGCATGTCTGATTTGTCAGGCAAGTCACCAACTACAGATCTTCTCCCAGGCAAGTGCTTCACCTAAACTGCATTTTGGGTAATTGCTATGTGAATTCATGGAACAGAGGGCTCAGGTGGGCAAAAAGAGAAGGCAGTATTAAATAAAAAAATCAGATTAAAAGTAACATTTCATTATGACCTTGTCCTTTGGCCCTCCTCTTTGTTGTGGGGCTATAAGTGCTGGGGTATAGATATGGGTGGGTCTGACTGCAGAGCAGTTGGGTTTATGTATTTTTAAAATTAGTTTGAAAGTGCTAAACACTTTTAAAAATCCCCAACTTTCTGATGTTCCACTGAAAATGTTTCCTCCATGCCACTCATTACTTCAGGCTTCTGTGTGGGTGAATTGTCCCTCTGAATTGTCCCTCTGGTTTCCTAGAAATACATAAGGACTAGGGATCATTGCTTTGGAGTGTTGCAACACAGGAATAGATCCCGCCTGCTGTAACCAGCCGTAGCCAGGCTCCCTGAAGAGCACAGCTGTGGCACCTTTCAAGTTCCTGTGAGCAGCCTGTCCTTGTCAACTGAGAAAATTGATAACAAGTCCAGAGGAAGAGTTTAATTTTTTTCCCATGTGATCTTTCTTTGTATACATAGGAGCTGGGACTAAGATGATAATTTCGAAGGAGATTTGGGAGTAACTGCTCATCTTGGGCTTTTAGGGAGAGAAGCTCTCAGCCTCTGCCCAAAACCAGAACACTGAAAATAAAACACAGAAACAGGGAGAGAGCTGGGCATTACACAGTTTGCTTGTCCAAGGACCCAGTTTGTCCTTTCCTGTGTCATTCCTGCCAGATGTTTGCCCACCCTGTCCCAGGAAGGCTCTAGCAGGGATAGTGCTCAGCTGCCTGGGTACCCACTCCCCTCCTGAACTCATCAGCAGGGGGAGAGATCACCTTCAGGGCTTCTGAAGCTTCTTACAGTTTGTCCTATCTCCTGTGGACATTCTTCACTGTTACAGCTGTTATTTCTATGTCTGTAAATAAAGGAAGCTATCATTTCTGGCCAGACTTTCCATGGGATGAGTAAGGCCTTGGCTGGACCAATGCCTACTTGAAATTGTATATGCTACTGGCCCACTTGAAAACATAGACACCTCCAAGCCAGTTAGTCATAAAGAGGAAAGTCCCTTCCCAAGGCAAAGCTGAGAGCTTGCTGGAAGCAGTTGGGAATCCCAAGTGAGCTGGTCCCAGCAGCAGGGTGCTCCTGGCCATGCCTCCTCTTTGCAGGGGCAGCAGTGCTGATGCACCAAACCCCAGAAAGAGACCAGTCAAAAAAAAAAAAAATGCCTGAGAACCCCATGTTTAAGCTGTTGCATGTCTTGGACTTCCCAGGTTCAAGACAGAGAGGAAGAAGTGACTGTTTCTATAATCTTGCATGCTTCTGTGTTTCTTTGCCATAATCCAGCAGTGAAAGGGTGGTAAACCTGCTCTTAAAGTGGCAGAGTTTAGAGCAGGAAAAATAACAAGGCCTCTGATTCATAACAGGACAGGCTTTTCTGGGAAGTCACTGCTGACTTCTAATATTTTAGATTTCATTGGTGATTTTTGTCCTAAGGCTGATTTTAAGAAGATCAAAAACATCTGAGATGATAATATGACTTCACTGTTCACCTGGACTACCTTAGAAAGAGTTTATTGGGCTGAAAGGTTCTTTCTGACTGTAAATTTTAGCTCTCTCCTGGAGAAGAAGATGGTTCTTAATCCTGGAGTCTTCCTCTGTATTAGTTGTGCCCCCTCCTCATCCATGCCCTATCTGGAAAGAAGCCCAGGCTGAAAGCTGAGCAGCCGCCTTCTGGCCTCCTAAACTATGACTCCATAGATGTGAAAGAAAGGGACATGATACTTCTCCTCTTGCCATGAAGTGAGTGGTTATTTTTAACACAGAGGTCTCCAAAACAAGGGCGAGTGCCAAAGCACACTGGGGCTGCTGCAGAGCATCCTCTTGACTTGAATGGACATTGCAGGGGATCCTGAAGCACAAAAGTGAGGCCTGAGTCACTCCCTGAGCAAAGCCTGAGTTTGTCAGGACTGATATGAGGGGCTCCTTGGTTGGCACGGTCCAAAGTGTGTGTGCAGCTGTGCAGGGAGGCTGAGGGTGGTGGGCATTGATCTGCTACCAACCAGGACAGAGATGACATTTTATAAGGAACTGCACAATGATACCTGCTGATTTATGGACAAGCAGTGTTTGTTCTGGTAAAAAATAGCTTCCAATTAGCCTGAAAACAGACTGCTCTGGGTGGAGGATTTGCGAACTCTCTCTTATTTATTGGCAAACCTCATTTTAATATAATCAGTTGCTTGACAGGCAGGTTAGGTAATGATCCTTGATGTGAGCGTTAAGAGATTTGAACACCAAGTACAGTCTTTAGTGCCCAGAGCCCTCTGCCAGTAGCTGAAATACATTTGATATTAAAATGCCATGGGAATCCAGGAAGCCCCTTGCCAGAGCACCTTGCTGAGTACATTAAAATGCCACCTTCAATAATTCATAATATCTGTTCAGTAAGCTGGTGTGTATGTGTGGGGAGGGGGGTAATAAAACAACTCAGACCTGGCCTGCCAGGATAATTTAGTGGCTAGTTAAATCTCTTAATGCTATTAATCAATAAAGTGGCCCACAGCATAAATAAATCCAGAATGTAATATGACAGGGCTATGGAAACGAATGGGAAGCAATTCTTCCTCTCCTGTGTGTGATGCTAAGTGCTATACTGCTCCAGCAGCTGGTATTTGAATAACCTCAGTGCTCTAATACTTCAAATATTCAGGCTTTCCAGCTGTGCTATCCCACGTTTAGATGTCAGCTAAATGTCTTCAACTCTGCTGCACGTGCGACACAGGGAGCAGTTGGCTGTGAAAGTTGGAGCAGTTTGTAAACTCCATCACTTAATCCAGTGTCTCATTTCACTGATCAAGAGCTGATGATGTGAGTGGAGGATCACTCCCTTCCTAAGATGAAAGCATTTTACCAGAGTGGGAATTCTGTTTCTGGAGATCCCTGGTGAGGTAAGAACAAATACTCTCGACGCAACTTATACTGCTGCTGTAAATTTACAGATGCTTTCAGTACTCCAAATTAATCTACTCATTCAGCCTCTCCAGGAATGCAACACAACAAGGCTGTGTTCAAAACTCTCTTATCCTGATGAATGTGGTGTAATTCTAGTGTAATCTGTGTCTTACCCTTGCTGTACTGAGCCACAACTGAACCTACTAGCAGACATCAGAAATGGGTATGATTAAATGATGTAATTTTAATTTTCCATTTAAATTCAGGCTGTAGCTTCTCTTCTGTTCATTAATACTAGGCTAATATTTACTTTTAAGACTCAGATATTTGTAGACCTTCCACATATTTCTTCCACCAAACTGGTTTTCAGCCAAGCACTGCATATTCGGTACCTTCACTCCTTCCTGATGTATCTGGCAAAAATTCCAGCATTCAGGTTAGTGTTGGCTCTGCCCAGATACTGGCGATTATGCTCAGGATGTTTGTGGAAAGCGGATGTGTAACTGCCTTAACGTGTCTGAATTTGCATCAGATTTTTGAATCCACACAAATACTGTGCGTGCTTTTCATCCAGATGTATCCTGAAACTCAAACTCTGATCTTTTTCCTATGCTACTCTGTCCATCTTCATCGGCATCTGCTTCTGTGAAGCAGCAGCGCTACCTATGACTGAGCTACAGCTTATATTAAAGCTCATCTTCAGGTTTCAGCACTCGTTTCACACAAAGAGGAGATGTAGGACCAATGATAAGGCTCAGCCCACGTGTGGTAACACGTTCAGTCACATCTTGCTCATGTGCCTAAGCCTCATAGTTTGGCATTTCCCTTCATCCAGAAATGCTGACTTTTTGTCCTGGTCCTTAGTGTCTGTGTCTGTGAGGCAATTCCTGTAACAGAAAGCTTAAACAGGAGAGGCTTGAAAACTCCCTCTGCATCGAGCAGAACTTTGATTTCAAAATATGGATATACAGCAAGGGAAAGAGGCTGTTCTTTGTGATTGTATCTGGACAAGGATTCCCCTACGGCTTATAGACACAGTGGTTCAGCTTCACGGGTGGCTGCTGAGAGGCTTCTGATCTCTCATCGGGCAGTGTGGGGAACACCAGGATGGAGTTGCTGAACTAGAAAAGCAAAGACATCAGGACCTTGGGAAAGGTGGCTGTCTGGCCCAGAGTAGATACTCATATTAAGAAGCTGGAGTTGTCTAGAAAGGCATCAAGAAACATGTCACGCATGAGACGTGGGTTCTCTGGGATATGACAACTTGGGTCTAGGCTATATAGGAGCATATGTGAAATGTCACTTTTCACAGATTGGGTGTACCAGGATGGGACTGAAGCCTCATGTAAGTGTGCACAGCAGCTCTGATGCCTACAGTAAAGTCTTTTTGCTCCAAGTTCCTCCTAAAATTTAGGCTGTTTAAAACTAGTGTGGTTGTACCTAGATGAGCTTCAGACACACCTTAAGTTACGGGTTAGGTAATTTATTCCATAGGTTGGCTGTAATGAGAACAGTTTAGCCCTAGATGGAAATCTTTATTCTTTCTTTATTATAAATCTCTGAGTTTGCCTGGTCTTGCATAATTCCCTCATACTTCTGTAGCTTTAACCAATTCCCCAGCTCAGAGGTAATTATATTTTGCCTCTGCAGCCCAGAGGTAAGGGTGGCACTCTTGGCTTACAGGAGATAGAAACAGCCATATTTATGGCTCCTGATTAAAACATGGGATTGGAAAAGAGTATCATTTGAGTCACCAGGATATCAGTTGACCATTGATTTCCCTCACATTTGAATAGGAGAAAAGAATAAAGTTGCATTTAATTAAACAGAGAATTTCAAGATGATATTCCGAGGTTTCCCACAGTGGGTGTATGGTTATATTTTTCTCCACCCATCATAAATCTCAGCAGTAGATCTTCCCCCACTCATGTTTTGCATTAGTAAATTGAACTCTGTACTCTGTCCCCTCAAAGATTAATGCCTCCATCTGAGGAAGTAGTTGAATATGTGCTGGCGGTAGTGCTTTCATCATTAGCAAATGGGAGACTGTGGGAGGAGAACAGAATTTGCATGTGTTGGATGTTGGCCTAAACATACTCAAACTGAATTCTGGACATCAGAGAAGAATTGATAGAGCATAAGCATTTAATCAGCAAACCACAGCAAAAAAAAAAAAAAAAAAAAAAAAAAAGATTTGTGGAATCCTAGTTTTAATAAAAAAGCTTTTCAGCCCTCTTTGTTCCAACATGAACAAATGTGTCTGCAGAGTACACTCCAAACATCTCAAACTCAGATTTGGTGTCAAGTGGTATTACATTTCATTAGTGATCCTAGAGGAAGTTTTTAAATCTCTGTAGAAGTTTGAAATGTTTTCACTACCCTATTTTTGAAAATGCATTTGGGAGACATTTAACTGCTACAAATGTTAAACTGGTAGTTCGAAGTAAGTGTGGTGTCTCGTGTGTGCCCACGGCATCCACTACAACTTGGTCCTGATCCTTGTAGATCTCTGAGTGCCTTCACAGTTCTTCTGCTACCTTGAAGTTCCATTTACTCACTAGAAAGCTACCCAGTAAGCCTGCTTAAAAACAAACCTAGTTTGCCTAAACTCAAAATGTCAACAGAGAGGAGGCTGACTTTGCCACCTGGCTCTGTAAACAGCTGCATGCAGAAAGCTACCTTAGGACCCACGTTTAATCAAAGTTATGTTAAACTTTTTTCCCACAAACAACAGCACGTGAAGGAACGAAATAAGCACACAGAGTACAGAACAAAGGACGTTCATCACTGGGATATTTTGGCCTCTAATTGAACAGCAGTCATATCAACTTCCTCCATAGCCCAGCTCTAGGACTGAATGTCTTTGCTATGCTGGGGAAGGAAATGCAGAAACACCTGTGGGCACTGCAGATTTTACCACAGTTCTTGCAAGAGTGCACTTGCTAACCAGGGTGCCCTGGCTGCTTTCCAGCCAAGGCAGATACAAGATTTTGCCTGCCTAGAAATCATCTAAGAAGTTTCAAAACATTTTCTTCACTTCCTGCCTTAAACTTTTGCAACTATTACCTTCTGCATTAGAGACAGTGGCTTTTAACCACCTGTGAAATTAAATCCTGTGTCTGGCATTTGCCAAGTAGCTTGTTATGTTTTTGGTAGGTTGATGATGTTTGACACTTTTTACCGGTTTCTGTGTTAGTTTTTTAATTAGCCCCTTGTGATCATTGACAAAGGCCTGAAACTGTAGATGTTGGGGAGGACACAGGTCTACAAAAGTGAAAGAAAACAAGTAGCTAAGTATATTATTGTTTGGGTTTTTTTAAAGAAAATTTTTAATTAATTTCTGCTGAAATGAAAAACGTTTTCTAGTCTTGTTTCAGTTTGAAGACTACTGATAGAGTCATCAGGTTCTCATTGAAGAATATCCTTATGACTTGTACAATTCCCACAGAACATTAAATAACTATTGGAATTTAAGACACCAGCTACTACCACTGCTACATTTATATTGGCATTTGGCACACACTGTCATCTTTCCACCAAAATTTTAAGCAGGGGAAGGTACCTGAACATGAGCTGCGTAGGAACCAAGGGCAATAGACCAGAGGCCAGACATCTTATCAGTCAACCACGGCTTTTGTGTAGATAACACAGCCTGACGCTGTGAAGTGCTGCTTGTTCCTAATTTTTGCTGAGAATGGTGATAACCAGAGACGCTCAGCATCACAACATCGAGCACCCTCCGTGCCGGGTGTCTGGCATCGTACGGGCAGCGCGTGTTTGGTGTCGCTGTGCTGATACAGGGTCGATACCGAGCAGTTGTGTAAAAAACAAACTCCAGACTGAGTGCGCGAGCCGGGGTGCTGCCTGCGAGGTGCAATGTTTGCTCTGCAGCCGGGATATGATGTTCTGCTTTGGATGATGCGATAAGTGTACGAACCGGAGCGAGTGCGCAAGCGGTTTGGTTACCACCAGGGCCGGTGGGTTTGGGCAGTCTGGAGCAGAGGATGGAGCAAATGCGTGAGAGGTTCCTGCAGCAGAGGGAATGACCTGTGAGCTCACACCCACAGGGCAGAGAGACTGCACGGCAAGAGAGTGGGGACGGCCAAACCACACGCCGGGCTCAGGCTGGGAAAGGTTTCTTGTTGCAGCACTGGTTCCATGCAGAGCTCTGGAGCTGGACGAGAAGGGTTGCTCGGAGGAGAGCTCCATGGAGGCACCTTCAGGCGCTCTGGAAGCCTGTCGTGCTCCATGGGGAGGAGAAGCCGTGGTGTCCCAGCACGGGAGCGAGTGGAGAGGGGCCCATGGAGGAAGAGGTGGGCGATGGTGGGGGAGAACAGGGAGCGGCGGGACTGGGGCTCATCTGGGCACTTCTAGCACTTCACCCAAACACATTTCGTTGTTGGACACATCGCTTGGTCTGTTCAGCTGGAGGAGAGGAGAGGAGAGGGAGGGGAGGCCTTATGGCAGCGTGCAGCTTCCTCAGGAGGGGAAGAGGAGGGCCAGGCACTGCTCCCCTCTCTCTGGTGACCAGTGACAGGACACTTGGGAATGGCCTGGAGTTGTGTCAGGGCAGGTTTAGGTTGGGTGTTAGCAAAAGGTTCTCCACCCAAAGGGTGATCGGGCACTGACACAGGCGAGCGGTCACAGCACCGAGGCTGAGAAGCCTTTGGACAGCGCTCTCAGGTTACACGGCGGGATTGTTGGGGCTGTGCTGTGGGACTGTGAGGGTGCCTGTGAGTCCCTTCCAACTCAGAAGCAACTCTGCGATGCCCAAAACGCTGGGGCAGGCGGGGGTGCTGTCAGTCACCCCCGGTGCCCCCGCGGCGCTGACTCAGGCGGGCGGCAGGCGGCGCCTTTAAATGTGCCGGGCCCGGCCGCTCCGCCTCAGGTGCCGCCGCCACCGCGCCTGCGCCGCCCGGCACGACCCGCTCCGCTCTGCTCCGACCGCACAGCTTTGTCCGAGCCCGGCCGGAGCGACCGGCGGGACCCGCGGGCCGACACCGACCCCGGTCTTGGTCCCGACAGTCCCGATAGTCCCGACAGTCGGCGGCGCGGGCGGCCCTTAAGGTGGATCGCGCTTAAGGTGGAGCACTAACGCGAGGCGGACCGGGCGTTAAGGTGGATCGCTCTTAAGGTGGACTGTGCGCGAAGCCGCGCCTGCCGGCGGGGGGGCCGGGGCTCGGCATGGGGAGCCCCGCCTGAACGCGGCCCGAGGAGCCGGCCCGAGGAGGAGGAGGAGGAGATGGGGGAGGCCCGCCGCTGAGGAGCCAGCTTCGCCCCGGCCGCTGACAATGCCCGGCTCCCGGCCGCTCGGCAGGAAGAGGCAGCCCATGGACGAGGGCGAGGTGGGGAGCGCAGCGGGGGCTGCTCCGGCTCCGGTGGGTGGCGGTGAGGGAGGTGGAGGCGGGGGGGAGGGTGTCCCGTCGCGTTTGGACTGGGAGAGGTTTAATTTTCTTTCAAGGCAGCTCCTTCATGCCCGCCACCCTCCTCCTCCTCCTCCCCGTCCCTTTGCAGCTGTGAAGCCCCCGGGACCCCCCGGCGCAGCGCCATGGAGGCGGTGGGAAAGTTTGAGTTCAGCAGGAAGGACCTCATAGGGCACGGAGCCTTCGCCGTCGTCTTCAAAGGCAGGCACAAAGAGGTAAGAATCACGGCTTTTTTGTTATTTATCTTCCCCCGCCCCCCCTTCTCCTTTTGCTTTTTGTTTATTTATTTATTTCCTGGCCTGGGCCGAGCTGGGCAGCGCGTCCCGGTCACGCCGTCCCCACCGGCGGCGGCCGCTGTTGCCGGGCTCGGGGCAGCCCTGGGGATGGAGAACGTGTTTGTTGTTATTTATTATTGTTCTCTTCGGAGTGTCTTCGGGAGCAGGCGTGTGTCCCGGCAGGTGGATTCAGCTTGGGGCTGGGAGGCCTCAGGGGTGTCCGCAGACCGCTTCCCCCCCCCCCCCCCACCAAAACCCACCCGCCCGCACCTCCAAAACAAGAGGGGGAAAATTCCCTCCACACTGTCTGTGAAGTGTATAAAGAGCTGTCCCTTTTAGTTTGGGTTGGGGTTTTTTCCTGTGTATCTGTGAAGTCTTCTCCTTCTCCACTTAAATTTTCCAGGAGGAGGAGAAATCTCATACTGGTAAATAAAAGGAAACCAATCCGGCAGTGGATTTTTCATCATTAGGGCTCGGGGATAAGCCACGGCTCCCACAGTGCGTTTATTTCTAGTGATTAAATAAGAGGATAATCGTCATATAAAGTAGTAACAAAAACTCAAACCTTGGGCTTTTCTCCTTGGGCTGACAAGGATAATTCGGGAAAGGGCAAGTCTGAACAAGCCAGGGGTAGGCATTAGGATGTGAAGTGAGAGGCCTTTACCGGTGCTGCAAGACACTTCCTTCAGTAGTATTTGTAATCTGTTAAGAGGCTCCTTATTCTAATGTAAATTAATGGTGAAATTTACATTTATCTTTGCATTACATATGCACTATTTCAGAAACCTGAGCTGGAAGTAGCTGTGAAATGCATTAACAAGAAGAACCTTGCAAAATCACAAACTCTGCTGGGCAAGGAAATAAAAATCCTTAAGGTAAAGGCAGACTGGCTTGTTTTCTTCAGTCTTTGTTCCATATGCCCTTTGTTGCTCCTATCTTACAGTCTTTTTTTACTCTTTCTAGGAATTGAAGCATGAAAACATTGTTGCCTTGTATGACTTCCAGGTAAATACATTCAATTACGGCAAAGCATTCTGAATTTGGGAAAGGTTGATGAATGGAGTTTGTGAAATTTCAGTTTTTAACAAATGTTTTGTATTCAGATGTGTATTCTGGGGAGAGAAAGTCTTCTGATAAGTTAGGGAAAGATAAACAAACACTGTTGAACAGATCATGTGTTAGTTGTTGGCTGGACCACCAAACTCGTGTGCAGTTGGGAATTGAAGTGGGGAACTTCTGTTCCCAGGATGTTACGCAGTGAAATGCAGTGTGTGGTGAATATGTCTGTGGTGGAAGCTCTTAAGTTCTCAGCGTTAGAAATAAAATTACAGTAGTTATTTTTGGCATGACCACCTTTGGTTTTCTTTCTCTGGTCTGGATACACTCCCTGAGAAAATTTCTTTTTCCTGGGCCATGTAAAAATAGTGTGAGCATGACTTTGTAGCATATGATTGTCTTCAGTTCCAGAGGATTTTAATTTGCATTTTTCTGTTGTCCTTGTGGCAGTCACTAAGTGTTAAAAATTGCAGCAGACATTTTTAGATTATTGTGGTTTCCCACAGTTGCCTTTTCCTTCAAAGTCAGCCCCAAAGATCTAATCTAAGGGGCTAAAACCGATACTCTCTTGAAACCCAAGTTATCCGATTGCTTTTTTTTTTTCCCCTTGAATATTAAGTTAAATCATGCTGGATCACGGGGCAAGTTTTCTTTGACATTTATGATGCTTTTTAAAATAAAGCTGCAGAATCCAAAGCCTAAGATAGAACTCCTGTGTTTGTGGGTGGGGGGCTGGCGAGCAGTGTGGCCATATGGCTGAAGGGCTGATGTTGCGAGTGGCCACTGCCTCTGCCGGACCCCCGCGTGGCCCTGGGGTGGCTTATCGGGAGCCTCCTGCCCTGTCGCTGATATCACGTGTCCCGCAGGCCGCCGTGTTTGTTGACATTCCTCCTTTTCCCGTGGATTGGCTCCGGTGACTTCCACGTCACCCCAGCACGAATCCCAGCCGGTCGGTACAGCAGGGCCTGTTTGCAGTGCCTTCTGGGGGCTGTAGTCTGTCTGTGTCACCCCGGCCAGTAGCCCCCCGGGGCTGGGACACCCCCTGTGTCCCTTCCTGCCGGAGCAGGGGGCTCTGGGGGGGTGATGCTGGGGGACAGGGCTTTGTTTTGGTGAGAGGTGGAAGTGGGGGATGTCACGTTGCTCTGGGAGGGAGAGAAAGCTCCTGGGAGCAGGATTGCTCCTTGGAAGTACTCTTTGGGTAGCTGTGCATTGCTCCTGAGCTACCCTTCAGAGCTGGTCTTGCAAAACAGCCATGTGCCTTTGGCCTGATGTATGCTGCAGAGGAGCTGGGAAAGCTTCCTCTGGGCACAGGCCACTTGGGGCATTACGTCTCATGGGGTTTTATCTTCTCTGTACCTTCTAAATTTGCTTAATAACTTTTCACTTGAGGGAGTGAGTGGCTGCTCCTGCACTTCATCTGTAGTTTGCATTTGTATGAGGCATTTATGTTGCTGGGTGTCCTCATTGCAGATCTTTCAAAACTTCTGTTGTGTTTCTCTCTCTGCTTCAAATTACTGCTGGTTAGGAAGCAGCTCAAAGACTTTTTCTGCAAAAGGAGCAATTTCATCACTGTTACACTTCTAGCAATACATTTTTGTTCTTTCATGATGAGCTTCAGTTGATTTCTGAGTATAGCTGTGTAGTCTGGTGAGATTTTTGCCAGAAACTGTGTAAGATGCCACAAAACAAGAACTTGAGAATGGTTCAGGGCTCAAGGCATGCCCAGGTGTATGTTTAGTTACCAGCTTTGTCAGAGAGTCCTTGTATGAACTGGGTAATTTGATTCCTCAGACAAACGAGACAATTTAGGGAGCAGTGGGTGTTTGACAGTGGTACCAGGTTGTTGAGTCTCCGCTGATGTGAGGTGATCACCAGACAGTCTGATGGGATCCACCCACGTAGGTTGTGTGTGTAATGGGTCTGAGTGTTTGGCCTTGTTCTGTGTTTGCTTGGGAGTTGTGCGAGAGTAAATTATCTGTGAAGGTGAAAGTGCAGGTCTGTGGAAGGCTGGCTTCTGCCCACCTGTCCTTACTTTTTAGAAGCTACTATTAATTACTCACCTCGCTCCTCCAAGACGAGATTGGTTGCTTCATTCATAGCTGCATGGTATTTACCCGTGAAAATATATTTGCAGTTAATTGGGCCCTTACTTGTAGGCTTTCTAGAACTGAAGAGCTTTTTTCTTGTCCTACAACAGAGCAAAAGGGAAAAAATACTTCCTGTGAAACTTAATGTTGCCCTCTAGCTTTGTCTGTCATTGCGTTTTGTATCCTCCCTTCCTCTGCTCTGCCTGTCAGCAGTGACTCTGACTTTTACTTGTGTACACAAGGAAATGGTTACCAAAACCACAGTGGCTGTAAGCAAGTGATTGCACCCAATGATGCTTTCATTCCCATTTTCCTGGTTAAAAACTAATGTTAACCAGGCCTCATACAACACAAGATTTTTGATGTAATGCCAGATTTGCTTCAGACAGACACTTGCAGTGCTGATACTTAGTACTGACAAGCAGCTCTCACCCTGACACCCTTGGTTTATCCTTCAAATCAAGGGATAATGCAGTGTTTCTTCTCATTTCATAGACCTCTGTGATATTTCTTCATAAATAATGACAAAATATGAAACTTTCTCGGAGTAAATGATATTGATGGATGTTCAATGCATAAAAGTGCAATGTCTGGACTTTTATAGATCCCCTTGCTGGAGTCCTGAGTGCAATGTCAGTACATGAGAATGGCTCACAAAATGAAATATGCATATTCCCATTATTATGTGCTCATGTATTAATGAGAGGTGCTGCTAATAGTTTAGGAGTCTCATGCAAGAACCCTTGCTCAAAAAGAGGGTAAATCATATCGCATTTCTGAAAGTGCTGTCTGTTTAGTGCCTGTATGGAGTTGTGGTGCAGGTTTTTCCTAGTCACAGGAGATGTCTGGCATAGAGTAAAATCTGTATTCCACCGTCTGTGGGGTGCATTAGTAGTTACTGAGCAATCCCTGCTTCCTCAGCTGAGTTACAGAGCAGCTGGAGTTGGGGACCCCAATGTGCAGCAGTCGAGGGCAGTACAGTGGTCTAAAGGGACATCTGGATACCACAAATCTCTTTACTCTGAAGACAGCCAAATGAGCTCTTGTTCCTTAAGGTGGAAATTAGTAACAACAAGGCTACAAATGATGCTTTCTGCCAGATGAGGGCTTGGTATGAAAATGAGGTTTCTTGGAAAAGTGATCTCCAGAATTGAGGATCAGCTCAACTCTTCATGCATGTTCATGCTGAAACCTTAGCATGTGTGGTCTGCATGGGACTTGCTTTAGTTTTCTTTGTGGCTCAGGGACATTGATTCTGTGATCTTAATTAGCTGAAGGGATTCAATGGTAGGAAGGTAACCCTTGAACTTTTCAGATCCTGGAAGCACTGTGTGCTAGACAGCTTCTCACAGCACTACCAAGAACTAAGTTCTTTTATGTAACAAAGATCTTTGAGCAATGGGAGATTCTGGGTGTGTTTTCCTCCCTGTGCTGTGCCAGCTGCCTCAGGTTGAATAAGTGTCAACTGAAGATCTCACATGTGGCTGTGTCAGTGCTAGGGCAGAAAATGCTCTATTCCTGGACACAAATCATGCTTTGCATATTAGGAAGTATTTTCCTGCATGAAATAGGAAGAAGGATTATTAGACTGGCATGTTTTCCTTAATGCTGTGCTGTGAGCTGAGCTTGCTTCTTAAAGCAGCCTGGCTAGGACTGTGCTTTTGTGGGTATTGGGTGGTTTTTGTGCTGGCTTTTTTTCTCCAATTTTTGCATGGGTGGGATGGACTGGTTGCAGCAACACGGCTATTAACGTCATGCAGGGCACTGCAGTGGCGTTTCTGTTTCAGCCTATGTTACCTGAGGGTCTGCTTTCCATAATTTGGTGACAAGTTGGCTTATTGTACTCACGAGTTTGGGATGAGCTGAGAGTAATTCCTAACTCACTCATCTGGTACAGACTCACCTAAAATACTTCTGCTGGGATGACTGTATCACCTGGAGACAAAGAACACGGAGTCCTTGCAGTGCAATTTTTCTCATGCACATGGATTAAGGAATGGGTGGCAGAACAAACACTTCTCAGCTTAGTGATCAGTCACCCTGGGCTAGTGATAATAACAGCCTTCTTGTGTTGCTACTGTATAGCAAGTCCTTGTGATCAATAGGACTGTGGCTGCTGGGCTGTGATGTTCTGCTGTGCTGGCTGCACCATCACCCTATTCTGACACAGAGCCTTTAGCTGTTAGTCCTCATCTTGTGTACGTGCCTCTTGCTGTCCCCTGGGACCTCTGGAGCACAGTGTCCTTAGATGTGTCCTTTGGAGTGCCCTCCAGCACTGCTCGCCTCTGCTGCAGCGCTGTGCTGGGGAGCGTGGTGTGGGATGAATCAGTGTTGCTGCAGTGTCACCTCATGCCTCGCCACTTCTCGTGCCACCTCATGCAGGATCTTCTGTTCCTCAGGCGCTGCTGTCTGGGTGCCCCATCTTGGGAGACAGGGCTCCACTGTGACACTTGGAATGACTAAGGAGGCCCTCTGTGTCTGGGAGATCGCACTCCTGAGGTCAGGCTGCCTGGTTAAATCCTGTTTTAATTCCATCCCCGAGCGAAGCTGGCAGGTTGCCTGGTGAGTGGGTGTAAAGTGCAGGCTTCTCTGAACTGCCAAGCAATCCTCTTTCTGTTTGTGCTGCGGACAAGAATGGGGTGTCTGCTATCCTGCTCCGTCAGCATCCTCGCATCTGTTGAAGGGAATCACTGCAGTTTGAATCTGGCTTAATTTAGAGCTAGAAGGGAAAAGGACAAAAATCCAACCACCCTCTGCCAATAGCTTTGTAGGGTGGAGAGTTTAATGGACCAAAATGGATTTGTTTGTGTGGAGAGTTGAGAATTTTACAGTATTCTTTTTTTTTTAAATGCTGGCTTCACTAGCAGAGTACTCCAATGTGCAGGTCAAAGAAACATCTAGCAAATATTGACCACTAAATATAGACCTCAGAGGAGTCATAGGCTTTTTATAGAGGGAGTTGTCTTGCTGCATTTCTGAACTTATGATCAGTGTTTTACTCATACTGTGTGTAAAGCACATACCTGTGTTCCTCTCACATGATTAAGGTGTCATGGAAGAGCTGGCGACGTGGTGGTTAATAGCCTTTAAAGCTCCTGTGGAAGGTAGCATTACTCAGAGTATAATGACAGATTAAGGAATGTTTCCCAGGAGTAATCGGAAACTGGTAGGCTGTTGTGTTCACAGTTCGACAGCAAAGCTCTGGTAACGGCAGAAGTGCAGTTCATACTGCTCTTCGTGAAGTTCTGTCAGTGTTTCCACCATGAAAATTTCCACTGTGTAAATCCTTATGATGACTGAATGCATTTGGTTGGAGTGAGCAAAGCGAGGAGATGAAGACTTGAAGGACAGATGGGAAGAAGTGCCTCCTAATCAGTGGCTGGGTGGGATTAAATGCAGATGGAGAAACACTGAATTTACTTTGAATATTTATAGGTTCAAACCAAAGCCTAATTAAAAGATTTAACTTTGTGGCCAGACTGAACTTGCACTTAAACTGTGAAACTGCAATAAAACTGTGTTTCAAAAACTCATCTTAATGCTCAAGCTTGTGTAGACAACTGAGGGTACAGTTTACTTTTATGTGTCTTCCTTTCTCCTCTCCCTTTCCTGCACCACCTGCCTTCCCACCTGTTGATACCCACTGAAAACCTTTGCAGAACAGGTGGAGTAGCAAAGAGAGGGTTGGTGTTGGTGGTAGGAATCCAAGCTTGATGGCACTGGTTTGCTTTGGCAAAACACTTGGAGAAGTTCTGGTCCTTGGAAGCGGATGTCCGTGAGGTAAACTGCCCTCATCCCACAAGTGAGATCAGTGGGGAAATGAGCAGCTAAGCATAGGGGTGGTCAGCAAAGGTGGTGGTCTTTGATCTTCAAAAGTTTTGGGTTTGATTTGGTTTTCAAAATAAGCATGTCTGTTTTTGTTTGATGCTTTCTGTTGGCTGGGTGTGTTGTTTGTTTTGGGGGTTTTTTTGTTTGTTTGTTTTTACTGTTATTTATGTTTATGTAGCAATAACAAATGGCAAACTTGGTGGAAATTGACCAAGAATGATGTGGTTTTCATATGCATTGTTTCTCAGGTACAGGTCTAAACATGCTTTGCTTAAGAGAAAAAATCTTAATTGTCTTCAGATGTTAGTTCTTCTCTGAGGAATGTATTAACAAATGCTCACAGCAGAATCCAGGGGAGAGCCCTGCCCTTAGATAACTTTGGAACCTCTTCTGTGCTTAGTATATAGCAAAGAGGTGCTTTAACTGTGGTAGCTTCTGCATTATAATGTGCAGACCTTAAATATCACCATAAAGAGATGCTGTCAAAATGCAAAGTGAGGATCTCAGAGCTGCATTTGTTTACTAAGCAAGGTTGTTTCAAGGGGGCCTGATAAAAATGAATCAAACTGCATCACTGGTTGCTTAGGGCAGTAATGTTCTGTCTGACTGCAGGAGCACCTGGCTTGTCTCCTAGCATCAGAGTAACAGGAGGAATTAGGTCAGCTGAGCTGGCATAGTAGGGATCAACCAGACAGTGTGGTTCTGGTGGGGGGAATGAGAGATGCATAATTTTAAGTCATTAGAGATTCCATTTAGCAAAGTGTCTTACATGCCCAGCAAGGGAGGGCCTCCCAGCAGGGGTGTGAGAGCTGCTGATGGGATGGGGAACCCCAGGGACCGCAGTGGGGTCAAGTGGTGCTGGGCAGGGCTGGGAGGCAGGCCCGGGGGGCTGCAGGATGGGCGCTGTGTGTCCCCTGCACGTCCCCTGTGTGTGTGCTGTGTCATGTCACACAACCGGGCCATGAGGGACTTTCTCTCTGGAGGCTTCTTCATTTGCATTTGATAGTCTCTTCATTTCGTTGGCAATTGTAGACAGCATGTTAAATGTGTTAAAAAGTACTCATTTCTGTGTTTTTTAAATAGTGCAGATTTGAGCCATGTTTTTCTGGCTTCCAGTAATTGAATGTTTTTTCTGTCTTAAGACTGCTTTTTTTTGAAAGAAAACTCATGCTTTTTTTTCTTTAAATTCCTTTTTTCCCCTACCTTTGTGATAACCAGTGTGGTTTTTTTTCTTAAATCTGGTAAGTGAAGTCTGAAATAAATGGGTGTAAAAGAGAAGACTTGCAAAGACCAGTCACTCATGCAGCTGCCATAGAAGACCTCAAGGGAGGTCAGACATTTTCAGAGTTGTTTAAAGGAAAAAAAACAAAAGAAAACACAAAAAACCCAAACAACTCCTGAAGAGTATCAGGTTGTCTTAAGGATATACTATTAAAAACTAAGCCATTCCCAAGTTTATCAGTGGAACTGCATTAATCAAGCGAAAATCAAACTTTGGGACTGAGTCACTTTGCTTGTATTTGCACATATCTAAGTAAATTAATATGTCTCATTGACTGTGATTAAAACTGAAATGTTCACATTTCTACTGTATTATCCACCTTGACCCCCATCTCCCCCCCCCCCCCACTCCTGCTCATTGGACAGGCTCATAAAATGCAACTTTACGGTATGCAAGGATTTAATTCCAGTACATGTGACTGAGCTTAAGGGAATGGGGAATTCAACCTTAAATGTTCAGTTTATAGTATGGCTGTGATACAGAAAGGAGATGAGGAATAAATACAGAAAAGCAAATCGGATCTTGATTATTTTTGTCATTGTTTTAGAATTCTGACATTTCCTCTCTTGATAGCATTATATAATATATTGGCATTTGCAAAGGAGCTTGCTTTTTTTTTCAAAAAGCTTCTAGGTATTATTCTGCCTCTTGGCAAAGGGGTAACTACTTCCTTCCACTCCATGTCAGAAAGTCCAAATTTTTCAGGATTTCTCTTATCCTTGCATTGCTGCTGCAGCTGTTGGATACAGATGTGACCTGCATTGAATGCACTCAGGCAGTGATGCCTCCCCAACAGTTGGCTTGGGGGGCACAGACTGCTGTAGGAGGTGCAGCATTACCCCCAGGGCAACATGATTACTGTAAGGAGGCATTGCTTGCCACTGTTTCAGCAGCACAAGTCTTCAGTTTGCTCTCATGTGCATGTTCTTGGTCTTGCCTTGAAGCTCTGCAACCTGTGAAACCCAGCATTTTGTCTCTCTACCCCATTATGACATGAATCCCATACTTTGGTTTCTGTGGTTGGGCTCAGATGCAGCTCTGGCTGTGACCTACTGTAGTGTATTGCTCTGCAGAGGCCCTGTTTGCCTCTGAAGGAGAGTCAGGTTTTTCTGTGTGAGCTTTCTACAAACGCTGTGGTCACCGGTCATCCAGCAGCTGCATTGGATCCCAGGGCTTTGGCTGATTGTGTGAAGCCAACAGCAGAGTGTCCAGCAAGCAGAGCTGTGACCAGCACTGCAGCGTGTCACTGCCTGGAGGGACAGGTGGGGCTGGTCTGGCAAATCTGCTGAAAGTGTCCGGTGGAAGGGATGGTAAAGTTTCTTCAGGTCACTTAAAGACTGAACTGCCTTACCAGCTGTGCTCCCATTGGTCCATGGTGATAGGACCTGCCTGGCAAACAGCTCTATGGACATGATGTTGTCTTACTTGACTTTTAATGTCATGCAGGCAGACCTTAGAATTGTTGCCAGGAGGATGGGAAATACTTTCCCTCCCTTCCTGAAGCGTGTGCAAAACCAAAGGATAGCTTTCCTGCTGTTTCTAATCTGTCCCGGAGTACAACCTGTCCTGGTACAACTCAGCAGGTTTACAGCAGAGAATACTGTAGTGTCTGGAATGGAGATCCATGGAGAGAGATTATACTGCAGTGAATTCGTGCTTTCCTTTTCTTTCTTCATCTGAGTTAACTGTTGTCTCCTGAATTGGAAACCTGCTTAAAATGTTCCTGAGTTCCGTATTGATAAGGTTCAGGAGGAATAAGGAGGATGAGCAGGGCCAGAGAACAGACAGAAAACATGAGAGGCTCTGAGACCTGTTTTTTCTTTTCACTTGACGTCAAAAAGCACATCAATATCTTATAACTGCTTTGGATCTGTTTTCCAAAGGATGAGTGTTAGTAGTGAAGTGCTCCCACACTTCAGATTGGGTATTACTATTGTCTCCTACCTTGGCTCTGTTCAAATAGTTACGTCAGGAGATAATCCTTGCATAGCATGACAGTTTTCCTTTCCACCTTCAGAGGTTAGCCTGCTTGAGCCAAGCTGTGAGCCCCAGTGAAATAATACTAAGATATTTTACTTTTGGGAAAGTGTCTTCCCTCTGTTGAGAACGGTGGGTTTGTTTTTCCCCAGCCCAGCATGCTTGGAAAGCCCTGCCTGAGCTAGTGGCTTTCCCAGTGCCATTGGTCTAGGAATTGGGTTCTATAAAGACTGTGTTCATGATTCCAATTCCACTGTCAGAAAGCAATGACTAGAGACTGTAGGCCAGGAGGGCACAGGCTCTGTGAGATCCTACTGGCAAAACGGGAGGATGTGGTGCGCTGTGGTTCTGCTGCAGCGAGTGGGGAAGTAGCAAAAGACAAAAAAAAGGTGGAAAAGCTTTAGCTTTCTGTTGGTGTTATCTTCTACTGTCAGCTGCCAGACCCTCAGCTCTTCTGTTGTTGTTGGTGCAGTTGGTTAAGTCCTAAGTCCATCCAGAGGTCCATGTGTGGCAATTATGTTTGCTTGGCAGTGCCTCTGGGTGCTGTTGGAGAGGTGGTGTTGAGCAGGTTGTGGGTGATATCTCATGAGAGATACAAACCAGGAACCTTTGCCATCAGAGGGAGTCCAGAAAACAAAGCTGGGCTTCCAGGAGAGTAACAAAACCAGTCATGAGGACTTGAGTCCATATAGCTCTTCTGCTGTAGCAGCAGGAGCCTTGTCAACCTTGTGGTGCTCATAACAGTGGAGCTACATTCGTCTTCAAAGTGTTCCTCCTGCATCACTCAGTCTTGCTAGAAATGAAGACTTCAGTGAGGTGGAAGCCATTCTTTGCTGGTTTTATCCCAGAGCCTGTTACAGCACTGGTCCCACACAGATTGGCGAGAACATTGCGTTGCTGGGAGAATCTTGGAATGTTGTGTAATCAAATTTCTGCTTTCTTCCCTTCCTGAGCACCTTTCTAAACTTGGTGGCAGGCTGAGTACAGGGGTAGAGTGCAGAGGAGGATTTTTCTAAGGAAAATTCCTCTTGCTGACTTTTTAAGCTGTGGTAGGAGGATGACTAACTGTGGGTACACCCAGACATTTCCCTTTGGACACACCTAAACACACACTTTCCAAGAAGAGGATCATGCCACCTTCCCATATGGGTGGAGAGAAAATTTAAAGGGAGACAGGACTGCTGGGTCTTGATGTCCATAATGCCATCCCTCCTAGTGTCCCAGTGAGGAATTTTAACAGAGCACAGTCCTGGGGTGATTTATGCTATATTCCTGAATGAGGTTTCTTCGTTTCTTTGTCCTCTATCAGCAGATGTGTGTTATTTGTGGACAGCAGAGGCTGATGCCTATTTTTACACTCAATTAAATTGTAACTTCATCGCTGAGGCCTCTGCTGCAAGAACTACAAGTCAGGCAATGATCCAGACTGATTAATTATCAGCTTAATGCCTTTGGCAGAGGCCTTTTGCTGCTATTGTGGAGCATGGTCAGGATACTGCTGCACTTTGTGATGAGAGGAAAAGTTAGGGGGTTGTCTTTGTGCTGTTCACTTCATTGAGCTTGTTTAGTGACAGGATTAGCCTTGGCTGCATGAACTGGCACATGTGAATAGGAGGTCCAGAGGAAATTATCTGTAGAGCTTGTTGGACATGAGCCTCTGCAGAAATACAGCAAACTAACACTTTTCTTGTTGCTGGTATGGAAACAAGTGGGTTGGGCATTTGGGTGGTTTTTTTCCAGAGAAACTGGTAGCTTTCAAAATTTGGGTTGCAGTCTTTTTTCCTTGTTTTGTTAATGGACAAATCATACATACAGTGAAAGAATAAAAACAGAGAAGAAATAGTTTCTGCTGCTGAATCAGCTTGAGAGAAGTCCATCAGCCTGTTTGAGAAACCAGAAGTCTCTCTAGACAGCTGAATCTGTAGTAACCAGAGTAAGCTCTACTGGCTTTTTCCAAACAAGAGCTTGTCTCTGGGTCTCTTCCTGAAATAAATGCTTAGTTTTGTTGGCAAAACTCTTTAAGTCTCTTTCTGGTAAGTGGGTCTTGAAATGCTGAAAGCGGCAAATGTGGAAGTTGTTCTCCCTGCTACAGGCATCTGTAATCTGAAAATACCCTTGCTTAGATGTTCCTCTGCTGTGGTGGGTGTGTGTGCAGCAGGGAAGTTGAGTGTTCAGAGGATGCAGTTGCCAGTGGATGGCTGGGGGAGCCATCTGCTTCTCTCTTAGAAGCCTTTCAGGCATTGCCCTCTTATCACACCGACACAGAGTGAAGAGATAAAACCACCAACCACCAAGGTCACGCTGTTGTTGGGAGAGTCGAGCAGAGCATCTCCCTTGCCATTGTAGGTCCTCATTTAACCCTGGTCACTGTACATGCTGGCTGCCAAAAATCAATGGCTTGCTTGATGATGTTTGTTTGCAGAGTCTTTAAATAAAGTAGAGTGGAAAAACAACCAAACTGCACAGTGTACATTAGCTGTTGGCTAACAAATTATTCCAAATATCTTCTGGACTTGGTTTGTGTAAGCCCTGCTTCCTCTTGATTTTCTATATAGGTAGTAATATACTGAGCTTCCCCAAACCCTGCTGGCATTACACATATTCATGTGCAGAGTTACTGAGCTGCAATGATCACATGTTTAGCCAAGAAGTGTCTATGAAAACTGCTGCTGTGGCAGTGATGAACTTGGTGTGGGCTGCAGAAACCACTTCAGATACTTCCTCTGTGCCCAGCAGTTGCCCTGCAGTGCCTGAGCAGCTGCACTGAAGGTCCAGTGTGTCTCACATCTACTAGTACATCTGGGGCTGGACTCCCTGTAGAAGTGCGAGTCTTGACTATCTTTCATCTGCCTTGGCTTTCCAATGTTCCTGCTTAGGACAGCAGGAGCTGGTGGGCTTTGAACACTCCTGAACATTCTCCCTCAGCACTTTGTTGTGTTCAAAGCTTGTGATGATGCTTGGGATTTCTTCTTGCACTGCTTCCCTTTTACTGGTGGTTTTAACCACAGACTGGTTTCCCACTTCACCCAGAGTGTGTATGAAATTGGATGACTTAATATGTGCTGCTTCCAAATGCAGAGGTTGGAAAACAAAACCTGTTTAAAGTAGTGCTTGTCATGCAAGGAAGTGCAGCAAGCACCTTCTTGAAGTATCAGAGAAAATTGCTTTTTGAACAAACAAGGGGACTTCAAAAAGCTCAGCTGGGCTTGGCAGTGAGAACAGCTCTAAGAGGTGAGGGTGGCTCTGGGCTCTGGTGAACACTTAAACCTGTGGCTATCAGGCTGCCTGGTGCCCTGAGCCCCTCTGGGGGAAGGTGGCCAGTGCCCCCTGCAGCTGTGGCTCGAGTCTCTCAAGTCACAGGTAATTCAATTTCCTCCAACCAGTCTTCAAGCAGACATGGAAACCCAGATTTCACATTGTGAGGTTAAAAGAGGGCAGAAGAGGAATGATGAGAGGTGCGGAGGACTCTCGGCGTTGACAAAGGCACGCAATTTGGTACAGGCTTGACAGGAGGTAGAGTCCTGTGGGCAGACCAAGATGAAAGGGGCTGAGAGCAGACAGTGGAGAGTGCTTGGAAACTAAACAGCTGGTAGGGTGGATGCTGGGGATTTTGAAATGATAGTTGGTCTCAGAAGAGGAGTCAGGTGGGCAGGTATCTAAACAGCCTGTAAGTAAAGCCATGCTGCCCCAGAGCCGTGGAAATGAAGTCTCTTGCTCTCTGCCACTACTTTTAGAACGTCTCCACCCACCCACACAATTGCTGCCTGTGCACATCTCTGCCTGGGCCTTGAACTGAGGAGTGACGTCCAGCTCACAGGATTTAGGGGTGACTTAGTTTACAGGTTTTTATGTAGTAGATCTGTTTCTGTCTGCCTTCTCTCTCAACAACAGGATTTAATCATTCGGCCTTCTGGGTTTACTTAGGGTTGAAACATCTGCCTGTTTTCGTGTCTATTCTGCCAGTGGTTTGGTGGCTCTGCCAGATTTGTGCCAGGCAGCTGCTGGTGTCACCACGTACTGCACAGCCACCAAAGTTCCTTTTGTGCTCCATGGTACTGTATGTTTGTGGGGCGCTTCTCTGCACTATCCTGTGGTTGTGCTGTGGTTGTACCATCTTGTATGTGTTTCCCAAGGGTAGGGGGCTGGGAGAAAGGGTTAACTAAGGCAGGAGGTAAACTCTCAAGATGGTGAGAGCATCACAGTGCAGCACCTGTAGTGAATTTAGGAAGATGGATGTTTGGCCTGGTCTTAGCTGGTGTTGACCCCTGTAATAATCCAGAAAGCTTTAGGCACCTGATAATGGCACTCTGCTAATATGTGTGGAAAATTTGATTGGCCAGTGTTGTGGTTTTCACCTGAGTTCTTTCCATTTTTACCTGCAATTGAAGGTGAATCTCTTGGACACTTTTCGGCTGTGGGATTGAATTGCAGGTCCCAAAATTGCATTGCTCTTATCTCTCTCTTCAGACCAGAGCTGCTCCTGTGGACCTGGCTGCTATAAAGGGCCAAGTTAAATGTGGAAATGATTAAGGCTCTAAGATAGCAGTGTGCCAGCATCTGTGTTGCGTGCCACTGTTAATCCTCAGAGCCCGAAAGGACATGAAAACCCAAGCCACAATACTGGAGGGTCAGCTTGGTTAAACAGATGCACACTCAGAAAACTTGCTTAAATACCTGACATTTTTAAAAGTAAGCAATCTTCCAGGAATTAACCAATAATGTTTTACCCTCTCTTCAATCAGACTTGTAACAGAGTACAGATTACTTGTTTAAATGGAAATGCAGCAATTAAGTGTGTGAAATATTTCAATGCATGAATCTCTCATTTTCCTTTTTCTATTTCCCCAGGAACTGGCAAACTCTGTCTACTTGGTTATGGAGGTGAGTGTGTGTCGTCTTTTTTTTTTTTTTTTTTTAACCTTCTTTACCTCTTTTTTTAATTTTTAAGCTCAGTTTGAGCAGACCAGCATGTTCACAAGTGATACTTCCTGCTTTCGGTCTCACCTGTGATGCTTTGCTAATCTAATCTGCAGCAGCACACCTTGGAGAGCCAGAGCTATGTGGGTGCAGATAGCAGCAGAGGGATTTTTCATATTGCTGCTGGCAGAAGGTCACACTGGCACAGGCTTAAGCAGATGTTTTACCTCAGGGGTCAAATGGGTGTCACTGGGTAGTATCTGCTTCAAAGATCCATGGAGGGATAATTTTCTCAATACCGCTTACCTGCAAAGCTTGCGAATGTTTTCTTTCCTCTGCAGTTTTCACTCTGAGGTCTTGTTGACTTTTCTTAATGATGTGGAACATTGATGTGAGGAATTTTAGTTTTCAGCTGTGGCTGTTCCCAGACTTTTTTTCCTCAGCCAGCTCTCTGGTGGTGTCTCCAGTGGTGACCCTTCTGCTTTGTTCTGGTTTTCCCTTTCTCTCTGATGTGCTGAACACGGATGTGCACAAAAGCTGGTTAATGGTGGTGTATCATAATGCAACATAATATTTAGGGGAAATGGAACAGGAGAGGAAGCCACAGGAATGGGGTTTTCCCTGCCAACTTCTGAATATGTATTTTGACATGTGATTATTTATGTTTAAATACTGTGATAAGCCTGCCATCCTAGGGAAGTTTACTGTTTTTAATCTTTGCTTTCCCTTGCATTAACTGAGCTTTCTGTTCTATTTGCAGTACTGTAATGGTGGTGACCTGGCTGACTACCTTCATAGTAAGTAGAACAGTATGGAGAATATCCTCTGTATTCAGAAGGCAATATTGTCTATTTTAGCTGATTCAAGTTGCTGGGGTTTGTAGAAGATCTAAGTAAGCAGATTGTATATTTTTATTTGGTGTTTTTATAATTCCTGCAAAATAAAGCATATCACTGCTCCTCTTCTGAGAGGTTCACCCTTTATAATCATTTGAAAACTGAGAACCCGTGACAATAAAAGCTGGTCATGTAGTCCTTTCTATATAGGTCAGTAGTGACTGTTGTCAGTAGTTATGTATTCTAGTTACGATGGCCTTATGGATTAAACACATTTCAACACTGCTAGGGACATGATTTGTCTCTTCTTGATCACTGGCAAAAAGCTATTTATACTGAAGCCTTGCAGTTCTGTAGGGTTGGATTAAAATAAGATCCTCAAGAGTACGTTTCATATTTTTTAAATTTACCCCTAAGGGTGTTCCCACATCTAGGGCAGAACACATTTTCTATTTCAGCGTGTTGAGGGTGACTGTAGTATAGCCGGTAGTGCTGTGAGTGTCACAAAAACTCCTGACTTCAGGGGTCTTTTGGAGAATACAGCACAGGTATGTGGGACTGGGGTGCCTTGAACAACTTTTTGGTGAGACTCAAGGGTGTCTTTGCCATCAAAGCAAATGAAAAATGCTTTGCCAGCTATATTTCTGGGACTCAGGCTTCAGTCTCCCAGGGTATTTTCTCAGTGCAGCACATGGCACCGGTACGGGATCCTGGCCTTTGTGAAAATCACCTTGCACTTGAGTGACTAAAATAAATAGGAGGATAACATGTTTAACAGTTTACTTAGCAGAAGTCAGACACAGCCTTTATTTTTTTGTTGCCCCAACTGAATTTTTTCCTTTAAAGTAGCTTTCTTGACATTTTGCTTGTTAACTAGAAGATTACTAAATGTGAAGAGACAATTTTAATCTCATTTCATGTGTGGCTCTGGGTCATGGTTAAACAAAGTTTGTTCACATTGTTCAAATTAAAAGCTAGTCAGCTGGATAATACTTCAGGCTCCTTATTGAGGTATGTGATGCCTGGAAATGGCAAAAAAATGAAGGATTAAAAGCTAAATTTACATTTGCCCTACAGCTAGTGTTGGTATCCCTAGAATGATTATTTGGGGCTTGATGCTAGCATGTTGCACTCTATACAGTGTAATAAACTATGTTTGTGGACTTTAATTTTCAGAAAGGATTCCTTACTTAGAAAAAAAAAGAGGAATATTTTGCCTTTCATGTGTTGCATTTGTTTAAAATGTGGGTGAGATAGAAGTGGCAGGCATTTGGTTTTTAAAATCCAGGTTTAGTGTGCTTTGTCTTACGTAAGTGATGGTGTTTTGCATCTGTTGGGTATTGCTTTCCTTTAAAAGAAGCATCTTTGAGGGTGAAACGCTGTTACAAACACCAAAGGAGGATGGTTTTATATTCTTTTTCTCTTGAATACGAGTGCAAATTTGTTTAATGAAATGCTTTTGAAAAATAGTGAAACTTCAGTTTTGCCAGTGCATGGGCTTCGAGAGCCAAAGTTTTAGCTTTCATGCACATGAAATGAACCTTGATGTTAAAGCACTGGGCTGTGCACTGTTGTTGGCAAAGCTGTGTGTAAGCAAGAACACAGCTTCTGGCCAAATGATGTATAGAAACAGGGATTTGTAGAAAATCTTTCTGTTCATACTACTGCTTCTGTGTGTACATTGTCATGTTCTTCCTTCAGCAACCCTGCAGTTGCCAAAAAAAAAGCCAAGAAAAAAGTGAAACATGCAATTAGTTAGGTTAATACATCTCACTTCCTTGTTTATGAATTGAGATTACTTGGGAAATTGGTGCTTAGTTTGAGACAGTGATGGTGAATTTTATTTTCCAAATAAAATTTCATTTTACCCCAGTTTGGTTTGTTTGAGTGTTGCCTGGGGTATGATTCGATCCTTCTCTGCCTGAGTTAATTTGAGAAAGTTAACCTTTAGCTCTGTTTTTACCAATAAAATACATTACCTTGACAACTGTAAAGAGCAGCTGTTGTGAGTGGGAAATTGGTGCTTACTTTTGTTTTAACTCTTAACATCTGTGTGCTTGCTGGTTGCCAGTGAAGAGAACCCAGCAGGCACTGATTTCCAGGGGGAGCAGTCAGTAAGGAACTGCAGCAAGGTTAGTTACTCCCATCACCGTTACAGAGATCTGGGTCTTCCAGATCCCAGAGTGTAGGTAGGAGTGTCAGCTTTCTCCATTCCACCACACTCTCCTCTGGGGTATCTCATCTTCCAGCTTCTGCAAGCACTCAGGATGCCTTAGACAGGAATGATTTTTTACTGAAAGCTCATATTGGAAAGTTGAGATTTCTTCCAGGGTATTCCACTGGTACACAGGAGGCTCATCTCTGTTGAGCGGTTATTGTGCTGCTTCAGTTACTTTGATAATTGTGTGATGGTGTTTAATTGCAGTATCTACTTTCCACTGGCTCCTCAGACGTTTGTGCTGGTAGTTCTGTAACACTTAAGCAAGCTGTGCATGCAAATCCCCTGTTTCTCATTGAATGAGTTGCTTGTAAGCTTCCCAATCCATTCTGCCCTCTAATTACAGGCATTAGGCAATATGGTAATTCCATGTTGAATCCAAAGGCACTCTAATTCTCCTTGTCTTCATAACTGGAGGACGTGCCTACTTGCACGTTGCTGTGCTGTTGGCCAAATTGATCTCTTGGGTCCAACCCAAGGTTGTGCTTGTTGCCTGGATTTAGGATGGTGGGCAGCCCATCTCTTTTGTACAACCCAGGGTTGTGTGTCTCAGCACAGCTTCTCTGTTGTTGTCCTTTAGTGGTACAATTCAGTTTCCCTTCTGGGAGATCTCTGTGGATGTTGGTTTAATTTAAGCCCATCATGGGGCTGTATTGAGCTGAGAGTGGCAGATCTCTGCTGTGCGTGGTTGAGCCATGGGAAGTGTTACAGAAGTGACCATCCTCTGTACAGGAATTCTGTGTCCTCAAGTACTAAGGAGGTCAGAGCAGACTGGTCTAAAATTCCTTCTTAAATTGTGTGAGTTGGCATTGACACAGGCTGTTATGGACACTTGACAGGAGAGTATTTGTGATCTTTCTTGAAGCTTTTTCTTTCCTATCAGAGCAGAGAATTTTTTTGTTTGACCACGACATGTGCAGGGAGCTGTGATCTTTCTAGTCCATTCCAGATGGTGCAGGGACCCTTTTGCAAACCAGAGGTGTGAAGCAGTTCTGTGTAGCTTTTCTCCCTGTACAGCCAGGTAGTTAAGAAATATCTACTATAGGACTTGACCTCTTTGGAATAAATCTCCTGACTTGTACAGAAAACTTCACAGGAGTCTCCCTGGGGTAGGTACAAGCCAAGCCCCAAATAAATCAGACTGGTCTCAGACTTCAGTGTAATTTGGATTGGGCCCATGTTAGAGATACTTGTGACACCTGTGGGTAAGAGGAGATGTTCTTTCTCCTAAATAACTTTTCCAAAATGGTGTTGTAATGTACCATCAGTGGGTGTACTCCAATGCATCTACTCTTGGATCAGCTGACAAGGGCTGTTTACTACAGTTCACCTGGCAGCCTCTTGCAGGTTGAACATCTCAGCACAGGGTGACTGGGGCACTTCCTAGGTGGTTTCATCCTTTTTCTATGCCTCAAGAGCTACAAGGCACACAGGCCCCACACTGACCCAGAGTAAAATATTTGCTGTGGTCTACTGACCTGTGCAGCTGCTGTTCCCAAGGCAGAAAGCAGAGTGCCTCATCAGTGAAGTGGAGCCCATGAAAATAAACACAGGGATATTATTGCTTCTCAGTAATGGCAAAGTAGAGCTTGTGAAACAGTGTTCCCTACAAGAATGTATTGCTCACCACAAACATCCCCAGGGATGCCCAGACTTTAGTGCAGGCTTAGTATTTTGCCAGCAGTTTTTTGATGAAGATGAGAATATCCCTTTTAACAGGAACAGAAGTACAAGTTACCTGTTTGGGATGTAGCAAGAAAAGAGTTGTTTTATTCTCCACTTTTTTTTTTTTTGTTTTTTTGTTTTTTGGTTTTTTTTTTTTTTGATGGCACCTAAATGGAATAAATTTTCTGTATCTTTTTCTTGCCTCTGCTGTTGGGAGCTGGTCTAGGAGATCTTTTGCAGACCAATATCCTGAAATTGTTGAAAATGTCAGTTGTATTTATGTCTCTGTTCTTCAGCTGCAGATTGGTGCTGTCACACAGTAGACTGATTGGCTGAGTATGAGAGAAAAGGAGTTTTGTTTTCCTGTGTTACAGGCTGTTTGTCAGTGGAGAGAGGTAAAAGGGTATGCCTCAGCACTCCCCAAGGAGCCGATTGTCCCTTCTGTGTTCCTGAGGGCAGCACTTCAATTTCACACTCCTGCCTTCCTACCTGGATTTGTGGGATTTAGTGCTGCCAGAGGATCCAGACCTCTGTCTGATTTTGCTGCAATGTAACGTGGTAACTCCACTCTGCCACTGGGGAATCTGTCTGCAGGCTCAAGACACCAGTTTAGATTCTGTGTGCACCAGGAAAACAATACTTTTGCAGGGCTGAGAACTTTGTACAGAGTTCTGTGGACTGTAAAAGCTTAAATTCTGCAGAAGTTAGTAGTTTAAAAGCCCTGTTTTCTGTGGGTGAATGGATTTTTCTGATCTTGGTAGCAATGTTGTTTTCAGTATTATGAAGAGTTAGAATCCACATTTTGGAGGCTCAGCTGGTTTGCTGAGGGCTGGTGGCTGGTTCTGTGTTAGCCTTATAACCACCAAGTTATATCAAGGAGAGGGTAATGCCTCAAAGACATGACATGTTGTTGGGACTGCAGGTCAGGACAAGGCTCTCAACAGTTTCTCTGCTAGAGGCAGACTGTATTTAGCCAGGAATTGCTAATTATCTGTTGGCTTAATAATAACAATTGCCAAGTTTCAAGCCTTGCTTCATGTTTGGGAAATGATACAGCCTGTCCTTCCCTGGGCCTGAGCTGAATTGGGAAAAAAACCCTGGGATTCTTGCTGTTTAGTTTAAAGATGGTGTTTTAACTGTTCCTGAATAGATTTCCTTGAATAGAAATTAGAGAAATACTGCAGAGACCTTTTGTTGGAGAGAATATTGAGCACAGCTAGGAGATGCTGGACTTTGATAGATAGAAAATGGTAAGGGACTGGGTACACTGAGATGTGTCAGCAGGAGTTTGGGGAAAGCCTTGTTAAAGATGAGCAGTGATTTTTTTTCAGAAGATGCAAGTGGATTTTGAAGACTTGCCTCTGAGCTGCCTCTTAATATCCTTAAAGTCCCTTCACAGAATCTCCCCTTCTTGCAGAGAAGTCTCATGAATTCCAGCTGAGTGCCAGTTCATGAGGAAAAAGGCCCAGCAAGGGGACAGAAACTATGTACATGTGCACTGGTCTCACGTGTGTGAGTCTAGGACCACCTGATAGCCGTGGTGACACTTTAGCTGTGTTTGTGCCTCCTCCCAGAATAGTGAGGTTTGGGAGTGGTGGGAGTTTATTTTCTGTTCTAAGTCCTGTTTAACCTCTGCGTGTCCCTTGCTGCTTCCCATGCACGTACTTTAAAAGTTAGGTTTTTAATTTCCTGTGTTGTGTTAAAGCTATGTGCAACCTCAGCTGTGTTTTCATAAGGATTCCTCCCTTCTAGCTGATGGTAGAGTGGTGTTTTGAAGCTCCTGTGAGCCTGTTTTAATGATTTACTAGAGAACAGCTGGAAAAACACTAATGAAGTCCCAACTAATTTACAGGGACCTTTTACAAAAGAAATTATTTTATTTAAGTGGAACGGTGCTTGCTTGAAGCCTGACTTGCTCAGTGACTGACAAGGAGGCAGGCTGGTAGCACTGTTGATCCTGGGGTTTGTTCAGCAGGCTGCTCCCAGCTTTGGCAAGAGTTTCATACATATAGTTCTTAAAATAACGAGAGCTGATGTTGCATTGCTCTGATTAGAAGAGCCAGTTGAACATTATTTTAATCCCTTCAGTGTTTATTTTCACACTACAGTTCTTGGGAAGCCCATATCTAAGAAGAAGGCATTTCAGAGCTTCTATATTTGCAGATTTTGATTACTGATGTTTTCTTTTCTAAAAATGTGCTTATAGAAGCATTCTGAGGCATTCATGCTACTTTTATGGATGCAATGGAGGGTGTCAGATGAGGATTTGCAGGAGTCATTTGGTAGGGTATCTCGTTTGGTATTGGACTGTGGTTCACCCAAACGCTGAGTTTGGGATTAGAATTCTGGTTTGGTCTAGCTGGATGATGATGTACAAGAGTTAGGTCTAGGCTTGGATTCACACCCCAAAGTTACAGAACCCTGCTGGCCATGTGCCCTAACTGACTGAATTTAACCTACCAACCCTTTCCAGGCCCAGCATGAGCCTTAAAGACTCTTACAGGCATGACTGCCTTTGCTTTTAGCTCTACATTCAGAGCTAGTCTTTGTGATAAAGCTCTGACCATAGCTCCAAGGCAGCCACAGCCCTGCCTAGTGCTGGCTGGCAGCTCTTTTTGATGGAAGCCCTAAACCTCACCAAATGTCACTTTTGGCTGCAGTTAATAACCCAGATTTATCACCCAGTGCTGGCCTGAGTTCAGCATGAGAGACTCGGGGCTGCAAACAGCCCCGACCACAGAATAAGCTGGGAATGCAAACGCTCTCCCTTGTTGCCTGTAGGAATCATTCAGAAATGGTGTGTGGGGAAAAGACATCATACGTGGAAATAAAGATGACAAATTATGGCTAATTGCTGTGAGAATCTGCCCTCTGAGCCCCTTAGGGAACTGGCATTGTAAGTTTTTCATCTGTGGTTATTTTTTTTCCTCCTTCCCAGCTATGCGGACACTTAGCGAAGACACCATCAGACTCTTTCTCCAGCAGATAGCAGGTGCCATGAAAATGCTGCACAGCAAAGGCATCATCCATCGGGACTTGAAACCACAGAATATCCTCCTTTCCTATGCTGGAGGCAGGAAATCAAATCCCAACAACATTCGCATAAAGATCGGTAAGACCCCATTACGGATGTCACCCTAAGCACTGTCAGGAGAATTTGGTGATGGATGAATGGCAAGCCTCAATCTTTCTTTGGGGAACTGTCTAGGAGGAGAAAAGAATTACCACTCTTATTTTAAAATTCCCTGATGCTTTTCATCTTCCTTGTTTAGTTCCTCTGCTAGACGTAGCCTTTCAGCTGGCTCCAAGCAGTAGGAGGAAAAGCTTTCTGCCCTGCCAGGACACAGACTTAACACAAAGGAATTGGACAGGCCTTGTTCTCCTCCCAGTTGAATGGTGCCTCCCTCCCTCAGTAAAAACAAACACCAGCCTGCCCTAATTGCCTTGTAATCTCCAGGCTTACCAAGAAATAAGCAGAAGTTGAGTTTTGTCTTCAGCTTTTAATAGTATTGAGATAAATGTTGGTGTCTGAAGGCCTGACAGTAACTGCTTTCCTGGCTGTCCTTGGAGAGCAAAGGGGTGGTGTGGTCAGGCAGACTCAAAAGTGGGTGTCTTCACAAACTGAATTAGAGGCAGGTTTCTCAGCTGCATCTTGAAAAAATTCACATTCTGCATGTCAGGCAAGTGACACAGATGGACCAGTAGTAGTTGGGACAAGTGCTCCAGAAATCCAGTTACAGAGCACACATATCCCCTGTGGTCCCTCAGAAATGAGTGCTGGGTGATACAACCCTCCCACGTGAGCTTTCGCTTATGTTGCAGCTCATGAGCTGAAGCTGACACCGATTAGGTACAACTGTTTCAAAGCTGAGAAACGAGGTCCCGTGCAAAAGCTTGAAATGTTGCTGCCTGTTTGACTGAAGCATTTTGATGTGTTTTTTGTTTTGATTTGTTTTGGGTTTTTTTTACAAAGTGCAGAGTTATTATCTGGGAGGCGGAAGGGACTGGGACCTGCAAATACAGGCAGGAGGGGTGCAGGCATGACTGCTCTTGGGTGTGATGTACCCTGCAACCCTCTCTCCTGCTTCCCTGAGGAGTACATGGTCCATGGAATATCTGTCTCTATCGGTTCTTTAGCGACAGATGACAGTGTCAGTCTCATAGCTTGAAATATCTGGTAACCTTGAGAGAACCTCTTAAGTATCATATGATCAGATGCTGGGTAACCTGCAGAGGTAATTTATCTTGGTATTCCTTGTCCCTGGCTTTTCGACTGTGTCTCAGCTTTCTGTCCTGGTGCTGGGGTTGGCACTGTTGGAACCCTTCTAAAGCAAAAGAGGAAGACTCCTTTCAGTAGGGCTGGCCTAGAAATGTGGATGGTGGTGAGTAGTGGTTTCTCCTGGGTGTCTGTTACATTGAGCCTTCTCAATGGAGGGACACTTTCAGTTCCCCAAATGAAAGGTTGAGGTTGCTGCAGATTAACTGGCTAGTTATGAACTGGTACACTCTCACTGAAGCCAAGAGAGCTTTCCCAGCTGACACTTCAAAGTGCAGGCAAGTGGGTACAAGAAGTGACTGTTTATCCCTGAAAAAAATGGATGGGAGTTTGTTCTTCTGAAAACTGCTTTTGTGGCTTGGTCTGCCCTTTTGTAGTGTCTGTGCTGTGCATTAATAACTGGCACAAGGATGCTGCTGCTCAAGAAGAGAGCTATCAAAGACTTGCTAAGATGGGATAGTTGCCAAGAAGATTGATGGGAAGTGAAAGTAGAAAGAATCAACTGGAGGAGGTGCAGGCTCTCTAGAATTAGTGCCTGATCCTGACCTGTTTGTTTCTCTTTGTAGCTGACTTTGGGTTTGCCCGGTATTTGCAGAACAATATGATGGCAGCAACATTGTGTGGGTCACCAATGTACATGGTAAGTGTGGTTTGCCTACTTTTTTTTCTGTGCTGTTCTTGCTTTGCCCCCCGAAAGCAAGGCTTTGTTTTTCTCTAGTCTTTCCCCCAAAGGTGAAATTTTATTTACTTGTCAGAAACCAGCTATTACATAGGGGCATTCCTAAAGCTCTAGCTGCTGGTAATGTCGGACACTGGGTGCTGGTGTTGTCATGTAACTTACAGATGAGCTGTGGATAAATAAATGGACTATAGATTGTTGTCTGCTCCCAGAAACTGCATCTTCCAGAGGTCACCAAGGCCTCTTTCCTGAAGACATTGGGAAGTGCAGTCTATTTCCTCTGCTGTGAGCAAAACAGCAACAGAAGAGTGAGGGCTGGGGTGATGCTTCACATATCTGGCTAGTTGAGGTGTTGTTTGCCTGGAGAGGAACCTCAGTAAATCCCTGCTTCAGCAGGCCCTTTTGAGACAGAGGGGTTCCACAAACCTGCTGTCACCTCAGGCTTTGCAGTTGTTTTTGCTACACACACAGCATCAGGAGCAGGGTCCCTCTTAAGCAGCAGTTTTGTATAATCTCTGTTTTTAGCTATTTGGTCTTGCAAAATCCCTTCAGGTCTATGGACCTGTACAGGCAAAGATTTTGCCATTTTGGCTAACTTGCTCCCAAGTTTGCTTTGCTCTACAGCTCAGCAAGTGGGTGTAAATAGAGCTCACCTGCTGTTTGCTGTCTGTGTTTTGTGCATTCCCACTCCCTGACCCCCACAGCCCAAATGCTTTCTCCAAACCAGTTGCTTACAAGATGACTTCTTAGGCTGGGAATCAGATGTGTGTAAGAAACCAAACTGATCCCTTTCACCCTCTCTGTACTTCCCACTCTGGGATCAGGCTGTGATGAGGTGATATCTTATTTGTGCTCATGGAGCAGCAAGGTCTCAGTGTCACATCCGGTCAGTGAAATTAAAAATGACAAAACTAGACAGAAATAAAAATGTCGAAGCTAGACATATAATAGTTCCTGGGAATGTGGGTGTCTGAGCTCTAAGTAAAAAGATTAGGTGGGTCAATTTAGGTTGAAGTTTTTAGAGGTGCCGTGGGGCAGGAGGCACCTGATTTCAAACATGTTCAAATCCAGTCTCAAGTTTTTTGTCTGTAGTCTTTGAGCAGAGTTAGGCTGGACTGCGCTGCACTGCACAGGCGTGGTGCATTTGGTAGTCTGTTCCACAGTACTAACTCAAGCAAACAGACTTCTTTCCTCTCCCTTTTTTGAAGCCTAATGTTTATTTGAACTATGCTATATGTGAAGATGATGTAACTCTTCTCCTATGAGAGTTTCCTGAATTGTCTATTTTTAGTGATACTTTTTCAGAGTCTCTTGTGAACGTAATTGAAAACACATAGCTTATTTTTTTGAAGGGCTGGGCGAAGATGTTTTTCTATTTATTTTTTATTTGTATTTTAAACAACTCTAAACGTTACAAGGAATCTCAGTGTTTCATATTGTTCTCTATTTACTGATGGATCCGAAGGAGGATGGGGAGGGAGGGTTTGGTTGGGGTTTAGGGAGTATTTGAAGTCTGTCCCTGCTGCTCTTGTGGATCTTGTGCAGGAGCCTCTGGAACATCTGCTGGCAAGGCAGGCCCTTATTCCCTGCTTTAGGTCAAAACTGTTTGTTTCATTTTGCTCTTTTAAAAAAGAAAGGTATTTTTCCCCCACCAGAATGGGCTTTCTGTCTGAATCCCAATGTGACCCCTGTCATGAGAGACTTGAAACTTCCTTGTGCAATTCTTGTCCTGCTTCCTTGGCTTTGTTTGGTGCCATGCCTGCTTCCCTTAGGGACAAATCGAGCTCCTGTCCACAACTTGTTTGTTGCCCTTTTTTTTTTTTTCCCCCCCATTATATGTGGCCTTTACTTCTAGCAGAGGTAGAAAATTGATCCTGTTCCATGCTGGCAGCACTGCAATGAAATCTGTAGTCATAAACACGTGGGATTAGCCAGCCTGCCCTTCTGTCCCTGCTCTGCTGCTGCTCCTAAGGCACATTGCCTCCTGAGCCGTGGGGCTCTGGGGGCTTGCACTGTCTCCAGCTTCGGGAGCAAGCCTGGCAGGGAGTGGCTGAGTGCATAGTCTGAGATTAGAAACCAGAGTCTGGGGCACAGCAGGGCTCAGGCTGTTGGACTGAAACTGCGGGTCTGCCTTTGAACCCAAACTGTGACCTTGGCAGCAGGCTCTGGAGCTTAATTAACGTGCTGCCATCTTGGGCTAAATGAGGAAAGTGCCCAAATGAAGCAGCTCAGGATGGAGGCTGGAGCTTAACTTGTGCAGTGTGAGCTTTGCTGCTCTGGGTCATTTACCTGTTCCATGCTTTGGTTGAGATCTGTCTGTGCCATTTCAGTGAGGCTGATTCTGAGCATGGGTGGATTCAGCAGCAAATGGTACACTGAGAAGGGAAAGTACTGAGTTTGCCCAAAATAGCCCAATACTAGAATATTATTTTTTTTGTGCTGAATGAAGGTCTGCTTCTCTCACTCTAGATAGGGAATTGGCCCTTTACAGTCTTATTGGGAGCAAATCTTTCATGGTAATTTGGTAATCTAGCTCAAGAGTTTTTAAAGCATAATAGTGACTTCTCTTTCTTGGAGCTGTTAAAAAAAAAAAAAAAAGCTACATCTTCTTATAAAAGAAATTTATGTTCTCTCCCCAAAAAGGCACCAGAAGTCATTATGTCACAACACTATGATGCCAAAGCTGACCTCTGGAGTATAGGAACCATCATTTATCAGTGTCTAACAGGAAAGGCTCCTTTTCAGGTGAGTTGCTTAGATCTGATCTTTCTGACTCTCTCGTGATCTTTTTTCCTCTTTTTTCCCTTTAATCTGGTTACTCTAAGGCTTCTGTCATCTCTAATGTCACCTCCTCTAGATCCAGCCTCATGAAGGTCTGTCTGTCCAACACCTTGACAGTGTGGTACTTTATATCTTGTAATATTGGATGTGTTACTAGCATATGACTCTTTTCTGGTCTGTATCTCACTGAAATGTATTTCCCAGATATAAATCCTTAGGAAGGGTCATTTATTGAGAAAATTACCATGAATCAGTTAAAGCAGTGGGGTTTTTTCAGGCCTACACTTAGAAAATCAGTTTCCATTTACAGCTGTACTAAGTGTATAATTTATAATTATAATTCTGTTGGGTATGGAAGGACAATAAGGAAGATTGTAATTGCAGGTTAATGTTCAGAATGATTTGGTGGCAACCGGTGTATTGCAGCTGAATTGACTTGGTTATCAAAGCAGTTAAAATAGGATCTTATCAAAAGGATCTTATCTGTCACTGCACAGCAGTCCCTTCCAGTCTGAAATGTTTATGTTCATCAGGTCCAAACCCCTCCAAATACAACACAGTCCTGTAAAACTCCACCCTGTACTTAATGCCATAACTTCTGGATGAGCTGGAACATATCTTTTGTGAACAGCAAAAAAAACAGGGGCAAATCTATGCTCATGGAATAAGGCAAATTTTATGAAGTGCAGGACTTTCTGAGCTTTAGTTCCACAGCTCCTTAGGATTTCACACAAGACCTTGAATGTTTATGCTGTCACATCATCAGGGAGGATAAAGTGAGTTCTGAATCTGTTGCAGGAAAGGATGGGCAAATACAGAAGTAAACTATGGTATGTTTTGGCTAGAGCCAAGAACATTTCTCCCTCAGGGTAATTTTTTCCCTGCTGCTATAAGAATCATTCCAGTGCTTTTTATTCTGTCCACCAGCTTGCTCTGTGTTCAGAGCAAGACTTCATTTCCTTTTCATGTTCCTTTTTTTATAAACATCCCTACAAAATGCACTGAAACTTCTGAATGGCTTCTGTTTATTGGTGTTTGTCTCTTTGTTTGAGAGGAGAAAATTACTTAGGATAATACATAAATATTTATTTTCTTAAGAAAAAAATGAGGAAGGAGAAAGCAAGCTTTGACTGCTGCATAGAAGAGCCTGGCACTCATTCTCCCTTGTATGTTGGTGCCTTTTAGTCTCTAAAGGCAGCTTAATGTTGTGCTCATTCAAATTATTTAGTTACCATTTAATGTGGTGACTTCATCATAGGTGTTCTTTGCTTAGTATCTCATACACAACTGTGGGGCATCTGATTTCTTTGGAAACAACAGGTGACTTTTATCATTGGTTACTGACCCATGTCACAGAAATGTTCTTCTGAAACGTTTGTTCCTACAGAGAAGACTTTTTGCAGGAAGTAGAATTTAATGCTAGTTAGCTTCACTCAGCTCTCCAGCCAAGATTTTGAAAGGGCAGATGGTCAGAAAACCATCAGTGTTCTGCTTGTACGTGTGTGCTCCTGCTCACACTGAGGTGAGAGCAGTCCTGTGTGCCCCTGTCCCTCTCATTAAAGCATGGCAGTACCCTCCCTTGGGGAGGGCAGTGAGGGGACACTTCAGTCCCTGCCCAGCAGCTCCTGACCCTTGCTTTGTGCTTGCCTCACTGATAAGCCCTCTTTCCCAGATACATCCAGCATCTGTTGGACTGGGAATGGGGGTAATTTGTTTCTCTATTTTAATTTTCCCCACGCCCTTTTCTCTTTTGGTGTTTGTATTTTGAAGCTAAATGCCAGACCCCTTTGTTACTGCAGTAGCAGCTGTGGATTTGTTTGATCAGGGAGACAGAGGAGCTCAGTCCAGATGGTTCTCTGTGCCCCATCTATTTGTTTTGGCCATGTGTGTCACAAATTGCCTTCGAGCTTCCATATCCAGGTGAAAGAAGCCTGTCCAGGGCAGATGATGGGAAGCTGGTTAAAGGTTAACTAGCTTTCTGTCTTTGTTGGCATGACTGTGTTGTAAGAATTTGCTGATGGTCATTGAGCAGGGAGAAACTGTTGTTTACAGGGCTTTTAGGTGAACAGAGGGGTAGTGGGCAGAGATGACTGGGACACCATGAAGAGGATTGAGTGCTTTTGGGGAGGGATGTCTACAGATGGGTGAGGAAAGAACAGGCTGATTCCACATAGTTGCCACCAGCAGACCCAGTTGTACGGGGAAGCCAGAAGCTGGATTTCTGATGGTAATCTCTTCAGGCTAAATCCTCACCGTGCCTTCCCTCCCACGCTGGCAGGGACAGCCCCTCATCCCTGTCTAACTGAGATTCCCATGGGAATCTGGAGCCTGGAACATGCAGTGTTTGGGCTGTCTGCTTCATAAGGCAACCTGGCACCTTCAAGAGGATGCATACCAAAAGGGCTCTGGTGTTATCTGCAGTGAGGAGGAATGAGCTGCCTAAAAATAAAATAGGGCTTTGGGGAGATGGGTTAGTTGGAGAAAAGATGAAATGTGTGGAAAGGCTGAGGCAGCTGTCAATCCAGAAAGTGCTCGTAAATCAAGGCTGAGATGTGTTTCTGTGTGAATGTGATTTCTGGCTGTCTCAGAATTAAAATTAACTATAGCTGGGTCACCCAAGGCAATTTCCCAGAGCCATTCCTGTCCCTTCCCTGCCTCACTGCACACAGACAAGAAGGAAGCTGCTGATGCTCAGATGTGAACAGTTGGTAGGATGGCTGGTGAAGCTTTCTTAAGGAGCTTTTTGTATTAAACATACCCATAAACAAAACAGTGAGACTGCCATAGGGATGAGATTAATGGGATTCATAATCCTTATAAACAGATTTGCTGAACACTGCATTAATGTGGAATTGTTAATTTGCCTTCCCTAATAAGTGGTCTGCACTTACATCTCTGCATTTCTGTTGCTGAGGACAGGACTTGAACAGTGCATTTCCTGGTTGTGCTGACCAGTACTGGGAAGTGCCTTGGCAGTGTAGTGGTTTCCTCTTGTCCTTACCTGAGCTGAAAAGATTGGGAGCCTGTGCCCACCTTGAGGGGGTACAGGCTGTGTAAACAAGTGACAACCAGAAGCAAAACTGGAGGCGGAGAAGGAAACGATTTACACAAGGTCTAAAACAATCCAAAACCAATCTAGTCCTTGTCAGATGGTGTTTTAAATATGATTAGTTAAATGACCTCAATCTCTTTTTTTTTTTTCTCTTTTTCCCCTTTTTTCTTTTTTTATGGGGGAGGAATCACACTGATATTTCTGGGTCTTCTGTTCTGTGACCCCTTTTAAAACTGAACAGCTCTGGGTAAGCAGACTCACCACCAAGCGCATGCACTTTGTGTCAGAGCTGTCACTGGCAGTAGCATGGGTCCCCTTGGACATCAAATCCTCTAACTACCATGAAACCTGATTGTCTGCTGTCTGAGCCTTTACATGAATCTTGCAGCTCTTATGGTGTGCTGCGGAGCCAGGGAGCAGGGAAGTGACAGGAGAGGCAATGCAAGTTTTTCTGCCTGGTCTGGCAGCTCTGAAAGACTTAACCTGTCTGCTTATGTTCTCATCCCAGCTAGCTGTTAGGTGAAAAATTAATTTCTAAGTCTGGTGCACCAAGTTCACTGCTTTAATTCTGAGTTAATTCTGTCTGCATAAGTACTAGGATGATTTATCACTTAAAGCAACTGCCATGTTGTGAAATGGGCCTTGAGGAAGACTAGGGAAGGGACGATTTTATACTTAGAATTTGAACTCCTGGTGTATTTGTTAGGCAGGCTGCTCTTCTGTTCCCAAATCTGTACCTCTGGACTGTCCTGTGTCCAAGGGGACAGGAATTCCTGGCAGTGGTAGGTTACTGTGCTGAGACTGGGCACAGTGGTTGACTCGTTGCTGTAGTCAGTGAGCCATTGGCTTTTGGACCAGTGTTTGTGGGTCTGGTTCTGCTCTGTTGGCAGCAGAGAGAGAAAACATCTATGAGCAGCTAAAGAAAAAGATTCAGGGGTTGTTTTTGGTTTTTTGTTTTGGGTTTTTTTGTTGTTGTTGTGTTTTTTTTGTTTGCTTGTTTTTGGTCCTTAGGCTTTCAGGTCCCCCACATGGCAGCCACTTTGTTGTGGGAGTTGTAACAAGCAGGTATTTGCAGGAGGTTTTCAAGCTTTTCCCTGGAACTACTGAGCTAGAAATATCATTGCTTATTTATTTTTCCTTTCTAACATATCTGAATTCCCTTTCTGCACCTCCAAATCCCCAAGGAAAGGATTCAAAGAACAGAGCAGATATGGTACACCTGCTATGAAGTGTTGACTAGACAGGGTTGTTCACGGAACGTGTGAATGTCCCTGACCCTCTTCTGTCTGAGTGCTGAGCTCTTGCATCCAGCCTTTGCCCAAGCACAATAAATCCAGTGCTGAGTGCTTTCAGAAACACCACCCTGCCTGCTTTTCACATGCAATTCACTTGCAGGCAGCCAGCACCGATTGGGATTTGGCAGGGTTATGCTGAATGCCTTTGTTGGCTCAACATATTTCCACTGCTGCTGGGGACAAAGTAACAGACTGGCATGATTGAATTTGTCCAATTGTCCCTATATATAGAAAGGACAGACAAAAACAGAACCAGTTACACCAATGCAGCTGCTCCATAGTAACACGAGAGTGGGACTGAGGGTGTGAATTGACCTGCTGGTGTATCTCCTGTTCTTGGGGAAAGCTGAGCTGTCCATTCTGCATCCCTGCTTCTGACAGATGGATGCTGTCCTACAGGTAGCAGCTGGCTCTGTGTACCTTGAATGGTCTAGTTGTTAAGTGCTCAAAATGTGCTTTTTCTGGTGTTTTTCTTGAGTAGGGTGTGTCTGCCTGGAAGGTAGATTTCATTTTAAGTCCTTAGCTTCCTAAAATAAGGAATTCAAATGACATTTTTACTGTATTACCAATGTTCATGTATTTTTTTCCATGCTTCTCAGAGAGGCACTATTTATTGAAAGGAGAGGTGAACAAAGTTGTTGAAGGTCCTAGTGCTTTATGAAATGCATGGTAACAGCAGGAGAGCAGTGGGCATGTTACTGGGAGCCTGGGAGCCCACTGCCAGGAACAGAACAGTGTGACTCACTTGATTAATTGCAAAGTTATGTGAAGATGCAGTTGTTTGTACCAAATTAATGGTGATCCAAAGCTGTCTGTGTTGGGCGCTCTCTAAAAGGACTCTTCTCCCCAGCATCTGCATCAGAGGCCAGCCTGTTGTGGGCTTTAGGGAACAGTCCTAGTGAAGGAGAGTGATCTGGTGGGTAGGAGCAAGTGGGGATTGTACTGAGGCAGCAGAATGTGGAGGAACAACATTCCTACAGGGTCATCTCTTGAATGTGTACAAAGAGGAGGGGAACTTCATTGAGGATTTTGTTTTTGTCCAAGCCAGCGCATAGAAACCCTCTCTAATGAGCTGAACTTCATATATATGCTGCTTTTAATATACTCTGTCTTTATTGCCAGGAAGATTTCTGACAAAACAGGGTTTGAAGTAGATCAGAGCTTCATTGTATTTATGAAACAATTGAGTTGTTGCGACAGGAAGTGACCAGAGCAAAGAGCCAAGAGTTGTGTATCTGTGATGTGAATGAGCCCTTCCCTCCCTGTGGTGGAGTTCTGCTCCTCCCTGTACCTGATGTCTGTCAGGCATATTTTTCATCACACAGAGCAATGTGGCCAGGCTGTTTGGTGTAGTGTGTATGTTTGCCTCCTTAAAGTTTGCCAAAAAAAGACAGGCCAAGAACTGCAAGGGGAAAATGAAGTTTTCCTGAACCAAATCAGATTGAGTGGAAGCAATTGCAAATTTTTATGCAGTTTGGCATCTACCTAACAAGGTGCTTTGCTGAAAAGCATTCATTTTGATGGGTTATGGAGAAAGTATTTTTGCTCCTTCTGTTTGTGTCTGTGAATGGCAGAGGGTGTATTATTGCAGAAAAGACAATCAGGAAATCTGTATTTCCTTCCTTTAGGAATCCAGTAACATTTATTGGTAAAAATCAATAGATGGACTGTGAATCTTGTGTTGGTAAGGCTATGTAAAAAATATTGTCCTGGTGAGTACTACACAAGTATCTTAATACTAGGAACTGTTGAGACTCTCCTTTGGTTTCTCTTAAGGTTTTTTTACTGACCTCTGTTATCCTTAATTTGCATCTTCAACCAGAGGGAGTAGGTGATGTTGAAACAGCATCTTACATGGATGCTTTTCCAGTCATGCTCTGTTAGTGGTATTTTGATGGCCATCTGCAGACTGGCTTGTCTGATTTGCCATTTTAAGCATCTTAATTGACCTTAAATGCTTCTAATTTAGAAATAGAAGTAGGTGGAAGGCTCAAGGGGTTTTAGAGCCTGCCCTGAACACCAGGAGAAGCTTCGTGTTGCCTCCTCATTCACACTTTCCTACACACTCTGCTGCACCAATAATTGATTGCAGATGAATCTCTCTGATCTTCCTCCCCTGTTTATGTGTGCCTTCATGTCTGTGTCATGCCAGCCAGTTTGCTCTGCCTTTAATAAAGAGACTTTGCCTAAACAGAAAAGCTTGAGACACTAGGGTTAATTTACTGGCCTGTATTATTCATTGCATAAAAACAAATGGAGAAATTGTGTTAGGAGATTTTTACATGTCTGTGCTTCTCTACTGGTGATTTTATTTTTAACCTCAGCCATAAACCTCTTGTGCCATTCCCCCACCACCTTTTTTTTTTAATCCCATCTCTCTGAATTTGGAATCTTGTCATCAACATCCCACGCAGTTGTGTATATTACTGCACAAATTAAATAGAAGCTGTGGCTTGAGACCTTCTGGCTTCCTGGAATTAAAGTAGAAAATCCTAATTCAGTTGCTGTTTTCTCATATTCCTAGTCTCCTCACAGATCCCTTGCCCATCAACAGGGTCCCTAAGTGCCCTGCAGCATTAATCCATGTTCTCAGCAGGAGCTGCCATTCATCATTTGGGACTCCTCATGTATGCAATTAATTAGTCTCCTGGGTGAGGCTATTAGGCCAGCTCAAACCTGAGCATCAGAGCCCACTTCAGTGAAGCTCAGCCCTTGAAAGGGAAGAACAGGACAGAACCAGGTCAGGGACAAAGTGGCAGCAGTCTGAAATACTGTATTTTCACTCTGGCACAGGGCTGGCTTTTCAGTCTAAAGCAAGCTGCAGGTTCTCATTGTCTGTGCTGGTCCAGCAACTGTAAAGTGCCTCTCTGCTCTTCAGAGCTGCTGTGAAATAGAAATGCTAATCCCTTTCCTTCATTGTCAACTGCTTCATCTGCTGGTTTCTCTCTCCCATACAGGCCAGCAGTCCACAGGATCTCCGCCTCTTCTATGAGAAAAACAAGATGCTGATGCCCAAGTAAGCATGTTTCCAGTGTCACTGCTTGTAGGCACTTGTTTACCCTGTGTTTACACCTGTCCTCGCATGCTCCTGGCTTGTCACTGAGGGAGGTGACTGAAATATTTGGCCACCTGCCTTTCCCCATTCCTTATACCAGCAGTGATGTGGCCCAGAGAAAAACAGACAGCAGCAGATAGCCAGGGTTGGTGGTCTCTCTCTGTGCTGCTGACCTACATTGCAAAACTTCAGGATTGTTAGTGATTTCAAGAGCCAGCCAGTGGTCCTGTTCCACACTTGGCTTCCCTGAGGCTGAGAACCTTGGGAAGAACTCATGGCAATTCTGGAAAAGTGCAAGCAGCCAAACTGCAGTCCCTCCTGTAACCTGCAATACCTGACGACAGATCACATTCCCATTTCTCACGTGTCAGGGCAGCAACTGCTTGTGTCTATCCTGCTGTTAGGGGGAAATACTATAACCTCAATGGAAATGGACACTGCTGCAGTTTCCAAGGGGAAGAGAACTGCTTTCGTCCCAGCAGGGTGTATGTTACCTAACTGCTCAGTGCTGTGATTTGTCGGGGTATTTTGGTTTTGTTGCTGTGGTCTCTCGTGAGCTCTTAAAGCAGAACCTCATGCTTGCTCTGAAAACCTCAGCCTGGTACAGAGGTAGGACTGAAGTAGATTATATGTCCAAAAACTGGAAGGCCTTTTTAAAGCAAAAAGTTAGCTTTGAATTGGCAGAGCTGCTAATGCAGCCACGTATGCAGAAAGTTCATTGGGTTGCTGTATATGGATTTTTCTTTTCCCTTATCAGTTCAGACAGCTCCAAGAGATAACTGAAAGGAACTGTCAAGAAGCTGGAGTTCTTATCAATGGTTTGTGCAATGCAGTTAATTTCCCTTTAAGTACTTCCTTTTTTTATTTGGGGAGAAAGCACAAATTTCTACCAGGATTAACTCCGGGGCGTCTGCATACTCTCCTGGATTGAACTGAGGGGCGTGATGGAGTAAAACACCCCAAGAGAACAATTTAAAGCAAAATTGCCACCACACAGTTGGAGCTAGATGGTCTGTGTGAGCAGAAAGTGGACCTTCTGTTTTTCCTGAATAGCCCAAAACATGGCTGCTCACCTTTGAGGCAGTCCCTCTTACTAAAAGGGAAATTAATCCCTACAACTAATGAGCTTCCTTGTGTCCATCCCGCTGCCCTGCTGTTGTTTGGCTCATGGTGCAGGCCAGGGGAGAAATGAAACTCGGCTGTAAGAGGAGAGCATGTCTGTTCTTGTAGGGATTAGTCCTTCTCCTTTGAGTCCTTTGCACAGTCTGCATTTACCATTTTCACTTGTCTCCACTTTTGAACTGCCAAACTCCTCCAAAATTTAGATCCAAGCCCACTGGGTTTTTTCACTGCGGAAATCGCATCTAAAGTGGCCTTTGTGTAAATGGCAATTCCCTGCTTTCCGAAGTCGGTTTGTGTCTAACGTGGGCTGCAGTCTCTGCTATTCCTAAGTAAACATGAATAAACTGCTTGACAGCTCTGTCAGCACAGGATGAAACACAAAACTACTCCAGAGACCGCCTTCTCAGACTGCAGCAGTGCCAGGATTTGGTTTCACTCTCCTTGGGTCTAGGCAGGCTGGCACCCACCTCCCTGCCATGGCCATGGAATGTGCTATGTTTTGGCTTGGGAATGGGGTGGGGAAGAAAAGCTTATTAAATGCTCCCCAGTGGTCCCTGCCTGCACAGCTGCTGCTGACAGGTGAGATGCTGTTCTGAGCATTGAGGGAAGCCCATGTCAGGTGCCCAAAGGCCTCACGGTTTTAATAGTGCTGATCTTAATGGCTAACATTCATCATGCTGGCTTTTATGGCAAAGTACATCCCAGGTCTTGGGGGATGGAGGCAGATTTGTTCCTTATGTTTAAAAACATGGCCTTTGAAAATAAATACTTGGAAAACAGGGTAGCAAGAATTGATGCTTCAGACATGGGAGGTAAGAGGAGGCAAACAGGCTGTTAGTCTGCACCATCTTTGCCTATGTTGTGCCATCTGAAGTCCATGGCTTGACCTGCCTGTTTCTTGGCTTTGAACCATACCAAGGCTATAGCCATAGCTGGGAAGTGGACTCATTTTGGATGAGAGCTTTGTGTGTCATGGATAAATAAATGATGATGATAACACTGCAGGTCTCCAGCACTAATGTATTTTTCAGGAGACTGCTCGCTGTGCTATCTTGGGTTATTCCATTACGCAGTGGGCTTTCAAGGGACACTTTTTCTGATGAGAGGCTCAAACTGAGCCCCAGTCTAACTGCATCCTGGTGGCCCTCCTCCTGTGGCGACCTGAGAAGGCACACAAAACCATTCCCAGCATCAGGGATGGAAAAGCAACTCCTCCAGTACAAAGAAGGATGAGAGGGGTGCTTGCCATCATTCTCTGTTCTAGGAATCACTGGGTTCAAATTCCTGCCCCAGCAAGGCCTGGAACTTCCCAGTAAAATAAATGGGTAGTACTGAAACCTATAAATACATACCTTGCCTCCCATCTCCTGTTTCATTGAACAGGAGTCTGGTAGTGCTAGGTAGCACCTTTCTTACCTCCCACCCCACTATTTTTGTGCTGGCTTCTGTTTTTACCCTGTCTGTAGCAGGGTGGAGATGGTGTAGGAAGAGTTCTTCCTCCCAGCATCAGTTGGGCTTGGCCTCAGGGCGCTGAGTGATGCCACCCAGCCAAGGGCAGCCCTGCCTGAGCCACGTGTGAGATACTGAGCAGCTAAAATTACTGTGCTGGGCACTCATGCCATTACCTCAGCTGAACCCAGCATGGGGAGAGGGAAAAGCCTGGCAGAGCGTGGGGCCATGCCGGGCACAGCCATGATAAACAGAGTTAGTGCTGAGAGGAGCAGGAACCACCTACGCTCTAATTTGGAGAGCTCTGCTCTGGCTGTGGGCCGGGCCTGGCTACTACAGCCCCCAGCAGTGCTTCTGGGGATGGAGGGAAGTCAGCAGAGCTGAATCCAGTTATGCAAGAGCTGAACTCTGCTTTCCCTGCCTTAATCCATTAATTTATTCCCTGCATCTTGCAAGCTACTGGGGTTAGGAAGAACCGCCCTGACCTCTTCTCCATCTGCTTGTGGGATGAGGGGAGAGCACAGTGATTTACCAGCTCTTTTGTACTGCAAAGACCCTTGTAAAGAGTATTTTCTTCCTAACTACGCTGAAAAGTGGGGTAATAGCTGCATGAATTTCAGCTTGCTTGGGTGGCAGTTGCTCACATTTTAGTGGCCTTCGATTAATAAATGCTGTATATCAAGGAAGCAAATAGACAAAGGTTACTCACTAGCCTTATATAAGCTGCACCGAGAAATAAATGCCTTAATAAAATGGTGGTAATTGGTGATACATTTCACCACCAGTGTTTTAATTGGAAGCTTCCCCTTGGAAACTGCTTTATTTTAATGGCCTTCTTATTCCCACTAGAGCAAGTAGAAGAGATTTTATTTATCATGTGTGTTGAAGGGGGATAGCTGAGAAACCAGGGGGATGACACTGGCACTACTGTGGAAGGGAAGGATATGCAGGTGCTCATGGGAGAGGCCACTAAAGCAAGATTAGCTGTAGCCTGAACAATGACAGTGGGGAGCGAAAGCCAGAGATGCAAATAGAGATGTTTCTGTTCAGCCTCCCTCCAGTGAGCTCCTGGTATTCCTGGCCCAGCAGGCACAGAGAGTTTGCATTTGCCAGTTGCCTTCCTGAATATGTAAAAGCAGTTTAAGTAGACTGCAAGTCTCTCTTATTTTGCTTTTGTTTTCAATCCTAGCATCCCCAGGGAGACATCAAGCCACCTGAGGCAGCTCCTGCTGGGCCTTTTGCAGCGTAATCATAAGGACCGCATGGACTTTGGTAAGACCTCCTTCTAGTTTTAGTTCTGCTGCATGTCTGTGTGTCTCGGTCTCCTGACTTGGCTGAGGCCAAGATTTCCTTTTGGTTTTCTTTTTTTTTTTTTTTCATAATTCCTTCTAAATTGAGAAGAATCATTGTGAGCCAGTTCTGACTTTGGCAGCATCTTACAGATGTGTTTTAGCTGAGCCAAAAGGTCTGAAGAATCTCCTGGTAAAGCCATGCCCTAGAGGAAAGAAGGCAGAGGTGGAGCCTTTCCTAGAGCCCCTGAAAGGGCCAGGTTATCTAAAGGCAAACACATCCTGAGTGTTTTCAGGACATTGCTTTTTAGTCAGACTTGGGGTAAAAGAGTTTGATATTTTTCTTTTAGGCACTGGGTTTTGGTTGGTTTTTTGTTGCTTCTCTGCTCAAGTGGATTGTTTCCTGCTGGGCAGCATGTGCTAGCTGATGAAGAGAAATTGTTTTGCACCCTCTGTTATTCTTTTGGATTAGAGATACCAGGAAAGCCTTTCTGGGGATGGTCATCTGGGTGGATTAACTGAGGCTGATCATAATTAACCAGTGATGGCTATAAAGAACTGGTTACTAGGTTGCAGACGTGAGAGCATGAGCCTTTTGAAAAGTGAGTTGTTGAAGCTCCTGACAGAATGACTTGGATAGAAGCACCTTGCAGTATTATTCTCTGCAGATCGTTTATCTGCTGTGGATCTCTGCCTCTTTTATCATGCTGCTGTGCATTTAAAAAGAATATATCTTTGAGATTCTTGATTCCTTGCTGTCAGAAATGGAGTCTATCAAACGTTTTTAGACCCCCATAAGCTGTTTCTGTACCTCTTGGGAGTAGACTGTATGAGTCAGTGTCTAACACTTAGGAATTTGAGATAATAGATTTTGATATCACTCAGGACAACATTTACAGCACATCTTCCTGCATTGAGATTATTAGCTGATGCAGGATCCTTTTCTCTATAAATTGTCACATCCTTGCCTTGTAAAATGTAATTGTTTCTAAGGAGTGTGTGAGAAAATAATGTGTACAGAAGATATGCCTTGTGCTTTATAGAAAGCAGATCTTTATGGATGTGTGGCATCCCATGACAGATTCTAGTACCTCCTGTCAATTTTGAGGAAAGCAAGTACCAGAACCATGATTTATTTAGACCAATACACTTCCCCAGCATCCAGCTGTATACTTGGTCTCCTCCACCTCCAAATGATGCCCTTTGCCAAGACAGTGGCAATACGTAAATGAGAGCTGTTCTCTTCACCTGCACCGTTTGCAAAAGGCCTGTTTTGGCTGATGGTCAGTGCTTTTGTTCACTGTTCCTATGGCCTCCAGCACTCTGTAAGGCAAAAATTGAAGATCTGTGTGTGCTGCTGGGTCAGGGCTGATTCCCAAGCCCCTCTCCCCAGAGGAGGGGATTTCCTACTGCTCCTTGTTCCCTGAAGCCCTCTGTAATCTGCCTAGAGATGTGCACAGAGCCCTCCCTAGAGCTGCCCTGGAGTTCAGTTGTGTCACACAACAGCAACACATAAGCTCGAAACTTCATTTACTTGTCGGGTTTCTCAGCTGCTGTTCTACCAGGAACTGATGTTGTTTGCAATCTCAAGATTATCTAGAGGAAAACCAAGAGGGTTTCAAGTTGTAAGTTTCCTGCTGAAGATTACAAGCTGGGTTATTTAAATTTCGCTTTGCAAGCACAGCTAATAAGCAGTTTGGAGCGGGGAGGGGGGAAAAGTGAAAGAAATCGTCATTTCCACCCCCTCAGTTGAGTCAGCTTGGCTGACGGATGGTACCCTCCTCTAGAGGAGCAGTCTGAAGAAGAAGCAGGAAAGTCCAGCAGCTGAGCAGCTCCTGCAGGATGGGAATGTTCTCTATCCACAGCAGATGTAATCTGTGGGATGCCAGTTTTTCCTGCCAGAGATTCCCATCCCTTTTGTTGTGCTAAGCCTGCACTCAGGCTGCAGGAGCCTGGCATGGCAGCGGCAAGGAGGGGCTGGGTAGACAGGGATTGTTTGAGATTAAAAAGCAGACAAAAAAAACAGTTGCTACTTTCTGGAAAGCTCACTAGCCAAAGAGGAGCTGTTTACAGAAGCCGAAGCTTGTAAACCTTTGGTGTTGCAATAGGAAATCCATGCTGGGAAAAGAAGTTGAAGTGCCTACAGTTAGCTCAATAATCAGTGTTGATCCATGACTAACACTCCCAAAAGGCTGAGCTGCTGATTGTGATAGGAGAAGACTCTGGCACAGAGCTGCAGTGAATCAGAGATGAAGGAGTCAGGAGAAGTGACTGCTTGTGAGGACAGGCAAACATGTAGAGAGTCTACAGCAAGCCAGGACAGAAGCTTTTCTTGCCCTGGATCTGTAGAATGAGGGAAGGAAGCAGCAGTTGCATCTGGTATGAAAGAGGAGTTCTGGGCTGTGCTTCAGGGTTGGCCCTTCAGAAAATGCATTTCTGGCCTCAGTGCAAGCTGGGTTTGGGTCTGCATGTCATGGAAGATCACTCATTGAAACCGTCTGTCTGTTGTTCCTCCTCAGTGTAGTGAGTGGCAGTGCAGTGTGATAAATACAGTTCCCCTGGATCCCTGCAGTTAGGATGACTCACAGTCCAGATCAGCAAGGGATCCAAATAATTTTCAATTCTTTTTTTTTATGATCGGGTCCTGCTTCCAGTCCCCAGCCTGCATTCTTGACCCCTACTGTATGCAGCTGCAGTCAGTCAGCTGCCATGGTTGACTGGATTGCGTGGAAAAATCCCTGTAAAACACTGTAACTTGCTACGCTTTAACTGTTTTGTAAACTCCTTGCAGTCATTTCCTTTCACTGAGTCATTGTTCTTGATCTTTTTTCAGATGAATTTTTCCATCACCCATTCTTGGATGCAAGTGCCTCTATGAAAAAATGTAAGTATTGCATTTTTAATTACAACTCTTTTTGAACCATGGCCTGACTTCCTTTGCTGCTAGTTCAAAAGGAAAGTAAAATACTGCTTTATGTTTCCTTAGTTATTTAGGCAGGGATTCCATGTTTATTACTGTGTCATGTCCAGATTTTGCCATCAAAATGTATTTAATTTTACTGAGTTATCTTCAAAGGGGTGATTAGAGGGCTATTTAGAAACCTAAAATAGAAGCAAATGTAGCTTTGAAATGTATTCATCTGCTTTGTATGAAGTGCTTGGCCAGTGGGGGTGCTTGTAGGTAAACAGGATTATGCATCATGGTCTTGCTTTTCCTCCTCATCTGTAGGACCATTCAGGATTGTGAATGGTAGAAACTGGCACTCTTGGCTCTGCTTGCCAGGTGCCACCTTAGGTTGGCTGTACAAAATGGCTCTGGTTACCAAATCTTCTTTCATCTTTACCTCAAAGTTCTTGATAAATGTTGTTTTGGAACGGTTACATTTGAATACTCTGTGAGAGCTGGCCAAAACAGAGTTCCATGGAAAGTTCTCTCTTCCCTCTTTTGATTCATAACTTTTGAGCACATTTCCAACCACATGTACTATGGTTCAGAAGTTTCTTTTCAGTGGAAAACAATTCAGAATGCCTTCTAATGTGTGGGTTTTCCTAGTCCTCTGGCCAAGAGACCTGGCTTAGTGGAACTGTGTATGGTTGTCTTCTTCTGGAAGGACCCTCCTAGACCTTTAATCTCCAGAGTAAATGACAGAGCCAAGAATTTTCATCAGGACTTGATTTGGGGTGCCCAGTGTGAGAGCTGGAAGTTCTGGAGGAAACATGTCCAACACAAACACAGAGTCCCTCTTGGATGTATGCCATGGGGGGACACCCTTTGTCTGATGTCCATGACACTCCTGGAAGTCTCTTGCTTTCCTGCTGCCAGAGCAGAACTTCTCAGTTGTTCCTGATCAGATTTTAACTGTGTACTCAGGTGACCGTCCTGCGGGCAAGAAAAGACGCTTCTGGTTTAGGGTTGCTTGGAAAGCAGCCAAGCCCCTGTGTCCACCTGCACCAGTGAGATGTGAGGTGAGCCCTGTAAAACAGGGCTTCTTTGCTGGCAGGAAAGGATTCTGCCAGCGTGGGACTGCTCCTAAGCCAGCCCAGCTCTTGGCACCTGCTGCACCGCTGCTGGGTGGGAAAAGCTCTCCAAAGTCTGATCCCCCTGTGGGCAGAGGATCCCCACCTCAGGATGTTCGTGCATGCCCACCAACTCATCTCTTACCACCGGCTGTTCCATTACTTCACTGGCCAGGGGAGCAGAAGACTCCCTGCAAATGGGAGAGGGTTCTCCTCACCTGGCCCCAGTTTCCAGCTGCTGCACGTTTACTGGGCAGGAACCAGAGGTGCCATTATGAGCAGGGGACTGTAGCTCAGCCTTTGCCCCCAGCTGCACCACTGTTAACAGCGTGGGGTCAAGGACCAATAAAAAAGGCACCTTTACAGGCAGGTGAGGCCAAGATGAACTCCAGACCTCTCTGCTGCCCTGCTGGTCCTCGCCTCCAGACATATGTCCACAGCCTGGAGTTCTCTCCAGGCGGGCAAGACTGCTGCTGGCTTTGAAAACATGGGAGAAATACCTCCCCACTGCTGGAGATGCTCAGGTTGTTGCCCACAGAAATCAGCTACTGGAGGAGATAGTTCTGTAGTCTGCTATGAGGTCTCTGCTGCTGCCAGATGGCAGTGATGGATTAGAGCCTCTGGGAAGTGTGGTGAAGAGCCTGGATGAGAAAGGCTGCTTGTGGCCCTTTTGATTTCTGAATAGGTGAGAGAAGAGCCAGTGTGTCAGCAAAGGTTGAGGTTATGGTGACCTCCATAAGGAAAACTCACCTGAGATGCGTGGAATGCTCCTTAATGTGGCAGCGTGCTTGACCCTTGCACAGTTGTAGCTGAAGTAGGTGTCTTGGCAAGGCTGCAGTTCTCAGGGACTGCCTCCCTGGCTCTGCATACAGAGCTAAGAGTCTTAAAGCTAATTGTGCTGCTTCATCTCAATGTGTGGCTCAGCATCACCAGTGGAGGAAATACCAACGAGGAGAAGAGATATGACTACATCTGAATCATGATGGTCGTGCTAAGATGATTTAGAGTCCTTAGGCTTCCATTAGAGAACTGGGGGAAGGAAGAGTGTGCCTCATCTTTTTGGGCTCCCTGAGAGCTGGTAACTGGCTACCACTGACTGCAGTGGAAGCAGGAGTAAGTCATTCACACTTGAGTTTGCAAGTGTCTCTTAGGAGAATTTGTTGGATGATCTGTACCAGGAGTAGTAACCACTCTGTCATGAACACACTGAGACCTCAGCTGAGCTCAGGGACCCACAGTGCAGCCTTTGCCCTTCCAGTTCGGAGGTGCCTGCACTCAGATACAGGGAACCGTGCATCTATTCAGGTCCCAAACTAATTTTCAGGCGTGGCACCTCCTTTCCAAATGAGAGCACTTTGCAGGCTGAGCAAAGCATGGTGGTCTCTGTAGCCATACAGGCACCTCTGCCCTCAGGTGACAAGGACAGAACAGGAGAGGTGCCACCAGCATGCAGAGCTCAGCACATCACCTGGGCTCCTGAACCTTGTCAGGGCTGGTCCAGAGCTGGTCTCGTAGTGATCAAGCAACTGTAGTGATCCAAAGCAAGAGCCATGGACTGTGTGGATATGTGTTAGAACACCGTCTCATGGAATTGTAAAGAGTTTTTTTAATATAACGTAATTCTGGAAAATTGGGAAATCCTCAAGTATGGACCATTCTCCAAGTGGATAATTTTGAAGTTGCTAAGACAGGAGGATCCCCCTCATTCAAACACATCTGTGTGTTTTGCAAGACACTCCGGCAAAATCAACATTTCTTTCAAAAATCTTTCCATGCAACATTTCTGACAAGCACATCCTCTTTGCTGCTGTTTCAAGGGATAGTTGTTCTCATGTCTCTCCTCTCATCTCCCTCCTTTAGTGGAGCAAGGACTTACTTTGCTGCAACCCATGGTGTACCACAGAGCTGTGCTCACAACAGGCTTTAGCCTGGAGAGTGGATTCAGAGCCTTGGGCTTTGTTAACTAAGATGTATACTTTATTTTTTTGTTTGTTTATTTATAATTAATTTTGTATTGTGGCTTTTGTACCCCTGACTAAGCATGTACTTTAGATGTGTAAAAATTCATTAATAAAAGTCTTTAAAATGCTGTGTCTAGTCAGAATGTCGTCTGTCTGTAGCCAGGTCTGATCAGCATGTGGTATGGGGCCGTGTGTTACAGTAATAACACTTGAGAAGGCATAATTAGATGCTTGTGCAAGTCTTCTCAGTAAACACATTGTAATTGGTACCCATGCACAGTATTTTGGAGGTTTTTCTTCTCCTGCCTTTAATGAATGGGGAGCTGCTGCCTCCTTTACACTGAGTTAAGAGAGCATGAAAGGTGAGCCGTTATGGTTCAGAAGTGCACAGGTCTGTTCAGTGTCTGGCTTAACTTCTACTGTCTTCATAATCTTATTGTACATAAAATAGGTGAAAACTAGCAAAAAATCACCATGACTTCTGCATATAGAAGATTATTTAATGGTGCAAACTTTTAAACTAAAAAGCAGCTTATTTGGGCAAGTCCTTTCAGAGTTTGCACTCAAATTTTTGCCTTGTCAGAGATTGCAATTAATTAACTTTTTGATGACTAGTTTTAATTGAATCCAGATAATCAGAAAAGTGCATTTTTCCAGTGTATGTAGAACTCGGATTCCAAATAAAGATTTTCTGTAAAGCTTGAGGGTCAGATATTTTTAGGACAATGGAGCCCCTGATAGGATGATGTGTCAGAAGTGATTTTTGCAAGTGTAGGATCCAATATTGAGATCTATGCAGCTGGAGCACAGGCTTGCCATTATGGCTCCCAGCTCTCCCATTTGGAAACCAGTTGGCATTGTTTACACAATGTGCAGGGTGACTGTTTTGTTGCTGGAACAAGTTGGAGAGAACAATTATGAAAACAGACTTATTTACATTACAATTACAATCCAGCAATTTCTGGATTTGGGTGGGGGCCTACAATTCATGCTAACATTCCCTGCATTCAGACTCAACTGAAAACATGATGAGCCAAGTGTTTGCACCCTTTTTAATTTTAAACTGGGAGTGCCTGGGTGTGTGGAGGAGATGGAAGCAGTCGTCTTGCTTTCAAGCTGTCCTATATGGCTGACACTGAAAAAATGCCCCAACAGAGATGTGGAGGTCAGAGAGGGGTTGCCAGGGCCAAACCTCGTGGTTCTGCATGGATCAAAGTCTGTTTGGGGTGTCAGGACCTTCAGAGTTTGAGCTCATAGCATTACAGGGTGAATTTGTGGAGTTCAAAGGGATTTAAATAAGAACAGTGATGAATAGAGGCTGTATCTAAAGGAGTGCTTCATGCAGCTGAGTTTGAACTGCAGTTTCAGATGATTGTAGCAAAGTCTGCCTGAATGTCTTCCCTTCTGATTAATGAAAAGCTGTCTGAAGCAAATAGGCAAAAATAGAAAAGTCTCAATTCCAGCCAGGTTTAAATCAATAATCACAGAACCAAAATAGATTAGAGGGGACCTTGTGAGAGAACTGGAATGACTCTAACAAAACTACTCATTCCAGGAAAAGTGAATGGTGATGCAAGTCTTGCAGCAGGCACGTGTGGATACCGTTTTGAATTTGCTTATCTCTTCTTGAAAGCACCTTTCCATAACAGGAAGGTCTGTCTGTACATGGGTGAATTGTTCTGTAATAGCTGGCAGGATAAAAAAAGGGGAATTTTCCCCCTGCCCCGTCAGATTTCTAGTGTTAAATATATAGGGAAGGTCCTAGGGATTGCTCTGCAGGCTCTGTGGGAGGATTGTGGAGTTCAAAAGCAGTGAGATACAGGCAGGACAGAGCTGTCTTTTACAGGGGAGTTCTCAGACCTCTGTGTTTGCTGAGTGCAGGAAGTGGGAAGCAGCTGTGCTGGCTGTGGGCAGGGTGGCTCTTGGTGCCAAGCCCCTGACTGACCTCCCAGAATACCCATCATCAGGGTGCCACAGTCCCTGGTCCCTTACCTTAGTGCCAGGGCAGTGTGTTATAACAGCACAGACCATGAAGTACACAAAGTCTAGTATAGAATAGATTCACAAAACTTTGGAAAGCTTTATTTCGCTATGGATCCAACCCTCAAACTGCTGGCAGTGTGAGCAGTGCCAGTGTGGCCCATCACAGGAGGGAAAGGCAACTGCATTGTGCTGCTGCACACCAGCCTGCCATAGCCATCCCTGTGGATTCCCTCTGTGGATTCCCACTGCACAGCCCCAGGACTCTGCTGCATCAGACTTTATTGGCAGCATAACAACCTCTGTAGAAAAACATTCAGGTTTTGTTAATGTTTGCAAAGGCTGGAGGAGATCACTGTGACCCTGGTTAAACTGTTACAGTGGTCAATTAATTAAGTTAAAATAGATATTTTAAGTCTATGCTTCTTTGGCTTTGGTTTCCTCTTGTCACATCTCTATCAGACTGAGGAATTCAGTGTCTCAGTGATTGCTCTCTTTGTGCTAAGGGACCCTGGTCTGGTCTTCTTTCAACCTTCTTTGATAGGCTCCACAGAAAGACTTCCTAAAGCCTTTTATTAAAAGGCATATTTACCCATTCTTTTATCTTTAGAACACTGTTTCAACAGTTAATTGCAGAGAGATAGACTTTTATTTTTCTAGCTTGTTGAATAGAGTAAGTACTTTGTAGTATCTAATGGGATTAATGAGAGAGGTGGTTTTACTTCAAACAGAAACATTCTTCTTCCAGGTGTTATTAATCTCCCTTGTATTAAGTATGGGATCATTAGCACAGGTCCTGTAAAGGTAGAAATTTGATACAAGGTGCTAATTCTCTGCCAGCATAATGGAAGAGCAGCAGAGTGTTCCTCTCCTCACTTAAGCATTGCCTCTGATCTCTATCTTAAGTCATTCAAATACCAAAATGGTTCCAGTGTAAAAGTCTGACTTCAGGCCGCCTTGAAGTGGGGATTTTGGGATCTTCTGTGCTGTTCAGTCTTGTGTGTGTGGACTGGGGAATTTGAACCACTAAGTAGTTCAAAGTCCTTTGAAGAGCCAGTGTTACCTTTGACTGTCTCCCTTCTCGGCTGAGCTGAGCTGAGCTCTTCTAAGTTATTTACTGAACCTCCCTTGCATAAGTCATTGGAGTTAAATATTCTTTTCTCCTGTGATGCCTTAATCATATTTTCTGCCTGAAGGTCAATGCTAATTAGGCCTTTTAGTGTGAGCTTTAGGCCTCTGTGAGAGTTACAAAAGCCAGTTTGACAATGAAGTGGATGAAACGGGCAGTTCCAATATTGAACAATAAAACATAAAGGGAAGGGATGCAGGAATGGCCTGTGCTGTGGAACGATCTCTACAGGGAGACATAAATAACCAAAACATCTTTAACTTGCAGAAGTGACCAAGGGAGAACATGTTGAGCTGTAGGAAACAATGCACTATTTCCTTGAGGAAACTCCCTTGAGAGTTTTTTGTTGGCTTGTGGGGTTTTTTAGTAGCATGTGGCCTGAGATGCCTGAGGGGCCATTTGGGCAAAGATGCTTTGGAGGATGTTTATGGCAGAAACTGTCTTGTTGGTGGGTAGCACCTTGGTGAGATTGTGCACAGAGGGAGTGGATGGATGTGAATCACGTAACTGAACAGAATGCTAATATTATGTTGTTCTCCTTAGTTGACCATATCTGATACATAAAATACCTGATGGTACATGAGATAAACCTGATGGGAAAGGATGTAGAAGACCTTTTGCTATTGATTGATCTTAGTTTGACAACTTCTTTTGGTTTTGTCTTTTGCTGGTTTTAGCTGCTTCTGTGCCAATGCCTTCTTATCCCAGTTCAGGCTCCGGTAGTTCCTCCAGCAGCTCTTCCACTTCCCACCTGGCATCACCTCCTGTAAGTACAGCTTAGAGGATGCATTGATTGTGTTAATGGTCTCCCTGCTTGAATCTTTGAAATCAGGTCTCTGCTTTTGCTCTCTTCTGGTACAAGTCACTGAATACTTCAGTTCTGCCTGGGCTTAGTTCAGCATTCCCTCCCATTTAAGAGTTTGGATCCTGAAAGTTGGCTTTCTCTCCACAAGATATATTTCAATGTGCTATTGCCTATTATATGAAAAGCCTGTATGAAAAAAGCTGGTATGAGTGACAGTGGTTTGTCTTGGCAGAGATGGAAAGCTCTTTGGAACCAAAACCAGCTGCTAATTCAGAGTATAGCACTGATTTCTTGGCTGCAGGTTCTCTGTTTTCAGGCAAAGTCTCTGCAGCCTGACAGCATATCGGCCTTCTTTGCAAAGTGACCCTCCTTCTCACTGACCAGCATTCCCAGGCACCACAGAGGGACATTCAGCAAAGCTGTTTGCTCAAAGCAGACCTGCCACAGTCCAGTGGTCTTGTGAGAGATGATCTGAATTGACGGTTTTTCTCTCTGGTTACCTGAAATTGCGAAAACTTTTCTGGAGGGCAGAATGTTAACTGACCATTGAAATGACATTCCTCCAGCTCATTGAACTGAAAGCTTGTTTTCGGATGCTCTTGGTGAAAGCTGTCTTTGAACTCAGGAATGCTGGTGGTGTGATGGGTAAGGGAAGGAAGAAGGTTGGAATTTTTTCCTCCCTGGCATGACAGCTTTTTTAGTTTGTTCTCTGAGTTTCCCTGGGCCAGGATGTCTCAGCCTGGTGCAGGAAATGCTAAGAGGCACTAGCAGAAGATGGTGTAGGTGTTTATGGTGTGAGCTGGACAGAGTGGACAGTTCTGATTTCCTCTGAAAGTTGTAAAGATGTCCCCAAGAGCTTATTCCTCCCTGCAGCCCAAAGTAGAGGGTGATTTGGCTGAGGCCCTCCTGACCATAAGACTCCAGAAATGAGCAGATGGTGTAAAAAGCAGACTCGTTCTCCTGATCTTTCCTGGTCTGTGAGTACAGACTGGGAGGGGGTCCCCTGTTAGAGCTGTACCAAACCTCTCCTGCTCTGCCTTCTGCTGATGGAGGTATGCTGGCTCAGCCTGGGAAAAATGCCACATCTCCAGGGCAGAGCTCACAGACTGGGTGGAAAAGAGACAACTTTAACAGCTGGAAAATTCCTCCTGCCTGTTTGTACTGCATGTATAGTGAGAGGAAGTCCCCACTGGTACAGCAGGAGAGTCTTTGGAGGGTGAGCAAGGTCTTAATGGGGCCCAAGTGAAAGCTGCTTCAAGTCTTTCTCAGCCTGGAAATGCATTAGGATAAAGATTGTTATCTGCTCTGTGGGCAGTTCAGCTGCCTTAAAGCTTTCTTAAACCATCCAGCCTCCTCCATCTGTCTGCAAAACAGGAGGATTGTGGGGCTATTCCTCATTTGGCTGAAGGAAGCAGGAAAATGGGACTTTTTAGGGACTGTCCTGCCTCTGATGCCTGTCAGCTGTTCGTCTGCTGAAAGCTTAGTCTTCTTCAGCCCTCTCTTTAACTCATTAACAGCACTACAGCAAAACAGGGTGGTCTTGAAAGTGAAGGAACACTTATCTGCCTGTTACCAAGTGCTGCTTCCTGCAAAAGCACACGAGTACAGACCAGATGGTTAGTGTTTAAGAACAAAGCAAAAAAACATAACTCAAAATAACAACCAAAAGTATCTCTGAAAGTTCCTCTCACTTTCCCAGCCATACTAGAGTGAGTTGGTAGAAAATGTGTCGTTGATCCCAAAAGGGATGCAATACCTCAAGTGAATTTTTCTTATCTCTGGAGCATCAGACACGCTGGAAGTATGTTTTGTGCAACAAAAGATGCTCTGTTCTGACAGGCACATAAAAGGCTGTTCCTTTTTAGTAAACTAAACAGCTGCTTCTGGCAAAATATCAGCCCTGGTTTATCAGCAAAATGTTGTTTGCAGCCTTGTACAGCTCAGTTTAAAGGATGGAGCAGAATGATGAAGTAGCTGTGCTGAAGCCAGTGTTTGTTTTCTCCTTGAACTAGCAGTCCCTTGGAGAGATGCAGCAGCAGCTGCAGGAGAAGGCGCTGGCGTCTCCTACCCAGGATTCTCCTGGCTTTCTGCACGGATCTAAGGACTCTGCTGGGAGCAGCAGTAAGAACTCGTCCTGTGACACAGATGACTTCGTCATGGTCCCAGCACAGTTCTCAAGTAAGGTGGTTTCTGGAAATGCAGGTGTTGTGAGCAGAGGGGGATGTGGATGTTAAGAACAGAATTCTCTCCCAGGAAGTTGAAAGAGTGATTAAACCTGTCTGTTTTGGCTGAATAGAAGGAATGGTTTTGTTCTCAAGCTGGAAGAGGCATCTGGCTCACTGGCTAGTTTTATAGGATATTTTGTAATTACCTTTAAAGACAGGATTTGAGAGTAAAGATTACTGGGGGACCTCAACAAGAGATTGAACATGGAAATCCAACTGGAAAAGAAGATAAGTAGGCTCACAGGGAAACGTCTTTCACACAAACCTTTCCCATGTCATCCTGTCTTCAGTTTCACTCAACATCACAGTCCAAGACAGGATTTCAGCCAGCAAGCTGGATTTTTACACTTGAAAAAAATCCCTAAAAAAATTAATATATGTTGTTTCTCTCTTCAAACACTCTGAATTTAATTTTAGCACCTGTGTTTATACTTTGATAGGAATTGTTTAAAAAATACCTATGTACATAGAAGCCAGGGCCTCAGTTCAGCTACATGCCTAAATATGTCCATGCATCAGCCCTTTCTTAACCAGCAGAAGGACATTATTCAACCTTGACCATGTGCATGATGCTTTGCTGAGTTGGAACTTGGTGATAAATGCTGTGATTCTTCCTTTCCTGGTTGCACCACTTGTATTAAAACAAGCATTTTGAGGGGTAGAACTGGAATCTCTGAAAGATCTCTGCTGTGCAATCATTATAAGGAAGAGCTCAGTGTTGCTTGTGTTTTCCCTGGGATCAGTGATGGGACCAGTACACACTTGCCTTGTGCTAGTCATGTTCTCGGCATTCAGATGTTTTGGCAGAGGCACAAGTTTCCCTGTGTTGTGTATCCAGGTGCCAGTTCATTTGACTGCCCTGGATTCTTGCTACTAAGGATATTGATGTTTTAGAGCCCTACATGCAACACATACCACAGTCCTCTTACACAGCAGCTAGTGGCTTGCACCAAGGGGACATGTACCTATTGCCCCAAATGATTCTGTGAGGTTTTGGCCACCCTTCAACAGGACTTACTTTCAGCCTAAATTTTCCAGAACGTCAGGGTATAAGGGTCAGCAGCATCCACATCAGCTTCAACTTCAGCCCATGTGTATTTTGCAAAACACTGACTTCAGAAATACAAGTCAGCAGGGGGTGGAGGAACAGGGAATTCTGCACAAAATCTCAGTTGCTCTGAATATATAAAGACAATTATCTCAAATTAATCTGTTTCTGGACTTTATCGTTCCTCAGGTGATTTAACTGCTGAGGCTGCGGGAGGGAAACCAATCCAGGACAGTCTGATGTACAGCGGGTAAGGCCAGCCACCAAGGCAGCTCAGATTGTCCACACACTGGGTGTCTGGGAATTCAGGGTTCTGGTGGAGCAGGGTTGGTTCCCAGGACCTAATAGCTGGATTATTTCTTGTCTTCTCAGGAGTTCTTTGGTGACTTCAGCAGGCTTGGAAAGCCAGGGAAGGACACCATCTCCATCACCCCCGTACAGCAGTTCTCCAAGCCCGTCCAGGTAAGAAAAACTGTTCAGTGATAACTGTGCAATAGTGAGTAATTGAACACCCACTGACTTCCAGGAGGGGGTTTTACAGCTGTTGATGTGCTTGGGCAAGATCCACATCTCTCTTTAAAAAGAAATACCCAGTAGAAACTCCCCAGCCTTGGGCACTGATCATTTCCAACTACAGAGCCTGTCCCTCCTTCTTGTGGCCCTCAGGAGGGGCTAGGAGAGAATGCAGGAGTGCTGGAATTAACCCTGTTCCCTGCAGGGCCAGGGACTATTCTCAAGCAGAAAGTAAATGTACCCCATCAGCATGTATGTACTACTCATCCCCCCAGTGCTCACCTGCAGAGGTGGGGAGTATCCCACCTAAAGACCCTTGTTCCTAAATTCATGCAGTGATTTGGAGCACAGCACTTTATCCAGGGCTGAAAGTATGAAGGACTTGAGTTACTGGGCAAATGTGGAGGAGTGTTACTCATCTCCTCTTGCTGTTGAAGGACAGATGTGGGCCTATTTAGTTGGTGTGTGGTTTGTTTGGAAAGCTCCCTGTGCACTGTCTCTCTATAAAATAATGTTGCTATGTGGGCCTTGTTTACTAATGCAGGATGCAGGAGTAGGAGGAATAAGTGCAAACAGGCGTGGTCATAGGTTTAATTCCAACTAAACCAGTTGCTCCAAACTCAGTTTTGGCCTTCAGAAATACCGTAGGTGACAGCTGCCCACACAAAACAGGACCAGCAGCCCAGCGCTGTGTTCCGAAGGTGTTAATGGTCTGTGGAAGGTGATCCCATTGACTCTAGGCCTGGAAGCCTTAGGGTACATGCTTAGCTTGCAGGGAACTGGTGGTGTTGCTTCTCATCTTGTTCTTGCCTGCTAGGCAAGCAGGAACAGCTTTCATCTTCTGTTCTGTCAATATGGCACCTGTCAGGGGGAGGATGGTTGGAGGGGATTTTCACACTGGGAGATGGATGACCCTAAAGTCTTTTTTAAGAAGAAAATGCAGTCCCAGGCTGTGTGTTGAACAAATTTGTCACATTAACAGAGCCCAGAAAATGACAAAACATAGCCTCAAAGCATACAAATTCAACAGAGAATAACATAGCTCAGAGCCTCTCTGACGTGATCACATTAATTGGCAAGCACGTACCACAGTGTGGAGTTTAATTGCATGAGGCTTCTCATGCCATCGCCTGCTAAGCTTTTTAACAGCTTATTCCTTAACTGATTCCTCTGCATTCTGGAGATCAGTCTTTATTAAAGGATTTGGCCTTGCTTCTGGACAGCTGTGAGTGGAAGTTTATGGAAGTTGACTACAAATGTTGCCTACTTCTCACCTTTCACCAAACTGGCCTCGTCGTCTTCCACTGGATCACAGGGTGGCAAGGCAAAGCCAGTGGCTTTGATCTAAATATATTTTTGCTCTCGCTGTCTTTCCTACTCATTCCCAGCAGTTTCTGTGGAGCAGATGCCAAACCCTCTAGTGCTAATTCCCACTTTTCTATCTGCTTTGAAGAAACACTGTAAAGTTCCTTCCTACCCTGTCCAGGATGGGGAATAAGACATCAGTAATGAAAGATTGGAGCAGTCACTCTGAATCCAGAGGATGAAATGTGGTCTTTGATGTGTCCCCTGAGAGTGCTTGGAACTCGTGCCACCCAGGTGTGCCCTCCCTGGCTTTCAGGGCCCTTCCCTGTAGATGCCATGAGACCTGTTGGTTCAGCACTTGACTCCACTGGCACAGAGGACTCCTGGTTTTCCCTCTGTCTTTGCTCACTCAGAAGCAGCAGCTCTCCCTTCCGTGTGTGGCTCCAGGCTAGCAAGAAATGCTGTCTGCAGTCGAAGTGGGACAAAAAGCAAAGGCTGTTTCAGAGTGGCCAGCAGTGGGTTTTCCTCAGGATGTCATGGTACACTCTAGGACAACTCTCCTTGCTCTTAACTAAGAGATTAAGGACTAGGCAGAATTAAAATATGCTGATAGTTGGTCTTTTTTTTAATTCTTTTTCTTTTAATACTTCCTTGAAGATATTTATTAAGTCTAGTGAAAGGTAATTCCTTGGATGTACCCCACAGCAATGGATTTAATACTGTTTTCAAAGAGCTTTTAATTGCTGCCAAGTAATTAAACTCCTTGTCCCACCTTTATCTCTTGGACTTTGCCAGTTTATGATCAATTGCATTCTTTGAGGCTTGGAGGCCTGTTAGTAGGTTTACTGTATGTCACTTCATTTGGATCATTTCCTTTGCAACTTGCACCTTGTGAAGAAAATGAGGACTTGATAGAACTCTTGTGGAGAGGAAGGATGCTTTCATCCAAGAGCTTCTTTTCTTCTAAAGGATTTTGACCAGATGGAAAAGACAGCATTTGAAATGTATGTTCAAAGTCAAGATATGTACAAGGTTTGACATGAATCCTCAGATTTCTTGGTTAAAGCTTTGTTTGCTTTTTGTCTGTTGTGTAACCCTGTCTCACACTGATGGAAGGCAGAAACACCAAAGCCTCACCTTTCTGCTGAGCAATTGGAAACCTTGAATGGCTTTGTTTTATTGTGTGTCAATGAAGAATCAAGGCTTTCATCCTGCCTTTTAGAGATAAACATCAGATTAAGAGTCTCTTTTCTTGGTGGAAGAAATAAGAGTAAACAAGGAAGAATATACAGGACTTCAAAAATTAGTAAACGTGTTGAGAGACAAATGAAAAAATTGGAATAACTTTTTGATCTTTCAGCCTTGATGAAAGATCTCTTCCAATTATTTGGCTCTCTTGTGATGGAGGAATGTCTTCATGTGCACAGTGTGGAGATCTGGAGACGCTTTCCTGCAGGTCACCTTTCTTCATTGCTGTCACAGTAAACCACAGAGTACTACTGACCTTCCTCAAAACAGAAATTTGGGTAATGGGATGCTTTGAACTGCCAAATAAGTCTCAAACTCTTCTGTCTTCCCCTGTGCACTCCTGTATGTTCTTACTGAATTAAATACATCCTTTCATCTTAAGTAAAATATTTCCATTCCAAGTGTTAGTCTTGGAGAAGTGATGCTTCCAACTTCTCAGGGGCAGACCCAGGCATGTGCCTTCAGTTGACAACGAGGGAGACTGCAGAAGCCTTCATTACCAATCAGATCTTTCTGTAATTGTTCAGCATCCCCGCAATTGGTGTTGGCATTTGTAAATAGCATTGCCATGGCAATTAATCCTAGAATTCTGGGGCCTTTGGAAAAAAGACTTCAGGGTTAAGACTTAGTTAAATGTGATGTTTTCATGGGTTTGTACAGCATGGTTTGTGTGTAGTCTGATGTACAGGCCAAGAGTAACATGGGAGACATTCACCTGGAGGAACAGGTATCAGATGTGAGCTGATTCACCGGCTTGGATGGAACTAGGAAGCCTGAAGTTTGCAGAATGGACTTGTCCTATTTTGTATGTGTGATATTCTGTCTGCCTGTGGTGGGTATACAGATACCAGCTCCTGTCCCTGAAATTTATTTTCTCCCAAGTTGCCTTCTCCACCTTGTAGTTAACTTGCAAATACTCTGATATAAACACCACTACATTCTCTTTGTGGTGTGAGACTTCCTCGGAGATGCCGTGGCTGCAGCAGTGCCTCTGCATGAATCAATCACAAGCAGCTCTTGTCAGCAATGTCTGTACTGGTGTCTTTTGTGAGCCACGCATGTTTAGCCCCTGCTCAGTGCTGTGCTCCTTGGCTGTGGATCTGAGCTGTTGGAAACTAGGCCAGTTGTGGCCTGAAATAGCAGGGCTCTGGTTTTCCTGGAGGGAGTGGTGCGCTTGGGTGTGCATTTTAACATCAGTCTGTGGGTGGGAATCGTGCTGGAAGAGAGGTGCCTGTTTTCAGGAGCCGTGTGGTGCCACTTCCCTTTGATACGACTTTGAATCACTTCCCAGTACAAACCCACAGCCCAGGGGACGCTCCCCGTGTGCAGTTGCTTTATGAAGATAAAATCTCCAATTACATGGTCGAAGGCCCAGCCCTTACAGAAGTTTTTCTTTGTGTGTCTCCTTTCGACAGCCGGCCAGGTCAGTTCTCCAGCAGCAAGTACGGACACTCCGTGCCCATTCCGGTCCCAACGCAGATTCACAACTACCGTCGGATCGAGCAGAACCTGCAGTCTCCCAATCCATACTCCTCTCCCCGGTAAGTGCTGGGGCTGGCACGAGGGCTGACAGCAGTGCAGGAGCTCTTGCGTTACAGCTTGGGGTCTGTAAACAAGCTGCTTTAGTTTGCTCTCTGTACCTCCATAAATTTCCCTCCGTGATGGGCTCTCCCCCTTGCTGTAAGGAGACAGTGTGGTGTGTTTTGGGGGTATTTTTGTAGCAGTGTTGAGATTTATTTCTTTCCACATACTGTACATTTTGTCTGTGTGCTTGTATGTGAGAGAGCTCCCGTCACCTTTGAGTGAAGGCTGAGCCTCTTTGAGCCTGACAGCTTTTCCCATGCCAGCTATGGATTGGGTGTCCAAGCAGAGAGAACCATCCATCTGGCAGATGCCTTTATAAAAGGAAAATTTGAGATAAACAACTAAAATGGATGGGCTACAAAACCTACCTGACTGTACCTTAATTGGTTCCTGTAGCTAGTCATGCCATAGATGATGTGTTGTACACGAGTTGCATGTTAATGTGGTTGTGCAGCCAGGACTGACTAAGTCATGAGCAATTTATGCCCGTGAGGGGGAGCATGTTTCCTGAAGGCTGTCAAGAAGGCCCAGATGCCAGCCTTCAACACACAGCTGACCTTCTGAGTTCAGTGGCAGTGGCATGGAGGGCTTCTATCTCTTCTCACATATGATTCCTGGTTCTTTCAGGTTTGAAATCTGGGCTGGTGGCAGCAGCAGCCCAGGTTGTAGACTGGTTGGAAGGAGATCCATACAGGATCTTAAAGAGCTTGTACAGCAGGGGCATTCAAACAGAAGTGTCTAGGAGGTACCGTGTCTTTTTTTGGATGAGTTGTGTTGGTATCTGGATTAGTTAAAGTTTAGATTTCGGAAGTAGGGTAATACCTACATGAGCCTAAGTTTGGGCTTCAGCCAGCCTAATTCAGGATAAGGCTTATTGAAAGTGGACCCAGAAGTAGAGACACGACATGTTGATAATAGTCTGGGATCAGCAGAGGGATTGGTTTGTGCAAGTGTTACTTTAATTTATGTTCACTTCTTTGAGTGTGTGGCAGGTTTTATGGTAAATTCCTTCCTGTTTCCTACGTGCCTTGTGTTTTTTACAGCAAAACTTGCGGACCCTGTTGGTGTTGGAACTCAAAAGAGTCCTGGTTGTCCCTGTGAGGTGTAGAGTGAGAGGGTATCCCTGTGAGGTACAGAGTGAGAGCTCTGGAGAAGGTGCCATGCCGACCCCAGACCTGGTGTCAGGCTGCTGAGTTCAGGTTCACAGCCTGCAGCTACAGTCAGGGATCAAACTGCTGGGTTTGCTCCTTTCAGTCAGCACTGTGTGATGGTGAGATTAGCATCATCCCTCTGAGGAACTCGAGGAATGGGCCCAATCAGGATGATTCACAGTCTTGGTTTTAGCATCTTCCCAAAATCTCTGGCGTCATGTTTTTTCTGCCCCAGGAAGCCATACTTACCTCTTGCCATCACTTCCTCTAATCAACTGATTGAGTAGACACCCTTCAGGAATGGCAGGAGAAAACTTCATCAGGCATCTAGTATGTGATTCCACTTTTCCATCAGGTGTATCAAATAGGCCATTACTGCCAAGTGTGCCTTGTCATGTTGGCGAAGTCATTTGATTGCAAACCTTGACATACACTCTTGTGTCCCACTGTCACCTGACTGGCTGGAGTGTGCCTGTGTAATGTGGTGTGTCTGTGGACAGATACGTGGCTTGTTGAGGTGGTAATTATGTGTACCTACTTCTGGCCACATCACCTGTCCTGCTCATCTGCTTGCTTCCTTATCCTGTGTCTCGTAGGGTGGCATTTGACATTCCACGTCTTTCAGCAGCAGCAGTCAGCTGGTGGTTTTTTCTGCAGGTTCCTGATAGATGATAATATTCAGCTTTCTGCATGGCTCATGTTCTGGAGAGTTAAAAACATGGGAGGGCAATACTTTCTGCCACTGAATATCTCGGTATCTTCTCCCCTTTCCTTTTTGTTATTCATTTTGCTTCAGGGCCAGACACTTGATGAGCATTAGGCCTCTGAATCTGGAGCCACCTGAAGAAGAGTGATTTTTAGGTTAAAATTTTAAAGTATTTCCTCTTTCCCAAGCATGTGAATATAGCATGGACTCACCTGGCTGCAAAATGTGGTAACACATTGAATAGAGGCAGGGGGGATGGCAGATCAAATGCTTATATCTCAACTACTGAAACAGGGGGTTTATGTATAATTTATTTATTTTCTGAAATGTGGTGTAAAGTGAAATATACATCTGTACACTGAGTAGTTGTACTGACAGTTCACCAGGATGACTCTGCCATTCCTGGGTAGTGTAACCCTGCTAGCACTGCTGAAGCCCATATGCCTTTGTTCCTCTGTTCAGGTATTTATGGACAGCCAAATGCAGTGTCCCTGGGAGAGGAGGCAGGATAGCCTGGTGATAGCATCTTGCAGTGGCTTGAGCATAGAAGGTTTTTTTCAGCATATTCATTGATTCCTGTCCAGAAAACCACCTACTGGCTGAGACTAATGTTCTTTTAACAAGAGGAGAAAATGTTTCCAAATTGAGAGTAGAATGCAGGATTTGATGAAAAGACTGTGTTCTTATACAGAGACGCGTAATGGGAATTTTTATGAAGAAGCCTGTGGAGGCAGAATGGCATTTCAGTTTAGGTTGTGTGTTCTAATGATGGTGAAAACATTAACATATTGAGAAATAATTAATTAATACGCAGTAATCCCATCTCTCTCCAGACTGATGGTGTGGCTGTACTCACTTTCCCACTTGTGTTTCCTCTTGCATTTCATTTTAGCAGCTGAGTAATACTCAAGGTTCCTGCATGTGTGGGCTGTACAAATTAATTTTAACTCCCTAAGGTGAGGCAAGGAGTTAAAGGCACTTGGAGTCCAGGCAGTTCTCACTGTCCAGACTGAAAAACTAATTCCTCTGGGTAGTTCAGAAATGTTTCAGATCTGACAGCCATACACTGCTCTGTTTTGCTCTGTTTTGCTCTGTAGCTTCTGATTTGAGTCCAAGCTCTGTTGCAGAGCAGGGCCTTGGCACAGCTTACCTTGGCATTGTGCAGCTGGTGCTCGTGGAGCTTCGGGCCTCAAGGCTGCTCTGACTGAAGGGTGAGTGGCTCAGCACAGGAGGGACACTCGATGTAAAGCCCTCTCACAGTGTTGTGAAGACACTGCCTAAAATTACTGTCTTGGACGTGGCAAGATAGAAAGCTGTCATGTTCAGGATCAATGTAGATACCTGAAAGCATCTGAAAGTGACTTTGAAAATTACTGCCTTTCCTGCTTCCAGCTAAGCTAACCTCATTCTTTCTCTTAATTTATTTGGATTGAAATTCTTGAGAGCAAAGATTATCGTCTTCATCTATATTGGTGTAGTCCCAGAACCGTGGGATTTTGATCCAGGGTGAAGGGTCTGCTTTTGTGGAAGTAGCTGTGTGTGTGTTTGGTGATGCTGTTCTCCTTACTCTGCTGTACTGGCATCGGGAGTAACGTGTGTGCTGCTCTTGTTTCCTGTAAGGTCTGGTACAGTCCGGAGGTCTAGCAGTACAAGTCCTCTTGGTTTTCCCAAGACTGGTGCTTCCCCTCCTTATCCTGGAGAGCATGGATCCGTGCCCAGCTCTAAAAAGCTCTCCTTTGGCGGTGCCAAGCCCTTTATGCCATCACCACAAGGTAAGATGTCAGCTGGCACATTGCTATCCTAATAAAATCCCATGCCTCTTTCCTGTACAGAGGTGGGGTTTTAACCAGCTGTAGCTGCCAGGTAAGAGGAAGTTCAGATTGGTGTGTTCTCCTGTGGCTCTTCTCCACAAATTATTTGGCAAATGTCTTGGCCTCGGTAAAATGGAAAGAAAAATACCCTTTAGCCCCAGGAGATGCAAGCTTTGCTTTGGTGCCTGCATCAAGCATTTTGCTGCCCTCAGAAGAGGGCTCCTCCACAAGTACAAAGTATCTTTTTACTGGCTCGTGTTGGGGTGAGAGAAAATGCCAGCCAAATATTGTCAAAGCAAAATTCTGACCAGTGCTGGAAGGGCTTGAACTTCACTGTTCAGACTGAAAAGTTTTGTCTGACTGACTGGTAGCCTGATCCAGCTGCTAACAAGCAATATAAGTGGAAAGGGATAAGAAAAACCCCAGTGTGCAACTGATGCAATTTGCTGTTTTCTATAAAAGAACAGATTGATACAATGAGCTATTCTGTATCCCTGGTGTCTCCAATCCTGTATTTATTAGTCTCTGCTGGTGGGGAAATGCAGACTATTCATATTCTGTTTCTCTGAGGTTAATATCCCTGCAAAACTTTTACAGGAGTTGAGGATCTTTTCACTACACGGCTAGGGCTGAGAAGATGGAAGAGATAACTGGCATCTTTCTATAAACAGGTGGTGCATAGTGCTGTTCTTGCTTATGCAAGCTTAATACTGAATGAACTTTTCCTTATTGTGTTCTCTCACAGTTGGAACAATCCCAGAGCTGCCCAGCCAGACTGTTATCCCATCCTCTCTTGGAGCAGAAGTGAGAAGCCGTATTCCTGTTGCTGGTGTGTTGGTCCTTACCTTCCTTCCCCTTCTGATGGATAAGGCCAGAACTGTAGTCTCAGGGCATGTAGTTGGGTCTGTTGCTTCAGCAGCTTCTCTGGATGCTTGGCCAGCCAGGCTTTCTGTGTGCTGGTAGCAGTTGGGGTTCATCCATTCGCACCCCGTCAGTCAGCATCTTCCAGTGCTGACAGACCCCGTGTCACAAAACCTCTGATTTTGGACTGTGAAGTCAATGGATTGGATGAAGGAAAAGCATCTCAAAACCCCCAATGCCCCTGCTGCCAAGGGGCCTCCTTGATGTGTAGTTTCCTTGCTGCTGAGCTCTGACAGTCAGGGTCCCTGTTTCTGTGAGGGTGGCAGTGAAGGAAAGAAGCTGCACTTGTATTTCCCTGTTGTTCATATCCCATCCTCCTGTAGACTCAAAACCTGATCAGGCCTGGCAGTGCTGTGGCACTGCTCAGTGCCATCCTTAGCCATCCACTGAAGGTTTTGATCTGTAGATGTCTGAGCTGTGGGTGCTGGGATCAGGCTGGCTTTCTGTGTTAGAACCAGACACTGATGCGGTTTGTCACTCTGGGCCCTCCAGGTTCCTCAGCGCCTGAACAGTCTCCTCGAGGGATGGGCTCCCGGCTCCACAGTGCTCCCAACCTGTCAGATTTGCATTCCTGCAGGCAGAAGATAACCAAGCAGCACTCTGATCCTCTTGTTGCTCACTTTGGTCATACCCCAGGCAGCCAGCCTCTGCAGATTCATGGCTTGCAGCACTGCCGGCAGCTCCGATCCTCACCAAAGCTCTCCGAGTTCATGCAGAGAAGCCCTTTGCCAACGATAATGGGCTCCCCTACAAAGGTATGCCCAGGAGTCTGCTTTTGGGCTTCTCACAGCTTGATTTTCTGGGTTATTTGGGGATGAACTGCTGCATGATCAGATAACTCTCACGGGGATTTATCACCACTCGTTTGCTCTCCTTTGAGGGCTGTTTAGTGATCTGTGTGAAATGGGGTGGTGTCCTAGTTCTCAGTGGGCAGCTCTCACTTGGCAGCAGTGCTCACCAGCTGAGCAGAGCCCGGGGCTTAGGGCAGGCAGTGGGAAGGAGCTGCCCTGATGAGCCAGAGCACGTCAGTGCCGGCGGTGTCTGGGCCGGTTTGGACACTGTGACCCGGCTCTGACGCCGGCGAGTGTCCGGCAGGAATCCCCAGCAGAGCCGCAGACGGGCGAGCAGGTGACAGCCCTGTGCCTCACACAAAGCTGGCACTGTGACAGCGCTTCCTCTGCTTATGTTGGGCTGCTACAAATTTTCAGCAGTTTGTTGTCCTTTAGTTTTAGTTTTTCTGAGATGAGGGACAAATAACTGTTTGGGGTGGGATTTCTGCCTTTGTTTCAGGCAGGTTGTTAAACGTACAATTTCATTTTGATAAACAAATGAGGGGGACAAGGGGAACCTTCTACTTTCATTTTAAAGACAGATCTCTTTTTTTTTTTCCTGTACTTCTTAGGCTGTGTCCCCATTTGAGTTTCCCAAAACCCCAAGTTCCCAGAATCTCCTCACCCTCTTGGCCCATCAGGGGGTCATGATGACTCCGACACGGAACAAGACCTTGCCAGATCTGAAGGAGATGGGTCATTTCCACTGCCAGCAAACAGGGTTGGGATTGAGGCCCGTGGAAGAGATCAAGGGCAGGTGAGCTGCAGTCTGCTTCACTTCATACGGTGGTGCTTCCCTCCCTAATACAGGACAGATGGGGCAAATCTCAAACCCCAGCTGATGTTAAAGTTGTAATGGAGCATCTGTAAACATTCTGTAGTTATCTGCTGCACCCTCGGATTGCAAGCAGATATGATGCAAATTTTAGAAGTCTTCCTCTACAGGAACGGGCCGTGGCCTGGATTTTTTAAAATGAAAAACGGTCTGCAGAATTTTGTTACCAGACCAGAGCCCTGCAATTACTCAGATGCTTGCCTCGCTCTCTGTGGAGCCTGGGCCTGTCCTGGAGGAGAGGCTGTTCTGGGTGTTCCTTGTCCAGCCTACACAGGGTACGGGTCTTCAGAAGAGAGATCTGTTTGAAAGCCACGTGCTGACAGTCAGGAGCACTGCAGGTTACAAAGTCACTGAGGTGTAGGTGTTAAGTGTTTCTTACATGGCTCTCTGGACACTGCAGCTGTCTCCAGCTGTCTCAGATGAAGTCATCTGATATTAATTTTTGTATCTTCCATCAAAGACAAACTGTGTTCTGATAATCTTGTTGTGAGGACTTGCATTGCTGCAGTCAGTCACAGTAGCTGTAGCAGGAGGTGCTTCAGTGCTCTGCTGAAAGAGTGGTTATTTCAGCTCCAGACTGTTTGCTGTGTAGTGTTAAGTGGCTGTGGACCAGGAATGACACAAAGAAGTGGAATTTAGCTGAAATCTTGCACCTTGTTGACTTTCTGCATCGTGTTGATGTCTTCTTTTTAGATCTCTGAGCACAGGCAGGCTCACTGACCTGCTTCTGAAGGCAGCCTTCGGGGCACAGATCTCGGAAGCTGGCAGCAGCGACAGCCTGAACAATGAGAAGCCAATGGAAATTGCAGGTAGGTGAGGCTGCCAGGCACATCTGGCAGGATGTCCTGGGCTGGGGTGGCTGTTTGCCTCCATGCCTCCTACAAATGGGAGGCTGCTTTGCTGGTGGCTCTTGGCACAGGCAGTGAGTGCCGTGTGTGAGGAGTGCAGTGGTGTTTGCTTTCCTCTGCGGAGCGCTCAGAGGTCTGTGGGCTGTGTGCGCTGTGTAATTGCTGGCTAGTGGTGTGATTTTTGTAGGCAGGGCTTCCTCTTTTGGCCCTTTTTGAATGTGATAACATGTGGAAGTGGAGACTTTGTGCCAGGCAGCTTGAGTATGAATGGCTCTGCAGCAGTGGGTGTTCCTGGGCGTGCAGGTCAGGCAGCGAGGAGGCGAGAGCAGCTGCAGCAGTGTGTGACACTGCCCAGGCTCCTGGCCTGTGGTCCATGCCAGCCCAGCCCCTGTGCTCGGGGCTGCCTCCAGGGGAGCACTGGCCTGTGCTGCTGCCCACTGTCTCCCAAGAGAGTCTGCAGGAACACAAACCGCTGGACAAGGCACACCGTGCTCTGAGTAACCTTCCTGTAATGCCAGTCTGCACCTTTCAACTGTCTCCCCAGCTCCCTCAGGTGCTTACGGAGGGACCCTGCACTCTGGTGCCCGGGCTGGGGGCTCTGCCAGCCCATCCCCAGTGATTTTTACTGTCGGATCCCCTCCCAGTGGAACCACCCCCCCACAGACCACGAGGACCAGGATGTTTTCAGGTAAAGGGCTGATACCTACCTGCCTGTTCCAGTGGGAATGCCTGGGGGTAGAGAGATGTGTTGAATTCCTTGCTGCTGGGCACTAGTGATGGCAGAGTGCTGCTCAGAGCAATCTGTAGAGCTCATCTGGCTCAGTACCTTTGAGATTCTTGTGCTGGCTCCTGCCAACCTGTTATTGCTGGTAATTGTTTCCACTGGCATTAGTGCCAGATAGTGGTTTTCCAGTACTGTAAGAGACAGACAAACTTTTACTTTATTGCTTTCTGCTTCAAGAATAACGCTGCAGCTCTTCATAGACCCACCGTTGCTGAGAGGTCAACAAATGTAAAGATTGTGTTGTGTTCTTACTGTTTTCCCTGTAGGTTTTGGATGAGCTAAAAAAGATGTGTGACTATCCGTACCCAGTTTCAGTGCAGGAGTTCTGTTAGGAAAGAGCCAGGATGGCTCTGTGTGCAAAATTATTCGTGGTGTTACTCATACTCTGAGCTGCTTAGGAGATGGGGAAATGCACTCCTGTTTGACAGATACTTCTTGTAAGATGCCAGTACTCTGGCCTTGTCAGCCAACATTTGAAGCTGTGGTAATTGGCTCTTTTGGGATATGTGTCTGGGAGTTGGAGTCTATGTTCAGTTTAAGAAAATATTTGGACACTTTTATTTGCATATTTGGCTTGTTTGGGTTCTTGTCTTGGCCGTTCCTCATCTGAATGTAGTTGATTCTGTTGTTCTCAGTTACTCCAGAGAAAGTTCGGACGTGACCACAAATAAGCTGCCAGACTGGGACAGGGGGACATGGGGGCTCAGTTCCTGTGTGTAACTTGCATTTCCATCCTAACTAAAACCACTCATATCTGATTGCCTGGAAAGTTGGGACCACAATCTTTTCTTTGTCTCATCTGTTTGGAGAGTGAACTTTGAGACTCTTAAAAGTGTGTGAGGGGCCTGTAGCACAATGGGGTTACTGTCCTGGCTACAGCCTCCAGCTGCTACTGCGGTGTTCTGGATAGAGGATTCAGACTTCCTGAACTGCTTTTGCAGGGATAATAGCAATCTGGATGTAGGTCCAAGCACCAGTTTTTATCAGGTTGATATTGAATGCTTAAGGGTCTGCCCAACAGTTGGGATCTCAGATGGGATGCCTCGAAGAGAAGGCTGTTGAACAGTGAGCCTGCAACACACAGTGTTAGGTCAAAGCAGTCAAAGCAATGCTGTTGGACAAGCTTTTTTAATTAGGCCTGTGCAGTAACTCCTTATGTTATAGTTAATGCACAGAGTTAATGGTGGAAGGGGGAGGTTTGCAAGCTGAAACTCTTCACCCCAAGTGCTTGGACAAGCCATGAGTAAGATCTCCTGACAGTTCCAAAGGCAGAGCCTTTCCATGAATCATCATAACAATTTCTGCAAACAGCCGCTTGGAGTTACAGGGCATCCAGAATGTGATATTGTAGGTCCTCTCCTCTCTCTGAGAGATCTGGAAATACTCTGCCCATCTTTGATGATCCACTTAGCTTTGAAGGATCACTCCCAACACAGAGAGAATGTGCCTCTCTGCAGATCAGCTGTGCATTGTTGTATTGCTGAGCCTTTTGAAGGAAGGGTAAGGCAGTAAATTAAATTCATGGCAAAAAGAGAAACATCTTCCTCCAAAGTATCAGTGACAGTGGTGAATACCGCCTTGGTAGAATCAGCAGAGTATTGGAGCTGGTATTGGCATCCCCTCATAAGACAGAATATTTCCCTCTGTGACAGTGTGTCAGGGGTGGGAAGCCCTCTGGAAGTAGTGAATGTATTATGAATACTCTGAGACAAACACTCCTTTGTGCTCTTAGGGTGGATTCAGTGGTCAAGAAGGGGAAAATCTGATGCTGAAGGAATTGTCTGATGGACATTGTACTTACAGGGGCTCCTGAACCCAGAGTTTAGGGTCTTGACTCAGCTAAGTCACTGACTCTCTGTCCAGCCTCTTGTTTGTAAAGAGGGGGAAGCAGAAGGGCAGGGCATGTAATGGAAGGCCCTCCTGGCTTGCATGCAGGATATTCTAAAACCACCACTAATCAGAGCTGATCATTCAGTAACAGTGAAAGCAAAAAGCCATGAAACCAGGGTTCAGACTGTGCTGCTTCATGATGGGGACATTGGTTATGGCAGTGTATGATAAAAATTAGCCCAAGTTATTGTGGCAGGATTCAGAAAGGGTTTAGACAGAAAAAGGAAAAAACGGTTCTTCTGAATTGTCTCCATAAATGACCACCATTCTGGAAGGTGCTTTAAATCTGCTTGAGCTTGTAAGCTGGTCTGCTGAGTCACTAAGGAGCTTATGGTGGGGAGTGGTTACTCTGCGTCTGAGATCCAAGAGCCCTTGCATCTTCCTCCAAAGTACCTCTTGCTGGCTCCTACCAGATCCAGAATCCTACAGAATTGTGTTCTCTCCTGGATGAGAAATACCTACCTGACCTACTATTCACCTACTTTCAGTAATTCTTTTGTCTGTTTTTCTTCTCAGTGGGGTCCTCCAGCTCCCTCAGTTCTGGAGGCTCCTTCAGCGGCAGGCACTTGGCGGTGGGAGCAGGCGGGGAGGCTCTGGAAGGGCCCTCGAGTCTCCGGTACGCATTCGCTGATCCCATCACCGCCAACCTGGAAGGTGCTGTGACATTTGAGGCACCAGAGCTGCCCGAAGAGACACTCATGGAGGTGGGTGTATCCCAGGGACTGGTTAGGGGCAAAGGACAGGGGAATAAAAGCAAAGCAAATCCAGAAGATCCCAATGTTTACAGCCAAGGTGGTTGCTTCCAAAGGTGGGCCAAACTGGCTTAGAGAGAGCAAGGCCAGTGCAGTGCTCCAAAAGCTCAGGGTATATTTTTTGAGCCTCCTACCAAGCTGTTTAGTCCATGAGACAGCCCAGGACTGGGATTAAAATGCACTATTTCCAAAGCTGAGATTGCAGGTTGCAAACATCGGTTTATCTGAGGTATTCTGTATTAAGGGCTGCAAACCTGCCTGCTTTGGGCCTTTTCCTTTTCAAAGGCTCAACATTACTAATTGCTGACCTGAGAACATGAGTAGCTTAGTGTATGGGGAGCCTTCGTGGTTCACTTGAGGGGTCGGGCAGTGATAATGGTCTCTGCTGAAAGGATCTGAAAACAAAGTAAACCTGACACTACTGTTCCTAATGGGGGTGGGTGGGACACTGTGTTCTGTACCAGAACAGCTGAACCAGATTGTGGAGCTGAAAGGCTGCCAGGCTTCCCTTCTCTGCAGGCTGAAGCAGAGCAAATGCTGTTATAGCTGAGATATATTTGAAATGTAGGTCAGGCTGCCCATTTGCAGTGGAGGTGGGAGGCAGATTCACTCATGCTTTGGGCTCTGCTCGTGACACCTCCTTGGGCTGTCTGGAACTGGGGAAGGCTCTTTGTGTGTGACACTTGCTGGTGTTGCTGAAAACCCCTAGGTGCCCACAGAGATACGCACACATTGTTTTAAGGATGTGGGTTTGCTGTTCTACTTCAAATTTTTTTTTAGCTCATTTTTTTCTGTCAATTATGCATTGAATTGCATTTGTTTGCTTCATTACCTGTAAAGCCACAGGGCTAAGGCTTCCAGCAGTGATGTGTTCACAAATAGTAGTAAGTTTAACTAAGCATCCTACTTGTGTGAGGTCCCAGAGTTTTGGGGCCCTTCCAGCTGCCACCACTTTGGACACTGGTCTGAAGAGAAGTGTCCAAGGAAGTATCAGCTTGATCTTGGCATAGCACTCAACTTCCATGTCTGCAGTGAGTCATTTGGCTTCAGTCGTCATTTCTGCCGAGCACAGTAATCCGTTTGCATGTCACAAAGCCTTTACAGCAGATTTCAGAACCCTTTTGTGCTCTGTGGAGTTGACCAGAATGCAAACCTGCCAGATTTTCTGATTCCTGCTGATCTTTCAGGGCGCTGAAGTGTTACTGTTTAAGTGCCCTTGTTTACCTTGAGCAGAGCTGTTGCATTCACATGGGTGGTTCTTCCATCTTTTGTAAAAGTTTCATTAGGTGCAGGCAAGGCAAATTGAAGGCTGGGGTTTAGTTTAAAACACAATACAGAGATGGCTGCAGAAGGGAAGACTTGTGATGCCAAAGGTGGCCATGAGTGCCAGCATAGTTAACAGAAGCTGACTCTACAGGCAGAGAGGAAGGACTGTGTGATGGTTAGAGATAGGAGGCTGAGACCTGAAAGATCTCAGCAGTTTCCTGCTCTGCCACAAACTTCTTGTATGACTTGGTAATTACTTAATCTCCAAGTTCCTCCTCTGCTTTTAAAGAAAATAGAGGAAGATGGAGATAACACTTCCTTACTATACTGGACTGTCCAGGTGGCAAGGCAGTGGGAGGGGAGATTCATATTTCAGATAATCAAAGCTGCCTTAGCAGCCAAGTCCCTGAGCCAGTACATGAAAAACAAAAACTCTCAGAACTTGAGTATGGGGGTTCTCTGAGAAATTCATGTGGGAATTTATTCATCCTTACCAGCCCTCTTTGAGGGAACTAAGCCAGTGAATCTTTAAAGCTCAAGCAGGTTACCCACTTCTCAATGGAGAGGACAAACAATGGAGTTGCATCTGGTCCAGGCAGCAATTCCCTTTACAGGCCCACAAGCATTCAGTTTTTCCACAAATGCTAACTTCCAGAAATGCTTGCAGTGACTTAAGCAATGCAGCTTCCCAGAAATGGGATAATCCCATTTGATCTGTAATAGCAGAGGAAAAACTACTCTGAAATGACCATAGCACTTGGTGTGAGCACTTCCCTCACTAGCTGGACAGGAGTTGCAGATCAAAAGTTGTCCTTGCCATCTCCTCTAGGGGCCTCACCCAGGACTCACTGCGCTGAACTGGGAGGGTATGAAGGCCAGGGCAAAGCGAGGGCTGGGATGTAGGTGGGAGCCACTTTGTTTGCAGCTTTCTGTGGCATAGGAGGGTGTCACTCTCGTGAAATCCACACTGGTATTACTGTGGTGGGAACAAGAGCTGAGCCCATGGTGCAGACGGTCTCTCACCCATCCTGACTGAATTCTGAAGGAATCCCACAGAACTGGGATCCTCCTTGGGAAGGTGACTTGTAATTTTACAGCAAGTCTCACCAGCTTCTCCAGGGAGCTGCCTAGAAATTTCTGGCCTGAGGCTGCCATTGGCTGCTGTTACTGTGGTGCAGTTTGAGTTTGCGAGGCTGAGTTTGGCTGTCCCTGCCCAAAGCAGAGGTGTCGCGGGGTTTGGGGATCAGGTGTTGTTTCTGTAAGCTGGGATGAGTTGCTGGCACAGCTCAGGTGAGCAGCCCTCCCTGGCATGCCAGCTTTCCCTCTAACCCCCACCTTGGCATCCCTTCAACAGCAAGAGCACACGGACATCCTGCGCAGCCTCCGCTTCACACTGGCCTTCGTGCACTACGTGATGGAAATTGCTGCCCTGAAGGGCAGCTCCAGCGAGATGGGCAGCTCAGTGACCTCTGAGTACCAGCTCCAGGAGAGTGTGGTGGCCGACCAGATCAGCCTCCTCAGCCGGGAGTGGAGGTGAGGATGGGCAGAGAGCTGCCCAGCTCCCAGGCCCTCTGTCGCTGCCTCCCAGCCCACATGTCCTGATACCAGCAGTCCTTGGGGACACTGAGTGCTGTCCCAGCATGTCTGCATTGCTATGTGTTTTCTTTGCAGCTATGCAGAGCAGCTCGTGCTGTACCTGAAAGTGGCAGAGCTTCTGTCCTCGGGGCTGCAGATGGCCATAGAGCAGATCAAAGCTGGCAAGCTGTGCCTCTCCTCCACTGTCAAGCAAGGTAAGGGGCCCTGGGCTCACGGTGCAAAGGACTCACCTGCAGTGGAACTACTTGAAGTATCACAGAGGGGGTGGTGTAAGTGTGAACCCCTCACTGGTGTGGGGGGCTCATTTGTGATTGTCCCCTTGTGCAGCCAGATCTTTGTTATTCACACTGAGAACATTCCTCTCTTCACATTGACTTTCTGTCTCAGAGCTCTTGTCATGACCCTGTGAGAATCTTCAGCACTAATTAGTGAGGGGGGGATGTATCTTATCTGAATCCTCATATCTCTGTCTCAGGTGCTTATTTGGACTTGATGTAAGCCCAGCTTAATTACACAGTGCATGTCCTAGGAAGTGCTTGCTTGGCAAATTAAGACCTGTTCTGGCAGTGATGATTTTTCAAGTGAAACAAAAACACAGGAAGTGAAGTACTGGTAATGCTAGAATCACTTCTTTGCTGGTGTGATGGCCTTAAATTTGCATCTGCTTGGCTGTGGTGAGAGCTGGCTGTGATTTCATGATTAGAAAAAAAAAATTTTAGAACTCCCATTGTAATATTACTGAGGCAGCTTTTTGAAGCACTTGAAGTGCTTGACTCACCAGCCACCTTCTCCAAGAGCTTAGTCTCTGAAAGTATTTGTGCTGCCTTGGGATGGGGTGCTAAAAACTGAAAGTTAAATACCATGAGCACACATACATTGTAGCAGGCAGTGTGGAGGAAGATACACCAGGTTTAGCTGCACATCTTCCACAAGTTCAAACTAACAGGAAAGTTGTCATAACCCAAATAAATCACACCTTTTCAGAGCACATTGCAGCTTCTGGATTTGTAATGTAATTTGTGCTTCAGTGTGTAGGAATTGAGCAAGGCTGGCTTGTCCTGTTTCGTGCAGTGTGGGGATTTGCAAATGTACAGCGTAGGAGTTCGTACTCATCAGATGTTGGTGGGAGCTTGCGTTCAGTACTCTGTGTAGATCATACCATGCAGCCAGGGAGACTCAGCCTGTGGCATCACTTGCTAGTTTAGGTTGTTACTAATTGCGCAGAGTCGTATTTGATTCCTGATTCTCTGTTCTGTAACCTTCCCATACAAGCTGCCGTGGCTCAGGAAGGGAGGTGGCCTATCTCAGTCATCAGTGTCTTTTCCTTCTGGGACAGCAGAGTCCCAGGAGAGATTCCCTTGCTTAGTCAGTGCTGCTCAGCCACACTCTGCTACCACATGCAAGTCATGTACTTCTTCACAGCATGTCATCACCCATCAAGTGGCAGAAGCTCTGTATTTGCACGTCTGCTGCTCCGGGTGGTGCGTGAGACATCCTGCGTGGTGCAAACTGCTCCCTGCCTTGTGACAGCTGAAGGAATCAAAAATAGACCTGGCCTCAGGTGAACTAGACATGTGTAGGTGTTGCCATGTGCAGGCCTATAACTGGTGAAGGTGACAGAGGAAAGGGAAAAGGCTCTCTTGGGGCAGGACTTTCCAGCCAGTCTCTTGCCTTTAACATAACCCCGTTGTGTCTAAGTTAATCATTCGAGGTCCTCCATGGGGAGGTGAGAAGGCAAAGGGAGAACTGGAAGTAGTGCCTAAGGCAATTCTTTCCTTTACTCTAGTTGTGAAGAAGCTGAATGAGCTTTATAAATCCAGTGTATCATCCTGCCACTGCCTCAACATGAGACTCCAAAGGTTCTTCTTGGACAAACAGAAGCTCATGGATCGGATCAACAGCATCACTGCAGAGAAGCTCATCTTCAGCTACGCTGTGCAAATGGTACTAACCACACAGTGCCTGGGGATGGGGTTGCCATGGAGCATTGTTGGGCATTAATGGTTCCTGCGGGTGGTCTTAGCAGCTGGTTTCTCTCACGGTGCTGTGTGCAGCCTCTGGGGGCTGGGCAAGGAGAGCGTTCACACAGCTGAGGGATCATGCTGGGAAAGCTGGGTCGGCTCTGGGAGTAACCTCTCCGTGCTGGGTTGTTGCCTGCAGGTGCAGTCTGCAGCCCTGGATGAGATGTTCCACCACAGAGAGGACTGTGCACAGAGGTACCACAAGGCTCTGCTGCTGATGGAGGGGCTCCTGAACATCATCACTGAACAGGGAGACATAGAAAACATCAGTAAATGTGAGTGCTCTGTGACTTTTTTGGTTTTCTCCAGCTATAACATGTGGGGGTTTTATCTGCATGGATCAGAAATTTCAGTTGCCTGCAACCTTTTTTTTTCATTTTGGCTACATCTTGGTGGACATAGCAGAGATCTCTTGGCTTGTTACAGCTCCTCATAGCAGGCCTGGCTTTCTGCTTTTCCAGCAGGAAAACTGTTAGAAGTGCAGGTCCCTGTTCTGAGCCATATTTTGAGAGCTTCTCATGCAGGGCAATTGCCAGCGCTCTGTTGAAACTTTGGATGTGTGAAAAACTCACTGAAGGAAGTGGTTTGGCAACAGCAGGGGCCTGGGTTTGGTTCCCAGCCGGATCCATCCCGCTGATTGCACAGAGCACTGGGGAACGTGAAACTGCAGTGGCTGTCGGGCAGAGGGGGCCAGTCAGCACAGCGAGGTCTCCTTCCAGCACATCTTTGAATCAGCACTGCTCACCTGCCTGGTTCCCCAGGCCTGGCTGAGAAAGCAGCAGACACGTGTTTTTCTCATCAGCAAGTGTTTGCTGTAAGAGTGAAAGCTGAGCTTCTACCTGTGTGCTCTCCTTGGGCTTCCTCCCTCAGGGAGTCTGCTGCTCCGAGCTGTCCCTGCTCTCCCTCTCCTGCTGTGTCCTGAGGGGTGCTGCTCTAACACTGCACTCCCTGTGAAGGGAAAAGGACTGACCTCACTGCCCTGAGCACACTTTCCCTGCCCTTGTGGCTGGGGTTTAATCACCTCTTGTCTCTCCCTGCGGGAGGCGGGCAGAGGGGATGGGGGACAGCCGGGATGTTGTCTGTGGGAGCAGCTTGGCTCGGCCTGGGCTCTGCCCCACCACACCCGGCAGTGTCCCTGTGGCTGCAGGGGGAGGCCACAGCTGGCAGACCCTGTGCCTGTCCCCACTGCTGCCAGCAGCTCTAGTGTTCCATGGAGGCAGAGAGCTCGGATGGGTAATGAGAGAAGAGATTTCTGGCTCACAGGCAATCAGTCAGTTAATTACCACCAACTTTCACAGCTGACATGAGGCTCACTGAAGGAGAGCAGAGGGAAATGGGCAGGTGGTGTGTGGTACTGGAGGGCTAAGTGAATAGGGAATACTAAGTGGTTTCTATTGTACTGTTTCTTACCAAACCTAAATCACATCTTTTGATCCAGAGATACTGCTAATGAATCTAATAGATTTCTTTTCCCAGTTGCCATCTTGATATTCCCTGTTTTACCCTATGTTCCAGCCTCCTGATTGAGCTGTTCTCTTGTAGGCAGCAGTAGGTGTGCATTTCATTTTAGATCTCAGGTATATGATTACTTATTTCTGAAACATAAAATGATGAATCTAGAAATACAGCAAGTGTTCCTGCGAGAGGCATGAATTCCATGAAACATTCTGAAAGGTTCTTGGGCTCAGATGATGAGAACCCATCTCTCAGTGTAAGCCTTGGCAAATGGCATTGGAGACCCTGAGTCATATTGCCTGCTGGCAAAAGCTGCTCCAGTAACTAGAAGTGAATAAATTGTTCCTGGCAGTTAGTGGTTCTTTATAACATCTTAATACCTCTGTCAAGAACTGCTGCCTCCCAGCTCTCACTGTTGGATCTCTTGACTGTTCAACCCTTTGGCCTGTCCCTTCCTAGCAGGATGTTTGTGGTCAGGTCTTCACTGGCCTAATCAGTGCCTGGTAACAATTCCCGAAGTGCTGCTTAGATTTGCTGAAATTCTGCTGTTTGTTTTTCCTTTTTTGTTCAGTCTCCAGCCTGGTTTGGTGGTCTTTATGTTGCCTGGAAACCAAGTTCATTGCTGTTGTTTCTTCTCCCCAGGTAAGCTGTGCATCGAGCGCAGGCTGTCAGCGCTGCTGTCGGGGTTCTGTGCCTGATCTCAGTGGTGTTGTTCCTCACGCACCTCGCCCCAGCTGATTGCTTTGTTCCCAACAGCCTGCTGCTGTGGTGGGAAATGATTTTGGCAGTAGGAGACCCGGAGGATGAACTGTTCACTGTTTTGTATTTGGACATTTTGGGAAGTTGTTCCACAGACTTGGATTCCTCTGTGGGGATGTGTGACGGCAGCAAGCACAAATAACTTCCCTGCCCGAGGGCCTGGGTGAAGACATAGCCAATGTGGAAAGGTCTCCCTCGTTATCAGAGGGGATGAAGAATAGAAGTCTGCTTCTTCCCAGCACTTTGAAGGATGAGACTGCTGCCTATCCCTCTTGCTTAAGAACAGGGTATTCCAGTGCTGTGTCCATTGCAGGCAATGGATGTGCTGAAACTGCTGGCTTCAGTGAACGTTGGAGGGTGTCATTCAGAAATAAAGGCCAGTTTGTGTACTTTCCCCTTCCCAGCTGAGAGCCAGGCATCTTCAAGCTTCCTGGCAACTGGAGGCTCCCCTCCATTCTTCTCCTTTGTCCCTTCTCATTGTGTTCATGCCTTGGAGTGCTCATTGCATGGCAGAGAGGAGGGAGTGTGCTCCCCTTTCGCCTGAGCATTGCCAAAGTGGCTCCCACCTCTTACAGACTTGCTGAGCAAGGCAGAGGATGTGCTGCTGCTGGGAAGCTTGCAAATCCCATGGCTGCTGTGTGGGCTCCCTCTCTGCCTGCCTGTATGAGCAGGGAAAGGGACTGTGCAGGAAACAGGAGGACAACAGAAAGCATAACGCTCCTGGGGCAGTAAGAAGCCAAAATGAATCCGTTCCCCACCCTGGTCCCCAAGCCCAGTGGGATCGATGTGGAAGACTCCTGGCTGCTGAGCTTGGCCTGTCAGCACGTACCTACCAGGAGGAAGCACTAGTGCTGTCCTGCTTTCAGCTGTTGGCTCAATAATCCCTCCCTGGAGCCCCCCCAGACTGAAAACACTAGCTTTGTGAATCAAAGGAGCACTTTACACACTATGGGAACTTCGAGAAGTTGACTTTGCATCACACAACAACCCAGGAACATCACGACTGTTAGGAATGCTGTTCTTTTTATTCCTTTCCTTGCTTCCTGGTTGTTTTATTGCACTACGTGTGTGCGTATATTAATATGTATTCCTGAGAGTGAATATATATTGATACTGATATGGTTTGTGTGTAACTGTATGTATTTAACTGTACTGTATCTTGTGAGTGTGAGGCAAAGAGCACTGCAGAGTCTGTGCTGTTCCTCCTCCACACCAGGCAAAAGCTGACTTGCAGTCTGGCAGTACCAAGATTTGTTTTGTTTCTTATTTAAATGTTCTTTTAAGGACAGTCAATACAAAGCTCCGTGCTTTTTAAGAGCTGAAGAACAGGCGTTAAGATCCCACACACTTACACTTGGAAATGCATTTTTTAAGAAGTTTTATTTGCTGCTTCGTTGTTTTTGGTTTGTGTTTTTTTTTCTTTTTTTATAAAGAAACCTTGTAGTGTTCAGTTTTATGTTCAGCATTTCTTTCAAGGAGACTCTGTAGCCAAATGAGGCTGTGGGTGCGAGTGGCTCGAGTTCTGGTTGAGGCTTCGGGTGCTGTGAGCATGTGTGTGAGAGGGGAGCTGCCTGCCTCCCACCTGTCTGTGAGAGCATGAGTGTGTCATACCTGAGTTGTGGCAGTATTTTGTTAGCACTGGGCAGAAAAGTATCTTTGAGAGCAACTCGAGACCTCAGGCTTAGTTTTTGGGGATCTAAAATTATTTTGCACACGGTGGTTAGGTCCTCATTTGCTTTTTTTCCCCTCTCCATATTGGCACATTCGTTGTGATACAAGGGTTTCAGGAGCAACTTCATTGATTTTGGAGCTGGTGCCGTGTTTGGCAACACGGGTGTTTCTGTTTTCACAGCAGAAATGCCAATAAAGAAATTTTAAAATACATCCAATTGCAACATGGGTGTTTCTGTTTTCAGAGCAGAAATGCCAATAAAGAAATTTAAAGATGTTTCCAATTGGCCCGACCAGGGTAAGTGTAGCTTTCACAAATGCTTCAGTATTTGGCTGCTGTTACAGCGTAAGTTCACAGTCTGCTGCTTCTGCGGCCGTTTGTGCTTGTGCCTGGGGAAAAAAAGAAAAAAACCCCAAGACAAACCCAACCAACCAACCCCCCCCAGCCTGTGGACAGAAACACCGAGGAGACCCAGACTGCTGCTGAAAGGCTTTGACCAGCTCTGCAAAGGGCTACGCTGCAGGTGGGAGCAGCGGGAGGCAGCGCCGAGCCAGGACTGACTCTGCGACACCGACCCCGCTGCCCAGCCCGGACCCTCCTGGCAGAGCCCCGGCCGGGGAGAGGCACATCCCGGCACCCACGGCCCTGCCGCGCCCCCCTGATCCGTGTGTGTGGCGAGCTCAGCGCTAACCTTCCAGCTGTACTTCATTACTTGAATGTATCAAAATTGTCCACATTCAATGTATACAAGTATATATTGCTCCAAAAAAAAAAAAAAATAATTGTGGTTTACAGACCTACAACCAATATATATGTATGTGTTTGTGTATATACATGCAAGGCTCTGTGTGTGTGTGTGTGTGTGTGTGTGTATGTGTGTGCATGGGTAGAGATACACACACAAACACAAACGTGTATATATGTGTTTTCTCTCAATACTTGAAACTTAGCCACTGTGCTTGAATGAAAAAAAAAAAAAAACCAACACAAAAAACCCACAGAAAATAACCCCAAAATAGGGGAGACAAAAAAAAAAAAAAAAAAAGTAGAAAAATCCAACAGGTGATTTATTTTGCCATCACTTTGGTGACTTTCTTTTTTATCTAACTGCATGTAGCGTGAAACCAACTTTTTTGGTGAAAAATATTTATTGCTTTGTAGACAATAAGGTATGCAAAAAAAAAAAGAAAGAAAGAAAACACCCCAAAAACCAACCCCCAGCCATCGTTGAAGTTGCTAGTGTAGTCCACCTGCTATTGTCATGGCTTTGTTGCTGTTGCAGCGTTTGTGTCTGGCGTCTTTAATAGATTTCAAGAAACCTCAGTCTAATAAAACACGTACCTTCAGGTTTGTGAGAGCGTATGATGATATTCTTTATAAGGTAATGCTTGATACTTTGTCAACATTTTTTATTTGTGTTTTGTGTGACTTTTTTTTGGCTTTAAATTGTACAACACCAATTTAAGAAAATAAAATTGATTTGAAATTGTTAGTGGCCTGTTTTTAGTACTTTATATTTCCAGTTAGTGTAGTATCTGAGCAAGGTCTTTAATGTGTTTGGTTCTACCAGCCATGACTTTAGGGCAAAACAGGGCTGTTGGCCCCTTGTCACAGCAGGTGAAGCTTGTGGCAGAAAATCCACCTTGCCTGAAGCCACACATTTGAAGCCTTTGATTCTGGAAATGTTAGAGCCAGGTTCTGGGTGTGAACTGGTTTGTCTGTCCTTATTACCTGGCTGTGCTCTCCTCCTGCAGTGGTTAGAAGCTGTCATGAGTTGGTAGCACAGCCCTCCCCAGGCAGTTAGAGGCTTAAATGTTGTCCATGTTTCAGTATGGGCAGGATCAGCCTGTCAGAGCTATTTATTACTTCATGCCCCTGTGCAGAGCTTGGAGCAGGGGTGCCTGATGGCCCTGAGAAGGGTGAGGATGGAGTGTAGGTTTGTGGTGGTGTTTTTACAACACCTAATAGTTATGTATTACTTTAAACTCTGTTTTTTTAAATCTATAGTCAGGAAGCTTGTTGCTGTAAAAGGGAGGTTCTTCAAGAGTGAAAAAGTGTGAATATAGTGGTAAGATTTAGGTATTTTTAATCGTGGATTAAATATTTTACAGCTGTGTTTGTACTCATTGCAATTTGTTATTTGAACAGAGTAGGCACATGGCTTAGTTTTCTCTTGCCCTCATAGCTTTGCAAAAAGTCACTGAACATGGCAGAAGGGACAGTGAGGAAGGATGCTGAGAGCATTGGTTGTGGTCCCTGTGCTGTCTGGCTCAGCATACTCGTGGCTGAAAAGCTAAACCCTGCCTCTGGGATGTGGGAATGGTGCTGAGTCAATTAGTCCAGTCCTTCCACTTCCAAGAGCCAAATACCATAATTCACCAAACACTTCCCAAACCCCCACTTGCTGGACTGTGTGTGTTATTGTTGGCCTTGAGCACGGCTGAGGAGGGTCCTGCCCACCAGCCCCTGCGTGACGCGGCATCACCCCATACAGTTACGGGGCAGTGTTGTGTTTTGCTAAGGAAAGACCTTATGTCAAAATCCTAAATTACCCTGAGCTGGAATTGTTTTTTCTTGCTCTGCCCTGTTTATAACCTCTGTTTCCTGCCCCTGCCTTTCCCACCCTGGGGAATCACACCGTGAGAACGGTCCTGCCTAGAAGCACCAGGCTCTGGGCACTTGCTGACCCTGAGAGGGGCGTTCAATCCCTTCTCCCTGCACAGCTGCCCCCCACTGCAGCAGCATCAGTGCTGGGGACAGCTCTGAGAAACTGCACTTCTGTGGGGTGAAAACCTGGTGCTACAACCTGGGCAAGACCCCACAGCAGCCCTTGGAAAGCTGGTCAGAGCTAAATAATTACAAATGCTGGTGTTGCTTTAAGTGTGATAGCTCAGCACACCCAGGTCTTTGCTTTTCGGGGGGGGGGTTGGTGGCAGTTTTTTGTTCGTATTTTTTTTAACATGTAAAGCTCCCTTTTATGGGAAAACACTGTGTGTGTTTGTTCCCTGTAGCATGGGATTGTGGTAAAGAAAAAAACCCCATATATGTGTGTGTGTGCATATACACACATATATATCTATATATATACACATAGATATATACATATATATCTATATACACGTATACAGATATATAAAAGTTTTTGATGCTGAGGTTAAAGGAAGGGGCTTCTTTTGAAGCTGCCCATGAAGAATTTTAAAGGTGCAGTTGAAAACACTGTAGCCAAATGAAAGATGGAGCACTGTGTGTCACATGTGGAGAGAGAATACTCTGCTGAATCCATAGACTCTTTCACAGGCCGCAGAGCAAAGGGGGGAAAGTGCTAGCTGGGAAGACTTAAACAACAGAAATAAACAGTCTCTTCTAAAAGCCATGGGGCCTGAACAGTTCAAAGCACCAGTGAAAACTGCACAGCTTTCTAGATGTTGACTGTGACGTGGTGCTGCTGCTGATTTTAGGAGAAAACAAACCCGAGCAATTCTTCCAGAGCGTTTGGCTCCGTTCCCGTATTTTATATTTAGTTGTTGGGTAAGTACGTCAGTGAAAACGCGCTCATTCAACTCTGAAAGATCAGAGGTGACTTGGTGACATCAAGGAAGTAGAAATGAGTGGGTGTGTGTTGAACCAAGGCGATACAAAGATCAAGTATTCCGCTTCCAGCTCTTTCAAAGCTTTATTCCGTGAGCACTTAACTCCTTCACAGCACGTTTGGGCTCTGTGGGGTTTAACTTGACGTTGCTGCTCTGCAGTGGCACTTTGTGCCTGGTCACAGCACTCTCTGGGGTGCTGAGCAGGTGAGCGGTCATGGAAAGTGTAACAACAGCTGAAGGAGGGGAAGGGCTGTGTGCAGGGAGACAACACACTGCCACAGCTCTGCAGGGCACCAGCCAGTGCTCTCCAGACAAATGCTGGCAGTTGGAGTTAAATTTATTACCATAAATGTAGCGCCGAGGATGGTGCCGTGCCCTGGGTGAGGAACGGCATGTAGTGCGGGCATACAAACTTCCCTGGGTCATTTCTTTCTAAAAACAGTGTTTTTAGGAACAACAGAGTCAGAAACCAACCCCTCCTGGGAGCTGAAACCTGGCGAGGGATTTGACCGCTTTCAGAAAACACGTTAAACTGTGTGTTTCTAAGAAAGAGGCTAAGCAAGTGTCAAACACAGATTTCTGTCCTTACCATGGACAGAGGGTAACCAAGTGTCCAGATGTGCACAGCTGTCCTTCATGAGCACTTGCTGAGTCCCAGGCACTACCACTAGAGATCCCTGGGAGCAGGACCCAGTCACCGCTCATGTTGTAAAACATTCCTGGTTGTGTCCACAGCACAGCTCAGATCCAAAGCCCTGGCACAAGAAAAGTCAGCTGCCAAAATGTCCTTCCAAAGTCCAGAACATGAGGTAACACACTGCATGCAGACCTACAGCACACAGGGTTTGTGGTTTCAGCTTCTCAGCATCTGCTGTGGGTGAATGTTCGCTTACATCAACAGAGGGATCATGAATACACCGTGGTGGGAAATGACAACTGTGCTTGGGTTCCTGCTGCAGGTAACCTTGAAACACAAGTGAAATGGTGCTAAACTCCCAATTCAGATCTTGTTTAGGAGTGCAGTCACTTCCAAGTGAGAAAGGACTGTGGCCTGTGTTACGCTGGGAGCACCTGGTGGAGGAAAGAATACTTGACTTGGTCTCAAACAGGAACATTCTCCACAGGTGAAAGAGTTCCCAGTGCCTTCCCCTTGTATTCCGTGTGCTTGTTTCCACCTAATGCCCAATACACAACAGCTGGGGAGCTGCAGATTAAGGTGCTCCTTGTCCCTTGCAGTGCAGCTTGTTCTCAAGTTCCCAACACAGAGATAAATGGCTTTTAACTACAACACTTGGTATCTCCTGAAGTTCTAGTGTTGTACGGCAAAGTCCTTAAACTCATTAAAGATCAGTTTAGCAGGTTTTTTTCCCCTCTAACAGAACACAATTGGAAGAAAGTGTCCTTCAAAACAAGATGTTCCCTCAGAGCTTTTTTTTATTGATTCAAAAGAAATTACATTTCTCTGTGCATTTAAAGCAAACCCTCTTGAAATATATATGCTTTCCAAAGCTGGCCTTGGGAAGGAGGACGAGAAAGTTGCTGGGGTCACGTTGCCACAGCAGAGCAGGAACAGGCTGCTCAGGGAGGGCACATCCAGCTGCTCCGCCGGGCGGAGTGGGACAGCCCGGAGTGTCCCTGGGCTGGGAGGAGTGGGAGCTGCGAGCCAGAGGTGCTCTGGCAGGGAACAGCCGTGGAGCCAGCGCTGTGGCTGCTCCCAGGACAAGGCAGGGAACAGCCGTGGAGCCAGCGCTGTGGATGCTCCCAGGACAAGGCAGGGAACAGCCGTGGAGCCAGCGCTGTGGATGCTCCCGGGACAAGGCAGGAGGCGGCTGTTCGCGTTGCCAGAGCCCCATCTGCAGGCGGCCACAGCCCGGGCACCCCGCACAGTTTGCAGTGAGGAGTGACACCGACGTTGTTATGAAAGTTAAATTAACTGCTCAAAGCATGACGATGCCCGAACCCCCGTCCTGCAGCCGTTCCACTCCCCGTTCGACAAAGGTTAATTGTCTGTGAGCCCCCAGATACACTGGTTGGTACCTGGAGAGCTGTGACGAGGCTGATTTCGCTCCCGAGCAAACTCGATGGCAGCACTCCCACTTGAGCCAAGCAGATGCGCCACTCACCGTACTTGAATGTTATCACTCCAATCAAACACGTGTGAAAAGTTCTGCTCCTCACATAAGCAGCAGGGAGCTTTGCAAATTGTTTGTACAGATTTCCAATTTAATCCTTGGTTTGCTCGTGAGAGGAATGAAACCCCTTGTTAGTTTAATTCCTGAAGATGTTGGATGCTCGCTGTGCATCACAAATCGAGTCCAAAGAGCTTTGCAGAGCTCACAGGGAGATCATCACGGGCACTTTCTGCTCCACACCACAAACTCCAGCCATGACTCTGCTGCCTTTTTCTCCTGAGATGCACATCCCTGGGGGTCTGCCTTCCTGCTGCTGACTCCCACAGAGCAGACCAGCAGCTCTGGCAAGTCACTTTAATTTCTCCTTGCCTTTGGTAGCAAGATAAAACAGACAAATTATATATAGATGCTTACAGATTCAATAGATACGTTAAAAAGGAAGAGCCAGGACGTGCCATGGCAGGTTGAGAGCAGAGCCTGTGCTGCCTGGTTTGAAGCTTCTTGGCTGCTTCTGGAATAGGTAAGGAGCTGGGATAACGAAGCTTTTCCCCTCATGGGATATCCATGCAAGCCTTTCTCCTGTCTCATAACTGCTTTTGTATCATCTGGGGTCTTCTCCCCTCTCTCAAATTTGACTGAAATGAGCCAAATTCAGAAATCAGGGCAGGGAGGGAGGAGGAAGTGACGAGTTGGACAGGCAGCGCGATTGCATAAGCTTCACTTCCCAAGGAAACGAGGCAAAAAAAGATTCAGACACCCCGGCTGCAGTGATAGCGGAGTTTGTATTGCCGTTTCCCTTGGCAGCAGTGCTGTGACAGGGGCCGCTTTTTATCACTTCTCCAAACAAAGCGCAGCTGGGACCCCGTGATAAACCATCCCTTTGCCCCATCCCACTCCTGAAAATACCTCAGAAGTGTCAGTTCAGAAAAGGCCGCGGTTCTTCTCGCGTGTGCGGCCCGAGCAGGGCAAGGCCCGCACCGCCGCAGGACGGGCCCTGCCGGATGGGAATCCCGGGGCATCCCTGGATGTACTCGCCTTTCCCGGGAATCCCGGGACGCCCCTGGATGTCCGCCCCTTCCCCGGGAATCCCGGGGCACCCCTAGGGGTCCGCCCCTTCCCCGGGAATCCCGGGGCACGCCTCGGTGTCCGCCCCTTCCCCGGGAATCCCGGGGCACGCCTCGGTGTCCGCCCCTTTCCCGGGAATCCCGGGCCATCCCTGGGTGCCGCCCCTTTCCCGGGGGCGGCCGCAGCGCCCTCCCCTCACAGGCTCCGGGCGGTCCCCCGCGGCGCCCCGCCCGCCCCGCCGTGTCCCCGCGCGGCCGCCGTACGGGCGCACGTGTCGGTGCCGGGCCGCGTAAGTGCCGCGGCCGGGGCCGGGCTGAGGGTGCGGGCTCAGGGACGGGGCTCAGCGCGGTGTCCGCCGCCTCCCCGCCCCTCCCGGACGGGCACGATGCTGCGCTGGGGGCTGCGGGTCGTCAGCCGCGGCCTCCCCGCCCCGCGGCCGTGCTGGCGGCAGCGCCCCGTGGGTACCGCCGGGCCCTGCGCTGGGGGCGGCACAGCCCGGCCGGGCCGCGGGGGACGCGCCCTGCGCCGTGTCCCCCCCTGGCCCTGCGCCGTGTCCCCCCCTGGCCCTGCGCCGTGTCCCCCCCTGGCCCTGCGCCGTGTGCCCCCCTGGCCC
>JAWWEU010000037.1:8629006-8656512 GCA_035583155.1 Acropternis orthonyx | reverse complement strand
CCCCGTGTCCCCCCCCCCCCCCGCCACCGCCGCCGCCGCCGCCTCATCCCCACCAGCTGGGGTGTCCCCCCCGCAGGTTCCTGCCATGGCCGAGGGTCTGAGGGCAGCGGTCGCCAGCCAGGCAAAGAGGCTGAGCAGCGGCGGCAGCGAGGTGGCTGAGAGGCTGGGAGAAAACGGGCACGAAAACAAAAAGCTGAAGAGAGGTGCGGATGAGGAGGATGCGGAGGATCAGAATAAGAAGTCGCCCAAGAGGAAGATTGTGCTGTTGATGGCATATTCGGGGAAAGGCTACCATGGGATGCAAGTATGTCGTTTGGCAAAGCAACGTGGGCTGCTTTTTGCTTTGAAGTCTGTTAGGTTTAAAGCTGTAGTCACAGTGGCTGTACGGGAGCAGTTTCAGCTTGAAAAGGTGGGGCAGGAACAGTGTATGCCTGGGTGCAAATGGCTTGGTAGCAATTTGATTTAAAACGGTGAGTGGTGCATCGCTGATGTTTGGTGATGATAGTAAAGAGCATCAGCAGAAGATCGTTCAAAAGCTGCTGCAGACAAGGCTCTTGAGGACACTGGGAGCACAGGCACTGCAGTTCTGTGAAAACCTTAAGCACTGTCTGCTGATCCCCTTCTCACCAGTGCTCCAGCTTCTGGTTGAAGCCTAACATCTCAGAGCAACTGGGCTAAGTTAGGTTAGACCTAAAGGTGTCTCACAACGTGCAGGTTCCAGACAACTGAGCTGTGTATTCGAATGAAACAAATTTGCATCTCTCTTGCCCTCTCTTGCACTTTTAAAAAGGTAATCTGCACTTGAAGGCATTTTAAACTCTTCTTTTCCTGGCGCACTCTAACGGTGGGGCTCGTGGCAATTTAGAAACAGGAAAACTGTTGCAAGGCTTCTGTGTTGGCATGTGGGCAGGAAGGGGTTGGTGCTTTGTCACAGCACCGTGCGGGGTGGTCTGTAGCAAAGTGATGGCAGCGAGAGGGAGATCCTGCTCCATCTGCTGCTCCTCTCCGCATACTGCAAGCTCCGTACATTCTAGGGAATACTGAAAAGTTCCCCGGGATAACTGATAAGATTGCACACAGACAGGGGAGGGAGTCTTTGTTGCTTATGCAATAAAGCAGAGTTGTTCACCAGCAGTAAACCTTGTGCTTATGGGTGGTGCTGGTGAGCTGTGCTGCTCTTGTAGCTGAATGGCCTGTGAGGAGGCGGGTGAGCTCTGCAGCTTTACACACAGGTGGAGCTGTGCACCTCTGTTACTGCTCATCAGAGAGTGGCACACAGAGATGACTGTAGAAGACCACAGTCTGCATTCTACAGCAACTCCGGTGACCTGAGCAAAAGAAACCCAGTCTGATTTCTGCAAACAGAATTTGCAGAGGCTGGGTTTGGAGCAGCAGCTGTTAACTTGCAGGCACTGGGAGTGTGTTTCATTTGTGATGTTTCATGTAGTTGAAGGAATCATTAAAAAGCTCCAGAAGTACTGCACAGTGAAATTAGAAATCATCCTTTACTTGCAATGACAGTAACAGCTAAGTCAGGGTGATGTTTTACTAACACTGGTATAGTTACTTTTGTTAGAGAATAGCGGTGCTCTTAGGGCTGTGAAGGGAAGACTTTTAAAGAATTTCCCAACAATGTTTCAGTAACAAAATCTTTCCATTATCATCTTCAGTTATCCAGTCATTACTATTTGTTCTATTTCTTATTTTTACTATGTATCCTCTTTTAGAGAAACGTGGGATCTTCACAGTTCAAGACAATTGAAGATGACTTAGTATCTGCCCTGGTTCAGTCAGGCTGCATCCCAGAAAACCACGGGGAGGACATGAAGAAGATGTCTTTTCAGCGCTGTGCTCGAACAGATAAGGTATGTTGGGTAGGGGCTGTGCTCCCATAAACTCTGCTGTTTACACTCCAGTGCTACTGGGAGGGACTGGTAAAGTCTAGAGTGCCATCCAGTGACAAATGCTGTTCACAGTGAACATTGCTTGTAACTTGTCAGCTCGGGTGCTGTGTGCCTGTGCGGCACAAGCAGGTCTTCCTGGAGTACTCTGTCTTGGATTTCTGCCTGTGGCCTTGCCTTGGCCCCACTTCAGCCTGAAATGACCAGTGAAAAAAAGAAATAAACTTGTTCTTCAGCTATTTCAATTCTGCAAGTGCTATCTCAGAACTTCCAGGGTACATAATTGTGTGGTTCTGTGTGTTTTATGGTTTTTATAGGGTGTTTCTGCAGCTGGACAGATTGTGTCACTGAAGGTCAGGCTAATAGATGACATCTTAGAAAAGATCAATAATCACCTTCCTTCTCACATCAGAATTCTAGGTAAGGACACTGGAATGGTCAGGGAAACTGTTTTCAAAGAGAAACTTTCTCCTGCAGAAGATCTCTCCCTTGCCATTATAATTTTACTTACAAATGGTTGAGTTTTAACAAGTTTCAGTTAGCTTGAAATTAGGATCCTCAAAAATATATCTAGCTTTTGTTTTTTGTACTTTATTTAAAAATTATTCTTGTTGGTAGGAGTGGGATCACGGTCAGTTGTAACCTACTGATTCTTTCAAAACCAGGCTTGAAGAGAGTCACTGGGGGATTCAACTCCAAGAACAAATGTGATGCCAGAACCTACTCTTACATGCTGCCAACATTTGCCTTTGCCCACAAGGACCATGATGTGCAAGAAGAGGTTTATCGGGTGGACAAAGAGACACTTGAGAGAGTCAATAAACTGCTCTCGTGCTACAAAGGGACACACAACTTCCACAACTTCACATCCCAGAAGGGCCCCAGGGACCCCAGTGCCAAGCGGTACATCATGGAGATGTACTGTGGAGAGCCCTTTGTCAGGGAAAACATGGAATTTGCAGTGATCAAAGTGAAAGGCCAGAGCTTCATGATGCACCAGATCAGGAAGATGATCGGGCTGGTGATCGCCATTGTGAAGGGTTATGCTGCTGAGTCCGTCATGGAGCGCAGCTGGGGCGAGGAGAAGGTGGATGTCCCCAAAGCCCCGGGACTCGGGCTGGTGTTGGAGAGAGTGCACTTTGAAAAGTACAACAGGCGCTTTGGGAATGACGGGCTGCACGAGCCACTGGAGTGGACAGAGGAGGAGGAGAAGATTGCTCTTTTCAAAGAGCAGTACATCTATCCTACTATTATCAACACAGAAAGGGAGGAGAAATCCATGGCAAACTGGCTCAACACCCTCCCCATTCATGACTTCAACTCGTCTGCTGTTGAGATGCAAGCCAACAACAAAAATTCAAAGGTAATGACTGAAGACATTATTTTATCAAATGGAATCTGTCAAGTTGAAATGTCTCTTCCACTAGTAATATTTTTGTTTTCTATGAATATGCTGTGTAATTTGACAGACATCTGGCATATAAAATGTGTATTATCTTTTCTGTCTTTGTGCACTGGGTGACAATTGAATGCACTATACAGAGTGTTGTTTTCACAGGGTTTTACATGTGGCAGTTGAGGAGGGAGGAAGGAATGCCAATTTACAGAATCAAAAATCTGGCAGCAGAGATTGTGGACACATTGCCAGCCTTTGCTGTTGTGAAATGGTTTGGGAGACCAGGTTTCAGGGTGAGAATTTCACATGAAATACTTGCTGGCTTTTGGTATTCTCAGAGTTTGGGCTAAGTCTCATTTTGTGTAATCCCCTGTTCACTAAACAAGGCTTGGAATCAGGGAAATTTAGGACCAGCTTTTTTAAGCAAACCTGCCACGAGCTCAAAATGGGCCATCAGAACAGCTACTGAATAAATGGAATTTTGTGGAATTAGATATCTGGCAACAGGAACTGCTGCCAGCTGTAAAGTGCAATAAAACAAAGACATGGAATACATTTTTAACAAAAAGGAAATTTCAGTTAAAGTTTGTTGATTTTTTGCTTTTCTAGTTGAGATGCAGAATAGTCTCACAAGAGTAGCAAGATGTCTGTGTTGTGTTTCAAGTAGGCTGGAAACCACACAAGGAATCTTGAGTCAAACTCAAAAAGTATTTCTTAAAATTGAAAATTGACACCTACCTGAGTGACTTAAAATACAACAGTGCTTGATTGGACAAGTCCCTGATCACCCCGATCTAACTTTGAAACAAGCCCTGCTCGAGTTGAGGGTTAGACTTGATGACCTAAAGGTACCTTATAGTTCCACATGTAATTCAGATTTTCTTGGTTGTAGGGCAGGTAAATCCTTGAAGGATGAATGATGGACAGGACTAAAACTAATGTGTAGTGCAACTCAGAAGAAAATAATAACCTTTTTTCATTTAACAGTTCTTAAAATTAGCTTCATGTTTTGTAGATAATCATCCTGCCGTAAAGAATGTCTCTGCCATTTTTTGCTTGAGTATGAGAAAGACTTTCAACATACAAATTAAAACTTACAGCCTTGTGGAATAGCACAGGCAAGATACCAGTGTTGTTTTTGTACTTGCAGTAATTGTTTATCTGAATTTTGGTGCTGTATGGGAGGTTATGACAAATGCCATGTTAGTTTGGTTAAATGGGACCCAGAGAGTCCTTACCTGGCTCAGGGGTTGTGGTGATGATGTTGGAAGGATTTGGTGCTGAGAGATTCCCAATCACTGAGGTATTCCTGGGGGAGGCAGGTCTGCTCACTGCAGATAAACTCGACTAAGAACAGTTTTGGCATCACAGCTAGCACAAGCTGCCTGGAGAAGGATAAATAAGGGATGATATGACAGACTCCTCTGAGATTTTGCAGGCTGTTTGCACTTCAATGAGCTGTGCTTGCTGTTATGAAGTCAGCTGTCTCAGTGTCTCGGAATTTGCTTTGTAGTAGGATATTAAACTGTCAGTGTTAAATTCATGGGATTTGGTGTTTGTTTTCTGCAAGTGATGGTGAGGAAAAAAAGGAATAACTACAGGCATACGGTCATGTTAGCTTTTCTTTATAAAATCCTTTTATGTCAGTTGTATGAATTTAAATATTTGGTTAAAAATACATAACCCCCCCCCCCCCCCATTTATTGCACCAGATTGACTTACTCCTGGAGGAGTGGCTCCCAGTTAAGAACTGTGACTTCAGTTTCCTTGTAAGTTACTAACAGTTGTAGTATTTCTCTAACACTACTTTGTACAACTGACTTCATTTTTAAGCAAGTATTAGTGAGCCCTTGCATATCTGTAATAAGGTTGGACATAAATTCTCTGCAGCGCACAAATAAAATTCTCAAATTTGGCTTTAGACAAATCTATCTCTTGAGTAACAAACTTGGCTTTTGAGGGACTTGCATAAAAAAGTCACTTAACTTGTCTCACCTGCATTTATTTTAAATATCAACATTTCATTCTATTATCCCACTTCGAAGTTTCCCACACACTCAGGTTGTAATCATGGAGTTGCAAACATAAGTGAGAAGAAATTTATTCTCTTGGTGAGTAATCCAATGTACATTTTTTTTTGCTACAAGAAGTGTCATTTACCACCACAGTTGTTTATTACAATAACATAGGTCTAAGACATGAAGTTGGGATCCAGGACTATTTTCTTATACTTTTGGAGACGTTTAAAGTCAATATCTTTGATTTAGGTCAGTTTGTGGATGTAAATGCAATCCTGACAAACGATTTTCCGTTTTACTTTACAGAACAGCAGCGATCTCGAAGGCAGTGATGGTGGTGGTGATGATTCTGACTGAGCCAGTGTGGCTGGATGTGGAACCCTTGCTGCTGAAATTCCCTTTGTCTACAAAAAAGTGGCCTTTCAAAATCCAAGAATCCACTGAAGCAGGAGTTTGTGTGTTTGCACAGCAAGAACTGCATGCCCAGGAGAAACTGGTTGGGGAAGACAGTGCAGTACTAAAAACAGAAGCTTTTTATACCACTGACCAATTCACCTGACTGATATACTTGAAAACAGTGCAAGGAGAAAGAAGCTTTCCATAAGAACTTTGAAACGCAGGATGTCATAATTGCTATTTGAATAATGTTTTTATTATGTTTACTTGGAAAATAGTATTTTAAATATGTATAACCTCTACATACAGATGGAGCAAATTGTTTTAATATACTCTTTTTTTATTAGTAAGTTATGACTCTGTGAGCTTTTGATTATTTTTTTTAATCATTTACCTTTACTAACCTGAATCTCTAAACACCATTAAGCTTTTATTTTCCATGCCATCCATGATTTTCCAATGGAGTAACATGCATGGGTTAGAAACTTGTAATCATGCTCACTGCTGCTAAGTCTTTTGCTATTGAAACATATGTTCTGTGTTTTCTAGAGCTGTGCAAGTCTAAAAGAAATTATTCCTTATTCAGTGAGAGGGTTTTATTTTGGAACATGGACTGAACCATGCATTCCAAGATGAGACCTTGTCTGTGGGAGATGTCATCCTCCCAGCATTGCCTTTGTCCTTGGGCAGAGCCAAGGATACAGATCCACAGCTGCCCATGTAGTTGGGCCTTCACTGCCTGAGGTGGTGTTTCACACACCTGTATTGAGATGTGAGGGGAAGGCGTCCGTTGTTAGGACTGCAGTTCAAAGGGTGCAGCCATGAACTAGCATTTCCTGTGGTGATCACCAAAGGTGTTGCAGCTGGTTTAGTTTCCACTAAACTCAGAAACCCTCTCGAGCCATCTGTTAGATTCAGAGTCGAATCAGCTTGGCAGGTGTGACAAAATGGTGCTGAATTCCTTTGGGCTCTAATCAAGCCTGTGTTCACTTGGTGTGTGTGAGCTCTTCGTTCCCATCAAGCTGCTCAGAACAGAGGAGCGTGTGCAATGCTGTGAGAAGCACATGTCTGAGCACTGCCATCCTTTGGGAATTGATTTTTAATTTTCTGTGTTTTGGGGGAACTGCATACTCTGGAGTTTGTGCACTTCCTCCCAGCAGCAGTTAAACTTCTGGTTCTTGTTTCCAACTCTCCATGGAGGTGGTGGAAGAAACACCAGCAGCAGCAGCAGCTCTCCTGCCCTCCCAGCCTGTGGAACACCATTGAAGGCTTGGAACAAGACTCTCCAGGCACTCAGATATTGGTCCAAGTGCTTGATACACCTCCCAGGCTGAGTGTGGGGGCTTGCTTTGTAATGTGGCACTTACTGAAAAGGAGGAGTTAACTCTTTGTTCATTTAGTGCTTTCTGGCCAAAGTCTTTAATTTTGTGGTTCCTTCTGGAATTATTCTCTTGGTTTGAGGTTTCTTTTGTTTGTTTTGTTTCTTGTTTTGATTTGGGTGTCCGTGTCCCCCCTTCCCCCCATCCCCCGAGCACAGCTGTCCTTTAAAAAAGGATTTCTTTGTTCGTTTTATCTGGGTTTTTATGTAGAGCTTTTAATTTTATTCTGAAAGCCTTGCTTGACGAGAGCAAGTGTGAACAAGTGCTCTGCCTGGATTTTCCTTTATATCCCTTGCTGGTCCGTACTATTGACCTTCTCTGCAGTATCTTCTGTCCAACGCATCCACTTACCTTTATTTGCACATAGTGAAGGCCCCAAAACTGTGACATGAATCGCAGCTGAAATAAATGGGGAATCCTACTGCTAGCCTTTGGAGGAAAAAAAAATAACAATAAAAGAATAAAACCAGAAAGGTCGCGGCGCCCCCCCACCCATGTGGGCCGGGACCCCCCCCGCGGTGAGAGGCGAATGGTATCGCCGAGCGCGGGGCGGGGCCGGGGCCGGGGCCGGGGCGGCCGGGAGGGGGCGCTGCGGGAGAGCCCGGCGGGGCCGGGGCGGGGTTTGTGCGGGATGGCACGGGGGGTGCGGGACCGGCACGGGGGTGCGGGGTTCGTGCGGGACCGGCACGGGGCTGCGGGGGTTGTGCGGCGTGTGTGGGACCGCCACGGGGCTGCGGGGTTTGTGCGGGGATGGCACGGGCGTGCGGAGATGGTGCGGGGTGTGCGGGGATGGCACAGGGTGTACAGGGGTGGTACAGCGTGTGCGGGGCGGCACAGGGCGTGCTGGAATGGCACAGGGTGTGCGGAGAGAGCGCACGGTGTGCGGGCGCAGGTGAGGGGGTGCGGGGATGGCACAGGGTGTGCGGGGCGGTACAGAGGGGTGTTCCTGCCGGGAAAGGCGCGGGTGATGCCCTCCCGCCGGGCAGGGCAGGGCGCGGCAGGGTTGGTGATGTGCTGCCCCTGCACGGTCAGATACCTTGTCTCTGCACTAGAGCTCCTTCGCAGCCGGCCCGCGTGTGCCGCGGGCGCTATCGCATTTCCGAGGCAGCGTTTACACCCTGCTGCGTTTGTGTGGATGGTGTACGGTCTGTAATGTACTTACAGGATGAACCATCCTGCCCCTGGGCTCTGCGAACCGTCATAGAGTGGCACCAGCCTGTTGGTACAGGTTCTGCCATCTCCCGTGTGTGTGACAGCACTGACCTCTCTCCATCTCCGTGCTGACGGTGGGGTTGGTCATCATGAGTCCGTGGGCTGGACAAAGACTGAAGCACCTGTTGACCGTCCTGAGTCGCCTTCGAAGTACAAATATACCCAGTCCATATTCAGGAGGTGTTGCAGGAACCCTCTGGGTCTCAAAGCAACTGGATGAAGCTACTGGGATGATAGAGAATTCAAGTGATTAATGTGAGTTAAAAGGTCAATGACCATTGAGATCAGCTCCCTTTAGAGTTGGGCAGGAAGCAATTCTGTGACCATAAAAACCATTTCATAGCAAAATAGCATAAAAGTTAAATCAGAAGTATGTGGGGGCAGAGCTTTGGGAGTGTTAGTTGAATGCACTGCTTTATTGATAATGAGATACTTTATTCGGTTAACTTTATTTCATTTCAAAAATAGTACTTCACAGAGACTTGTAATTAGTTCTGATAACAGAAAAAAATCACAACCTTTAAAATAATGCTGGTACATCTAGTACATATCGTAATGATTTACGATTAAGTGTAAGTTTTAAGCTTTGTAATTAAAGACAATTGCTTTAATGAGATTTTCTGTAATTGTAACATTATATCTAATACCAATTATTACACTTTTTAAAAACCCTCTAGAGAAAATCTTGGAAACCTTAGTGAGCACTGCACATCTCATTTTCCATGCATTTGATTTAAATTTGTACCCTCTGAGCCTAATTTGTTGCTTTCCTTAATTAATGTTGTTGGATGAAATGTTCCCCTAGTGGTCATTTGATACCCTGATAGAGACTGGTTGCGTAGTTGTCAACCTTCTGTAGGAAGTTGTTAACAAAGATCTTGGTGGTGTCAGGTTGAAAAGTGGGCAAGTACAACCTAGACTGGCATGCTGATTGTTTTGCACCTTCAGAGCTTTCCAGTAGGCAGTTGTTTTGGGGTATGATGGAAAGCAAGTTGATTTGAGCAGTTATGTAACAGGCTGTATTGTCACTTTCTTTGGTTCTTTTTGTTATTTCAATATTTTATTTACTGCAATTGCAATTTTTAAAAGTCTCTGCAGGTGGAATGCCTCCTGTTCCTCAAGTGGCTCAACAGATTAGCCAGGAGGAAAAACAACAGCAAAATGGACCAAAATTGCCAAGTTTGCATAATTCCTTACCTGCTCCAAGCAGCAGGAACCCAACTTTTCTCCAGCAGGTACAACCAGCAGGCTGGGATAAGAAGCATGTAGTTGCGGTCCCAGCTCCAGTTCCCTCACAACCACAGGTATCAGATTTGCATATTATATTGTATGTGGCTTTGAATGGCTGTTTTTTGTGTTTTAGAATTGCTGATGACATCTATTCTGCACCATTAAGTAGTCTGAGAGAACACTGGGAAGAGAATATCCTCAGAACCAGAATGGTAGCATCTATCTCATTAAAAGTTCAAGATTAACTTTTGGTACTTTACCTCTACTTTGCCCTGAAATTTTACTTCTGTGAAGATCATATCTGTTCATTTATGTAATTTGCAATGTCTACCCAACTCTCAGTTTAAGTATTCTTATGCTGGATTTTCATTTTCATTGAATCAAATTAATGTCATGCTTCAAAATAATTGCCAGCTGTGTGTGGAAGGCTGCAGGTAAGTAAGTTATGAGGTGCAGCAAGAGGGGACAGCGTGCTGCCCTCTCCCTTTGCCCTGACAGTGTTGACCTTTGTGTTTTGTGTGGAGGTTTTGTGGATGGCAGAATTTATCACTCTAACCTGGGGAGAAAGGAGCAAATAATTTCAGTAGTTTTTGCAAATGACTTTGGCAAGCCTGGTAATTTGCTGCAGATAGCCATGGTATAGCACAGCTGGGTATAAATCTTTCTTTACAGTAAAACTTTGTGTTTGTTTAAATTTAGAATGCTCTGTAGGTACCTCTGTCTCTCATTTGGTTTTAATTAGTTGTGCAGACACATGTGATTTTTCTTGAAGAAAGAAAAGGAATAAGAAGGAATCAGACATGTTCTCTAGGGAAGTAGCATTTGTTCTTGTAATGAAATCCTAGAAAGAGATTTAATTAAACAGAAGCCATTATTTTAACTTTTTATGCAGCCTATTTAGAATAAGGGGTCAGGAATCACAAGAAAAATTAGTGCTGCTTGTTCTTACTTGACAGCAGTTGCAGGATGCTTACATGTGCTAATAAAAATGCCAGAAATTAAATGTATAAATATGAACTTCTCAGAGAATTCTGTCCATGTGCCATCTGGCAGACTATTTATATTCTGTGAAATTTCTCACTGAATCAGCCCTGCACTTCTGATGAGATTTAGAGGTACTGTATTTTAGGAGGAAAAACAAAAGTTCTCAAGACTGAGTACAACTGCATCCCCAGCTTGTCTACTGCTCTATAAAGTACTTTGGGGACTTCACATAAATCTTCACAAAATGCATTATTCATTGTCTTCTAATAAATGCAACTTCAAACACTGTAGAATGTTTCCAAGGACTGGATAATAATTACTTTTGGTTATCCATGTAACATTTGTCACAGCGCATCTGTCTTGTTTTTGTGTTGTGCAGTAGGAAACATAAGTTTAATTATGTTTACTTGAAGGAAAATGAAATTCTGCAGCGAATAGCAGCACTGAGGAAAGAAGGTTTATGGTCTTTGAAATGTCTGCCCAAACTCCACGAAGCCCCACGGCACAAATCACACCATGATTATCTTCTGGAAGAAATACAGTGGATGGCAACTGATTTTGTTCAAGAAAGAAGAAGGAAGATAGTAACTGCTAAGAGGGTAATGTGAATTTGATATTTTCAGCCAGAAAAAGGGGGAAGAATAGGCAGCACTTTCATGGTTAGGGTGTGATCAGTGAGGATGTGTGAGTTTTGCGTTGCCCCTCCACTGTGCTTTTAAACTTTAAACAGTACTCTTAAAGGGATTGTAATTATTTTCTGTCTTTAAAAATGTGCTTTTTAGATAGAACAGAATGAAAACTTAATGTTATGATTTTATTCAGCTGATCTTAAGTGTGGCTCATCATCACAAGGATATGATACTTCATAAGGAAACAGGCAAGAAACGAGAAGAGAAGCAACTGAGGGCTGTTGCTGCTTTTACTGCTAGAGAAATTGAACACTTCTGGTCCACCATTAAACAGGTAAATGTAAAAAATAAAAAAAGGAAAAATCTACAGTTGTAGTAAATAAAAACCTATTGGACCCTAACAGAGAGAATCTTACTCTGCTCAACCCATATGGTGAATATTATCTGTTAGTTAAAACAGCTGCATGTTATGGTTGCATGAATAATTTCAGGCATTATATGTCAGGAAGGAGAGAGCTTTGCTAATCCCAGCCCGTGCAGTTGGCTCACAGTGGACATTTAAGTTGTGATGTGAGTTATTCTTGGGTACCTCTTGCATATTACATGGATGACTCATGGCCAGTTCCTACATGCTGTTTTTTCCTTTGAGGGCTCTGCATTGTAGCCATGTCTGATGCCTGTCCTTCTGTTGAAGAAATGTTAATTAATCCCCAGGTGTATTTGAAGCTGAATGTGATACCCCGTCCTTGCTGCGTGGCACTCTTAGAGATTATCAGAAGACTGGCCTGGAGTGGTTGCAAAGCTCTAGAAGATGAATCTCAATGGCATTCTGGCTGATGAAGCTGGACTTGGAAAAACAATGCAAGCTGTTGCTTTTTTTGCACAACTAGCATGTAATGAAGGTATTATAAATCTTTTATTTTATAATTCTGTATTTTTAACAGTTCATTAATGAATGTGTTTTCAGTAAGATGAAAAAAAGAATTGCTTTTAATATATGTAATTTAAAGAAATGTACCTGGAATAAAATTTTTTTAAAAGTATGCACAATTCCTATAATTATTAGTGCATGTGTGTGTTGTCTGTATATACATTATTGCCCTTTCTGGTAAGTTCTGAAATGGTAAACAGTCATTTCCAATCCTGCTTTATCTTTTATTTCCATAGGTAACTGGGGTCCTATTGTTGTTTCACAAAACTTTTCTGTGCTGAAGTGGGAGGTTGAACTGAAATGCTGGTGTCCTGCTTTGAAAATCCTTCCGTATCTTGGGAACCCAGGAGAACTCTTTGAAAACAGACAGGTTCTGTGGAACATTGTTTCATTTACACACATACTGGGTAGCAGAAGCATCACTTAGAAAGAAAATATCAGCCTGAGTCACAGTTACACCATTGTGGTTAAAAACTTCAGGTCTACTGTGTTTTTTAGGAAAAGTTTATTCTTCTTTAAGAAAACCCAAGTCCTGTTAAGAACATTTTTAATAATGTTTCAAACCATCACAATCAGAGAGTTAAACTGAGCATTCTTTTCCCATTTGGGATTTTGGAAGCTTTGAAGAAATGCACTGGGATACAAGATAATCTATTTTAATCCCAGAAGAGGAAATAATAATCTTTGCTTGGAAAGCCATCAAAAAAGCCTTTAGGATTTCTGTGTTTTTGTGTTGCAGGAATGGTCTGACCCCAGCAACTTTAATGTCTGTGTTGCTTCCTGCAAGCAATTCTCGAAAGACTGTGAAGCGTTAATGAAAATACAGTGGAGGTACCTGGTTTTGGATGAGAGGCAGAATGGAAATGATCTGACAGAGAAGCACTGGGATGCAATATTCCATCTCCAGAGGTCTGACACATTCATTCAAATTTTTCTTTTGCTTTTGTCTGTCAGTTAACTTCTGAAATAAATTCAGTGCTTATAACTGCAGGTTTTAAAAATTTTCTTTCTGTGATGTAATTTATGACATAGATCTTACCTTAATTGTCATCTTCATTGTTTGCAGTCACCATCGCTTACTCTTGATGAATAAGCCTCTGCCTACTGCCTTAAAAGATCTGTGGTCCATTGCCTGTTTCCTGATTCCAGAGATTTCCCAATCCTATGTGGATTCTGTGAAGGCAGCATCTGTGGAGGGCAATGAAGAGCATTACCAGAGAGCTGCAGTGAGACTGCAGAGAGTATGTCTCCCCTGAAGATAGAATCTTATTACTAGCACCTCTTTCTCTGAGGAAATACAATTAGGAAATTACTGTTTTGTATTCTTTCAGGTAATGCAGTCATTTATTTTGAGGAGATCCAAAATTCATGTGGAGAAGCAGCTGCCAAGGAAATACAAGCACGTGCTTACATGTGCTCTTTCTAATCGGCAGAAGTCCATGTATAAAGACATCTTGTCTCAACCAAGGTACAACTGTTGAGTAGTTCTTAATTGTTCAATCATCATTAAAGTTAGGAACTCTTCCAGTTGCAATAAGAGAGCTTGTTTGCTAATGTGTTATTTCGGAGTGAGTCATGGGCAAAAGTGACGATTAAAGCACATTGGCATAATCATAGTTCTGTGCAGGCTAATCATGTTCCATGCCAAGTGGTAATTGCATTCAGCCATTTCTTCATCCTGTGCTTGTTTATTTTTATATAGATACTTTGCAAGGTGAAAAGAAGTGTACGTAAACAAACAGTATTTGCAGATTATGGGACAAAATATTTATAGCAATTGGCCATGTGTCACAGTTTTTCTCTAAATTTAATTCTAACATTGTTTAGGAACTGAATATTCTTGGTTATATGTTACTTTGCTTTTCTGTTTGTATCTAGTTTGTACTTTCCAGTGAATTTGATAATTTAAAGTGATATTTATTCAGGTGTTTAAAAAAGGCCTTAATATTGACAGTATGTGTTTCATATATTATCCAGTGTCTTTTCCATTTGAAATAGAGTGGCTATTTGAGAAAATTCCTTTTATGATCATGTGAGTTTTAAAATCAGAATATGTTCTATAAATTATGAACAGTTTGTGTGAATGTGAAACAAACTGGAGGAATGGAAGACTGCATTTTTAAACTCATGCTTTTCTAAATTTGATAACTTGGTGTTATTAGATTAATTCAGAACAATTTGAGTGTGCAGAGAAGACCCGAGCGCCTAAAAAGCACTGGTTTTAAAAGGTTGTTCAAGTTATATTTTCATTCTAAATAACAGAACTCAAGAATGTCTTAGAAGTGGGCACTTTGTCAGTGTCCTCCCTAGTCTGACACAGCTGCTGAGGGTGTGTGATCACCCTGATCTGCTCAGTCTGCGGCTTCCACGCTCCTCCTGTGTGTTAGACAGGGTGCACTCCCCAACTGCCTCTCCAGTGGTGGATGCAGTAGGATGGGACCTTTGGACGGTGAGTAGGAATGTAATTCTCCCGTGCTGGATTTGATTTGACTGGGAGAGCAGGTGGTATAGGGCATAAAATTTCTTATACATAATTCAGTTCCAATTAAATTGCAAAATCTGAATTGCTAATTCATGTATCTTTAGAAAAAACTGCTAAGATTTGTTATAAATAATAACCATTGACTTTATGGTAGTACTGAATTTAGTAGGTATGCTGGGAATTTGCTATCCTTGTCAAAGAAAGAGACTTTTGCAACATTTTCTGGTTTTCCTTAAATTTCCCAATTCACCTGAACTGCTTGTCCTGGCCTGAGGAGCAGTGAGGGCATAGTTAAGCTGTGTCAGATTCCAGTTCTGCTTTAACTATTGTCTGTTTGTTCAAGTTCTTCATCCATTTTTTTGCTAGTGATTTCTCCAGTATTAGAGGCTTAAAAAAGACTGGACAAAGCTAAAACAGTAGCATTATGTGTCCTGGGAAATTCAAATAGTTTATCCTTTAAGCCTGTTGGAAAAGTCATTTGTAGGCAGGGGGACAGCCAGGGTGAGTGTCAAAGGCTTGTGAAGGAAGTGGGGTTAATATGTCAAGGTGAGAATGGATGAGGCTGAACTACCAGTTCTACAGAGGCAAAAGTTTTAATTACAAGCACTGAATTAACTGCAGAGCTTGTAATTTGAGGGTGCTGCCCTGTTTTATGACTCCTGGTAACATGAGCATGATGCTCTGTTTTCATGGTGTAGGTTGTTGAAACCTTTTAAAGTAACGGCAGCTGTTGTCTGCAAAGTCACATGACACTTGGCTCTTCCACGTTTCACTTTAGTTCTGCCATCAGCTGTGAGCTTTTCAGTCATTCTCAGATAATGTGGAATTATTAACATTATTTTTTTTAACTGCACCTGAATAATTTAAGCACGCAGACTAGTCCCTCTTTAATTTGATTGGGATAGAAACCCAAGTTACTTGCTATGAAGCACAAATACTGCCAAAACTGAAGGTAACTAGAAAGCTTACTGAAGAGATCTACTGCTCCCCTTCATCACCCAGACTTGAGCCAGTGAAGCTCAAACCAAATAGGTATGTGGTGTTCTGGTGATTTCTTTATTTGTTTATTGATGGATCTATTTTAAGTAACAGGTGAAAATGAGTAATATTTGTGAGGGCTGAGAGGGTTCATTCAGAATTATTAGTTTCTCGATATCTTTTGTTTACAAACTGATCACTACTAACGCTGTGCCAGCCTTCTGAGGGAAAGCAGAGTGATATTTACCACTTAATAGTTCTTCTTATTCATGAAGGCTCAGTTTTGATCTTTTCTGACACACTCAATAGAGTTGAAGTCTCTTGTGGTTTTGATCAAACAGTGAAAGTGACTTCTGCAGTAGAGTTTCCTAAACAGAATGATTAAGTCTTCTCCTTCTAGTTAATTTTAAGTCTAAGATGTACTTGCAAAGCACTTAAAGAATGTGTTGGGGTTTTTTTTGTGGGGGGAGGCAGGGAGCAAAAAATGTACTTCTAAACTTTGAGCTTATTTGTTTACTGCTGGTGAGTCCTCTCTGAAGAGAAGTTGGGAGGGTCCATTTTTGAGCAAATGTAATTTTTCTATAGAGCCATGTAGACTTAAATTTTACAATAAATTAACCTGAGAAGAGCAGAGTCTGGTTAGTGAAGCCCAAGAAAGCTTGTGTGACATGTGGCTGTGACAGGTGACAATGGGAATGTCCGGCACTAGTTTTATTAGGCCATTCTGCAAGAAGGGAGCACTGGCAGTTAATGAAATTAAAGAATTGGAAGTGATAGCTGAAATATACATGTAAAGCAGAAAAAGAACTCATTCTTTTGCTATTTAGACATCTTTGGTTTCATGGAAGTAGCATACATGAAACAGTTCTTGTGAAGTCAGCTTTTACAACACCAGTGTTTTTAAAACCATACCCATAGTTAATGCTTTGCTCCATTAAGAAGTTTGACCCTTATTAGCATCTCTTGGGGAGTTTTCTTGCTGTCTCCAGGCTCCAAGGATGATTAAGGGATATGGGAGTTCTATCATGCCCCTTCCATGTAGTCTTTCAGAGATGACTGGAGTTTCAGAGCATTTGGTGTACTTGCATTTTACAGTATATTTTGTTTCCTCTGCATGTTGAGAGAAGCAGAATCCCCCCTGCCATATGCTCTGCATCTGGGTGCCTCTTAAAGCTCAGATTACTGACTAAAAATAAGTACTTGCTTTTTAGCTTGGTTTTTGTATTAGGATGAATGGATTAACAACTTCCCCATGTATGTTTTTTGAACATTTAAAAAGATAATTTGTTAATTTTTAGGTTATTTACACCGGTGCAGTATGGACAGAAACCTGAGGGTAGGATTAAAGACTTCTCAAGGTCTCAGTTGCAGCAGGCAGTGGACACAGCAAGAGTTATGGCACATCATCACGAGAGAATACAAAGACGACAACCCTTTGCCCTGTTTTCAAGCAATCAGCATAGGAAAGGTGTGTTGTACATAAAATAAACTATCGCTTTCTGGTTTGGTCTCTTGTTTTTTAAATATTGCTTGAATATGGGAAAGAAATGAGGTTGTATTCCTTGTGTTTATCCATTACATATTTGAATATCAAGTTCCATTAGCAGTTTTCTAACAAGAATTTGCTCACAAAATCAGAATAAAATTCCTTATAATATATTTGTCTGTCTTACATAAAAGAATGATACTATTGAGCAAACACTGGAAATGTTGCTGGCAGTTGTGTTTGTTGTCTTTCATAGCTAGAAATGAATTGTGCAGAGAAAGATGTCTTATTCTGTGGTTAGTTTCCCCCCCCAAAAATCTGCTTAAAATTGACCTGCGCAGATTCTTGAAGCCCTTGCAAAATTTGTACATTGTCAAGTGAGTACATGTGTGAAATACCAGTAAAACCGAACCTAGGAAGTCATCCTGGTGTTTTTGTAGGTCTACCAGTGGTACTGAGGGGAACAACATTTCCTGTACAGTTTTTGAACATGCAGTATTAGAGGGAAACCCAGTCTGTTTGCATTGAAGTGCAACATAAGAGTTTTGTCTGCAGTAAAGTGGCAATACGGCATCCCACACTGTATGGATGGGATAAGCATGGAAATCCTGCAGGGTACAGTGAGGAAATTCTTCTTTTTACCCCTGTACCTTTGTTGTCTTCTCTTCACAGTCAGCAAGACTTTACCCATGGCTTCTACAGCTGGGGCACAAGAGAGAGTTGCTGAGGCAGAGAAGCCTATAACATTACAGTTTAGAGGGAAGATGTTTACTTTGTCCTACAGTCAGTTTCGTCAACTTATTGGTAGACAGTCTCTGAAGCATCAAGGTAAGGTGCTACATGATTCAATTCACATATCTATCTTTTTTTAAATTTTTTTTTTTTAAAAACTTCTTAACCGTTTGGAAATCAAGATTCTAGAAGCTACAATATCCTCACTTTGTGATATTTTGTGTCTGTGAAATTAAATTATTTTTCTTGTCTTGCTGCTTTCCTGGGGAAAAAAATGAATTTATTAATGTGACAGTGGATGACTTGAGTACTAAATCTAAATCAGCATCTACACTTTCATGTCCAGTTCAGGTACCATGCTAACTCTTTATATGATAAGTATGTATTTGATCATGAACAATATATAGTTTGCAAGATTCATGTGTGTGCATCTGTTCACTGAAACAGTCAAAACTTAAATATTTAAAGCATGTAATTGCCTAGTCTGATCTACCTGTACTCGTGAACTCTCCAGTGGTCACTTGAAAGTGCTGTCCTATTTTTGCAAGTAGGCTTAGAGTAGGAAAGCAGATTTAGTTTTTCATTACAATACCAAACTTAACATCTGTCCTTATGTGACAAATACTAATCACCAGCTTTTCTCCTGCTTTCTTCTCCTTTCATAGTCATTCTCATACAACTCTTGCATTAACTGAATTATTCTTATTTTCAACTCTGTTTTGCATAAATTTTTTCTTTTTTTACATAAGCTTTATCTGGTCAAAATAGATTCTGAAAAGAATTTTGAATTTAAAGGGTATCCTAGAAGAAAAAAGACAACTAAAGGAACACCTGGACAAAATATATTTTTGGAATGAGCATCATTGTTCCAGAACCCCCCTGTATGGCAGAGACCTGTTGGAAACTTGCTCTTGGATCAGTGAAAGAAAAATCCCCCAGCATTGTTCTGGCAGGATTAACAAGCGGTGCTGGGCTGGCTTTGCAAATTGCCTTCCATATCCCAGTACTTCAGAGGTTCTGAAGGATCCATTGCAGGAACTCATTCTGACAGTGAAGCAGCCACAGATCGCCCTGAGGGATGTTATTATGAGGTAATGGAGACAAATCCTTCTGCACTCTGTGCATGGATTTGATGGGTGTGTGCTACCCTCCAACGCAGGGTATTAGGTGAAGTACTGTAAAATGCTAAAAGTGACAAATAAGCTGCCTTGTTTTATCGTTTTTGCAAGCTAAATTCCTTTATTCTGAATCTATTTGCATCCCAGATGTATAATTTTAGATCATTCTAAGATCTTAAACTCTCAATAGTTCCATGGCAATCGTTATTAGGTATATAGCAATTCTACTTTGACATATCTTGTATTTGTTGTGTTACTACTGACAAAAAAGTAGGTTGTGTAGTAAGCTTATGTAGGTAACCTTATGGATAGTGGTAATTTCCTCTTGAGTGTTTTTGCATTTACTTGATGTTAGCATAAAACTTCATGTACTGATTTACTTTCAGTTACCTTTAGCCATGTGCTTTATGCTTCTATGGAAACATCTTCTCTATTACTGTTTTTGACTAGTTAATAGTCCCAGCAGTTAAAAATTACTATAATAAAGTTTTGGTTTGTTTTATAAATATCTGTGCGTGTTGCCAGCTGTAGTTGTTGCTCCTCCATGTTTGTATGTCAAAAATCCTCCTTATACATATACCCATGGAATGAAACTCTGGAAGTTTAATCTCAAGGAACAGCTGCTTCCCTACTTCCATTCAATGCAGCAGATAGCAAGGCCTCGTTTTGTACAGTTTCCAGATCCCCGACTAGTGCAGTGGGATTCAGGTATTAAAAACCTACCCCTGGTTCTACCTGTGTGCCTGGGCTTTCTCTAATTTTTGAGTGTGACCTGCAGAACCCTCAGGTTCTTATTTCATAAACAGGCAAGATGGAAGCTCTGGCTGTCTTGCTTCAGAAGCTGAAAGCAAGAGGAGAGCGTGTGCTGATTTTGACACAGATGATTCCAGTGCTTGATATCCTGGAGGTTTTCTTGAACCTCCATTTCCTCACCTGCGTAAGAGTTAGTGAGAGTGGTGCTCCCAGTTGGCACTATCTGGTAAGCTAATAGTTAATAGATGCTCATAGTGGGAGGGAAAATGCTGAAGGGAACTCTAATACATTTGCAAAATTCATTTGCATAATTTCCTTACTTATTGAAGCAAATTGTGTGTGTAGCTGGAGCACAAATATGTAATTATATATGAAATATTTCAGTCATATTACTATTTGATGAGGCATCCAGGGTGTTTCCAAGAAGTATGCCGCTAGTTGTCCTATGTTTATGAGTAATTTGTCCTTGAAATGCAGATGTTTTAGTTCATAATAGCATTTTGATTAACTGCTTTTGCTTTCATTATCTGTAGCTATTTACATTTTTAGTACTTTAAGTATAGTTGCTGTTTTTATGTTGGCACTTCCTCAGCCTTACTCCAGGGGCTTTTATTTTTTGTAGAGTGCCCTGGCATTGCCTGAGGATAAATTGAAAGTATGCTCATTTCCCTCCCCAGTAAGATTCTCTGTATCCTCTGGGGCCTACAGTTTGAGCAAACATTAACAATAAACTTAAATTAGTCTAATTTTTTATTTCAAATTGCATCATTATGATTCCTGTCAGATGCTATATGAAACTTAAAGAATACTTTGCCTTTAAGCAACACAAGGCAGCACAATAGAAGGGATTCAGTTTACTCAATGGACAAGAAAAATGATGAAGCACATACAGGATATAATAACTCAGTCAGGTGTGCTTAGTCATAGGACATAATGTGATTACTGTAATAGATCTTTCGATTTTTATCTGGCTGACTGCACCATAAATTAATAGTTTTAATGGTAGACAAATTAATTTTGACTTGTGTAGATCTGTAATGTGGACAGTCAGATAACTTAAAATGTTTGCATGCTTGATGTAGGTTGGGGAAGGAATAAGAAAGCAATTTTTCCAATTTTCTCATTCTGTTAAAAAAAAAGTTTGTTTGGAGATTTATTCTTAATTAATGTTAATTTGTAATTAAGTTGCTTGTTTTCCCATTTTAGGAATCCATAAAAAACTTCAACCAAGACAAGCAGTTCTTCTGTGCTATTCTTTCTTCCCACACTCCTTCCACAGGTGTCAGTCACATAGATGTGAATGCTGTTGTCTCCTATGACACTGATTTAGATCTGGTGGACACAAAGGTTGAGGAATGGTGTGATAAAATTGCAAGAGGCAGAGATATCCACATATACAGGTGACTTAAGCTAAGAAATAATATTGGTGTTTTAAAATCAAAACTAGAGGGAAGATGGTTTTAAGTGAAACTAGGATTTTTGATTGAGGTGATCCTTTTAGTTTAAGTAACTTGCTCTTTTAAGATCCCTTTAAAGATTGTATCATACATCTTCCCTTCAGACTAGAGGGAAAATGAGAATACCATCCCTTCCCTTACTGTTTCTTCTGTTCCTGTCTTTCCCTCCCACTTTCATCTTACAAACCATCTGGACTTCTGTGTTGGGATAGTCAAAACAAATGTGGGTGTTTTCAGCTCTTGATAAACAAGAAATGCCTTACTTGATGATCTATCATTGGATTTCAAGTCTACTAGTGATGAGATGCTGATGTTCATGTAATTCTAAGAACACAATGTTTTAAAAATACAAAATCAGGTGTATAAAGAAAGTTTTCCTCTAAGAAACTAAGAACTGAATACAAAACTTCCTGTGAAAATACTTGATGGGCTCTGAATGACTGTTGGTGCTCACTGCTATCCTTGTGGAGCACTAGACATGAAACAGTTGAGTTTCATAAAGGGTCACTGTTTTCTAGGGAACGGTATTTAGAGGGTTTGTTTTACAGGCTTGTAAGTGGTAATTCTGTTGAAGAGATGCTGTTGAAAAAAGGCATTAAACATTTGATTCAGGAACTGGCTGCTCAGGGAGATGATTGTTCAACAGACATTTTCTCTCAGGTACTGTAACATTAAGAATGTGAGCTGTTACTTAATGATATATAAAAAAGTGTTTTGCTTGATCAGAGTAAGAATTTTTAAGTTCTATATTTATTTCTAGACTTGTTTGGGGGTCAGTGATATGTGTTCACAGTTAAATTCAGTACAAATCTTGAATTATTAGCTCGTATGGAAAATCAGAGGATAGCAGAATCTAGAGAGAAAACTTTGCTTGTTCCAATGAAGATTTTACTCTATTATTGGCATTGATTTAATCAATCAAAAAGAACATCTCCTGCAGCAAAACGTGTCAACTATATCTGTAGTCTGACTTTTCTAAACTCAATTTTAGGATGATGAAAAAACTTTTGACATCATGCATTGACTTACTGAATACTTGAAAATGTGTTTCCATAAGGTGCTTTGCTCTGAACATGGAAAAGAGGATTCTGGAAAGTTTACAGAAGAGACACAATATGAGCTGAGAAATTACATAGATTCAGGTTTGTATCATTCAAGAAATACCATGGTTCCTTCTCAGTTAGAACAGCTGGCTAACTTGGTGGATCAGGTATGGTGATTTCTCTTGTTTTATGTAAACCTTTAGTAATACTTGGAATTTACTTTCCTGTGCAACAATCAAGTGGCTTTTATAAAGTACCTTATTTCCAATCCCTTTACATTACAGAGCTCTGTGCAAACTTGAATATTGAAACACTCTTGGGAGGTAATTTTAGCTCATTGATAGATCTATTCACGTACCAAAATATTTAAGTCACCAAATGTTCCCCTGAGGATTGTGAAGTGCATTGGACTAAATACACTTCTTGATACATAAAGTGATATAAAATCGGTTTACAGCCCTGTGCTTTGCAGATACTTGTGATTTATATTACAAGGCCTAGGATCTGTTTCTTCTTAACCATGAAATGACTATTTACAGCATTCCCTAACTTGTCAGATTTGGATTGTCTCTTTTTCCCCTTGGCTACTTGTGCAGGACCCAAGTAGCAGCCTGCTTACTAATAACCAGTCAAGAGTGTGTGTAACAATTTGGATGGGATTCTCTTTTTATTTGTTCCAGTTAGGAAAATGAAAGCAAATAGTTGGAGCTTATTTTCAGTGATACCACTGAGCAGACTAGTTAGGACTAGAATGTCATGACTTTCGTCCTTATGTATCCTTTCTGCCTTAATTGTGGTGCCATTATTTGCAACCAAAATAAATTTATTTATTGGTTGGGCTGTTTTTCTGCTTGTTGTTATTTACATGTTTCTAATTCAAAAGCTAAAGAAATAGCAATGTGTAAAAATGTTTTTCCTCAACAGCTTAAGCCAATTGAAAAGCATGCGTATAATTTCTTGGAATTGTTTCATACTTTGGATGATCAAACGATCCAGTAAGCCAACAAGGTAAGCAAGTCTATTTCATTTTTTGGGTAATTAATAAAAACTGTTGTCAGATCATTTTTTGCATTGTTTGAGCACTGAAATGTTGCTCAAAATGACCACAGTCTGCAAACACATTGGTCCCTAATTAACAGCGAGACATTTTTTCCTCTTTACTGCTATCAGGGCCTTTCCCAAGAATAAAAACTCAGTTTAACTAACTCTGCTATGACTGTTGGCCTATAAAAGGTGAGACTCATGCCAGTGGCAATTTACTGCTGTTAGCATAGTTATTGTGAAAAATAGTAATATTTTAAAATGTATGAATTTGCTTCCTAAAAGGAGTGGAAAACTGCAAATATAAAATGGAAATACCAGCATGTCAAGGAGCTGGAAAGAGCAGAACAAAACTTTCAGGAGGTGAGAGAGGAACTCTTAACATATAGCAGACAAGATGCTTATAATACGGTAACATCAATCTCCAAGCCCCTGGTTTTCAAAGTTTACGTATTATGACTCTGAACCATATATTTAAGTACGTCTGTTCAGTTTATATGGCACTGGCCTTGCACAATTATTGTGCTCTTGAAATTAAAGCTGTCACTCTGTGGACAGGTTTAATTCTGTAGAGAGCAGGTTGCTGTTTGGCAAAATTGTGGGTTGTTAGGTCGACTTTAATTGGAAGTTCTCAGTTATGTATCAAGGTAATAGTAACTGAAGGAAGAGATTGAGAAGTATATTGAAAATTGAGAGTCGTTGCTTAAAATACCTTTTTTTTTCTACTGTAAGTTTTAAATTAGAGTTACTGTGAACAAGTTTATGTTTGTAAATGCTGGGTTCTGGGCTGGATGATGTATTGAGCTATCAAAAATTATTTGTTTCTCATACAGGAATTTGTCAGTGAAGGACCAGATGGAGAAATAGAAATAATGCCTGTAAGTCAGTAGCTCTTATTTCATATGAAGGAAACCTTACCTAAACTACTTTATTTCACGGCAGACTGCAGGCTGTGGGTTGGTGGTTTTTTGTTTCGTTGGGGGGTTTTTTTGTTGTTGTTGCTGATGTTGGGGGTTTTTTTTGTTTGTTTTTAAGCTTTGGACTCCCCCAGTTGTACCTGAGAATGGTGCTGATGTCTACACTGACTCTGTCATGCATCTGATGTACACCAGCACCCCAATTCCAGATTCTGAGCTTCCCCCTGTGTTTGTCAGAAAGGCATATAAGGGGCAGAGATCAGCTCTGTCATGTAAGTTGGGTTCAAAATTGCATGGGAAGGTGTGGTAACATTTTTGTGTGAAATAGTATGAAAACCCTTCTGCAAGAATATCTTTAAGTCTGTGTTTACAAATGTAGACATGCATGTCCCGTTATCTCTGGTAAGATTGATACAGTTCAGATGAAATGATTGGCTGTAGAGTGAGCACAGGGACTGTGCTGTGAAAACTTCCTATTGTCCTTGCAAATTACAATTAGGAATACAGGTGAATTCAATGAGCAGGACTAAAGCAGTGAGACTCCTGTACCTCCATTTTATCTGTTTTTAAGCTTATTTTACTAGTGAAGTGAGAAGTTATTTAAAAAGGACTGATCAAGTAAAATACTGTCCTAGGGGACCACGGGTCGAAGGGACCTGCATTCAGAAAAGTACTGCAAAAGGCAGATAATTTGCAGCAATCAGTTTTTTGTCATGATCTTACTGCACAAAGTTCCTTTCTCACTGGAGATAATAACTTGCCAATTAGCTTCAGGGGAGAGAAAGAAGTATTGCCATAGAAGGATGGTTGTTCCTCCACCCTCACTTTTTGATCAAGTGACTCCAGGAATAATGAAAACATGACAGAAGAGCCAAGCTCAGAAGTGCCTGCCCTGGGTAAATCAGTAAATGTATTCTACAAGGCCTTTGTCAGCTCTTAACTCAGCTGCAGACACTGGATTGAGATGGCCCTGTATGGCTGATTGCTGAAGATCTGGCACTGTTCAAAGTAAGATAGTACTTTTGTTTTTATTAACTTCAGAAACTTTTTACTTCCAAGTTTATTACAGCATCCATAGGCCTTTCTCAAGACAGGATTACACGTGTTTGTGCACACAAGAAGACTGTTCAATTGAAACTTTCCCAGACGGGATTTCTCTCTGCCCCTTAGGCCATGAAACAGTTACGGGCACTTCCTTTAAACCTGGCTGTTGTGTCACCAGCACAGACAGCAAACTGGCACTTCGTCAGAAGTGTGGTTAACTCTTGCAACTCTGTTTATCGCGCCCCAGAGCAATGCCAAAATCATTACATAAAAGCATTTGCAGGCCCAGAGGGAAAGGTGAGGTTAAATTGAAATGTGCTTTGCAGTGTAAAGATTTGGGGATTTTCTGGGTCTTTTTGGTTTTGTTGGGTTTGTTTGTTTGCTTGCTTTTTGGTTTTTTTTTAGTAAGCAGAATCTTAATGGTATTTTAAAATTTTGAATAGCTTGGTTTACAAGCAAATTTTAGTAAATAGCTTCCTCTCACAGTATGACTAATATAGGTTATATTTATTGTATTTCCATACTTAGGAATATGAATTTCCCCAATGCTATGACAATATAACCTTGGATGTATTGTTTTGCACTATCAGCATATTAAAAATAAGGGAGCTGTTTATTTGAACTTTTAAGTGGTGGGATATGAATTGTCTTCAGTTAAAAGTACTGTTAACTACGATTTTTGAGAAAGGGCGGTTATGATTACTTATTTTTGGTACCTAAGCCTTCAATTTCTGTTTGTCCCAGAGCACAGGTGGTTGTTCTCTTTGTGTCAGACAAGCCTATGCTAAAGAACGGAATTCTGAGCATACTCAAATCTATATGAATCACTTTGAGTCGGTGACAATGACTACTAGAAAAAGAACTTCCTCAAATAGGTTTCTGTGAGTTTAATTCTGCTGTCTAATAATTTTTCCCAGATCAGTAACTTTGGTGCCCTGATTGGTGAATTTTTTTTTCTCTTAAGCACAAATGTATTTCACAGGGGACTTTCTCTGGTCAAAAACTCTGTGATGACATTTAACCTTAAGTTAAAGTAGTGTGTTTACTGTCAAAGAATCAAACCTGTGCCTCTGCTGATGTAAAGAAGAGCTTGAAGTGCCTCAGTATTGCTCCATGTGATGAACCAGGAGGGTCAGTCAGGCTTTCAACTTTTTGCTCAGATCTGACAGTACAGATGTTGTATTTCTAGGTGAAGAACTGGCTGGAGTTCCCTGCTAATCCCCAGCCGTGTCAGACCTGAACTGCAGATTCCTCTTCCAGAATTTTCATGTTCTTTGTGTTCAAATGTCATGAATATTAAAACAGTTGCACAAAACTCAGTTAGCTTAAGCTACTTCATTTACTTTCAGTGCAGAGAACTACAACAAGCTGCTACCAAGGTCTGAGGTTGTTTCCATCTGTGCAGAGCCTACGATGGTGCAGGGAAAGGTCGGTTCGGTTTTTCCATGTGAATTCCACGCTGTACATTCTTTTCAGTACCTTTCCAATTCTTTTAATTTTCAAATCTTTTCAGTTACTTTCTCATGTAAAAACAGTTGCAAAGGCTGGTAATAAGGAAAAATATAACAAGGGTCTTTGGAAGACTGAAAATTGTCCTGTTTGGGTTTTGGCTCCCCAAACCCCTTCCATTGCCTCAGCTCTATGTTCCAGATCTGGTCCTTTGCACTTTTGCTGCAGTTGTCTCATTTTTTTTGGCATTTCAGTGATGTCAGAAGCAGGCAACCCTGACATATACATATATATATATATATATATATATGTACATATACACATGTATATAATACTTTATTTATTTTTGTCAAGTCAGAATTTTTCGTTGCAATTACCACTGTAGACAACTAGGACTTAATTTCAGGATAAACCTTTACCCAAATTCACGGTCACGGCTGTGGGGGTTTTATCTACTCAAATTAAAAAGAGGCGCCTTGCTGTGCTCCCTCCTTCCATTTCTTTCTGCTGTCAGGTAGGCCTTGACTGAAGAACAAGTAGCCCCTCAGCTGAGTGAAGAACGACTCTCCTCTCGGGCGCGGGAGCAGCAGGAACAAACCCAAGCAGAGGGACAAGCACAGGCCTCCCTTGTCCTGAGCGACGCTTTTCCCGCGAGCTCGCAACTTTTGCGTACTTTTACCCCAAATCCTGAAGGAAAGCGCCAGCCCCACAATAAACTCGAGTTTTCCCCACCCTGTCGCCGAGTCTCGTCGCTGTCGCGACTCGCTCTGGGTGGTGGCGGCTCCCCCCTCCCCTCACGGCTCCCGCCCGGCGGGGCGCAGGCGCAGGCGCGGCGGGCGGCGCATGCGCGGGGCGCGGCGCAGGCGCGGCGGGGCGCGCGGTGTGTGCTGTCGGCCCCGGGAGCGGCGCCCCCGCCCGCGGTGAGTGAGG
>JAWWEU010000037.1:8563552-8628906 GCA_035583155.1 Acropternis orthonyx | reverse complement strand
CGGCCCCTCCGCCGGCCCCCCCCCGGACCGCCCGCGGGGCCTCAGGGGGGCGGCAGCGGAGCGATGGGCCTGCCCGGCGGGGCGGGGGGCGCGGGGTGGGGCGGGCAGGGCCCGGCGCGGCGGGGCCGGTGCTCGCCCCGGGCCAGGCCGGCCCCGCTCCCCCACAAAAGGGCGATCGCTGCTCCGCGGACCTCCCTGTGTTGTCGCTGGGGCCGTGAGCGTTTAGCGAGATGTGTGGGTAATTAGAATAATAGGAGCTTGTTGCTGGCGATAGGGGTGGTATCGCTCGGAATCTTAATTGTTTGGTGTCGGCGCTGCGAGAGAGCCGCGACGCCGCGGAGGGTTGCGGGGTTGTTAAAGGTTTTGGGAAAGGGGCCTGCAAGGAGTGGGATTTTTAGCCCTACATCCCGCTCTGCGGTGGGAGCTCGCTCGGATTTGAGCTCCGGGGAGCGGGAGAGGCGAGAACGCGCCGGGATGAGAACCGAGATCCACCGGGAATGAGCCCCGGTGCGGGAAAGGAGAGACCCCTCGGGAATGATCTCCAGTGCAGGAGAGGAGAGACCCGCCGCGATGAGCCCCAGAGTGGGAGAGCCAGGATCCGTCGGGAATGAGCCCCGGTGCGGGAGAACCGGGATCCTTCGGGAATGTGCCCCAGTTCGGGAGAGGAGAGTACCCTCGGGAATGAGCCCCGGCGTGGGAGAGGAGAGACCCGCCGGGATGAGCCCCTTGCCCCTGGCACGGGAGGTGCCGGGCTCTCGGACTGTGCTGTCACTGCTGGCACCCGCTGACAGCGCTGCCCCGCTGCACCTTCCCGGGCAGCCGCCTCTTTCCCGGGGCAAGGAAAGGAATTTCTGCATCCCCAGGGCTCGACTAGATTGCTGCCGATAGCCCAGGGACGGGGGAGCGGAGAGCTGTGATGTATTCCCTGCCTGTGGAGCGGGACATGCTCCCGCTGCATCCCGTGCTTCCCAGTAGTACTTCCCAGTGTGGTGTTCTGCTGCCTGTTGCCACTTGCAAAACGACTCGGGAGTTAGGAACACAGAGGCAGCGTGCTTGTGTTTGTGTTGCGGCTGAAACACCAAAAATGAAACTGTTGCTTTCAAAATACGAGAGAGATTATGATTAAAAAAAAAAAGAAAAAAGAGTCAGGTTTCGTTTTCCTGATAATCACTGCTGTGTGACTCCCAGCCTGAATCTACCCGTCAGTGCATGTCAGTGGAATTTTTGTTTGTCTGCCATTGAAATACAAAGGCAGAACGCTTTTGGATTTCTGGGTAGCTTGACTCAATAAACAGTATTTTAAATAAAATGCAGATTTGGTAAATTTTAATCTCTTAAGTGTTCTGAGGGAAAGAGAAGGCAGAGTTAAGCACCAAGTACAGTACTTTTGGTAGGGAGTTTTTTCATGATGCGTTTTCTCTAGAAGAATTAAGTTGAATAGTCTGTCCATTTTTATATTTTTAGTTACTGTTAAAGCAATGAACTATACATTGTAAGCAATTATGTTTACAGGAACTTTGTATTAAGATTTAAAAGCACTGAAACATTGGGAATAATGAGCACTAGAGTAGATGTATTTGATATTGGAGACTTGATTCTTGAAGTTCCACTGAGAGAGAAAAAGTCTTGGGTCTAATTTTTTTAGAAATAATTATTTGAAGTCATTCTAACTAGCTGAGGGGAATGTATCATTCTATAGTTATGATATTCCTCAGTTATGATATATTCTGTATTTATATTGTGTATCATAACTATTCAATAGCACTTTGTTAACTAGAGGAACGTATGAGCTATTGTTGTGCTGAGGTTTTTGAATACCTTGAAACATTTTAAGTAACTGCAAAATCAGGATAAGAGTTCTTTTTATAAGGTAGTCTTTCTAATAGTAACTAAATAGTTTCGGTTACAGAAGTGTTTCTACCTTCCCTGATTTTCTGTTCTTGTGTATTTCTTTAGAGCACACTGTAAAACCCTAGATCAGTGAGAATGCATCATGGTAATGGTCCTCAGAATGCCCAGCGCCAGCACCAGAGGTCCAGGTCCTTCACAGGCAGTGAGGGAGAAGAACAACAGGCAAACTTACCCCAGTCCCCTGCAGCTTCTTTTGCTCCTTCTGCAAGTCCATCTGCCCCCCAGTCTCCCAGCTACCAAATCCAGCAGTTCATCATGAGTCGGAGCCCGGTGGCTGGGCAGAATGTGAACATCACACTGCAGAACGTGGGCCCCGTGGCCTCGGGAAACCAGCAGATAACACTGACGCCGCTGCCACTTCCGAACCCCACGTCCCCGAGCTTTCAGTTCAGCCCTCAGCAGAGGCGGTTCGAGCATGGATCCCCATCCTACATCCAAGTCACTTCACCGCTGCCTCAACAAGTGCAGTCCCAAAGCCCCACCCAGCCCAACCCTGTGCCGGTGCAGACGCTGCCGAACGTCCGGGCCGGCACTCCGGGCCCTGGGCTGGGGATGTGCAGCCAGAGCCCTACGAGAGGATTCGTGGATGCCAGTGTGCTTGTGAGACAAATCAGTTTGAGCCCTTCCAATGGCGGACACTTTGTGTACCAAGAAGGACCGGGAATTGCGCAGATTGCTCAAGGAGCTGCTGCACAAGTGCAGCTTCCATCCTCTGGGGCGCCGGCGACGGTGAGGGAGCGCCGGCTGTCGCAGCCCCACTCGCAGTCTGGGGGCACCATCCACCATCTGGGGCCTCAGAGCCCCGTAGCCAGTGGGGCCAATATGCAATCCTTGACTAGCCCGGGCCATATAACAACAACCAGCCTGCCACCCCAAATCAGCAATATTATCCAAGGGCAGCTTATGCAACAGCAGCAGCAAGTGCTTCAAGGGCAGCAGCTGGGGAGACCCATTGGATTTGACAGGACTTCTGGTGGATTGATAGCAGGAGTTGGAGGACCTAGTGCATTTGGAATGACATCACCTCCTCCTCCCACAAGTCCTTCACGGGTCACTGTACCACAGGGGCTGTCGAGTCTTCCTCTCACTCCTACAGCTAATACGGCAGTGAAAAAACAGCCCAAAAAATTGGAGGAGATTCCTCCAGCCAACCAAGAGACTGCTCAAATGAGAAAACTATGTTTGGACCATCACCATAAGCAGATGGAAATTCTTAAGGAAACTTTTAAGGAATGTTTAATTGAACTGTTTTTCCTGCAACATCTTCAAGGGAATATGATGGACTTTTTAGCTTTCAAGAAGAAACATTGTGTTCCACTCCAAGCGTACCTGAGGCAAAATGACCTGGATCTGGAGGAGGAAGAAGAAGAAGAACAATCTGAGGTCATCAATGATGAGGTAAGAAATCTGTTGGCTAATGCTTTTGGAATAAAATAATAGATGAAGTTGTAGCACCTGGACTGTGAAGTATGCAGTTCTGCTAGGCAGTGTGAGTTGATGGCTCAGTTGAGCGTACTGTTATATATATGTATTTGAAAGAAAAGATTAGAGAGGGGAAAGGAGCTTTCACTGTCCTGGTTAGTAGCACACTAATAAAGATGGTATTACTGTGGAAGCTGGTTTAAACTATCGTAATGGATATGACTGGGAATTGTTATTTAAATTCCACATTTATTTATTTTCCATTTTTTTCCAGTTATTTTCCAGTTATTTAAATTCCAGGCTTACACATACCAAAAAAGAACAAGCAGAAAGCATTACAAGAGCTTAACCTGTATTTGACTCATGTGACTATGGTGAGATAGATGTTACTGAGTCTCAGTGTTGCCTGGCCAACAAAATATCTGAATTAATTTAGTTACTCAGGGAGAACACGTGAATCATAATGTGTAGGGGTCCATAGTCGGGCATCAGGTTACTTACGCTGCCCTGGAGCTCTGTGCACGTGTTGCTGTCTAAACCATTGACCAACCAGCACTTACAGACTGGTCATTAACAAGTGTTCACTTTGTTACTTATGGAAATGTATAAATTACTCGCTAACTTGAATACATTGTTTATTAACGGCAAAGGACTTGAAACAAGCTTGCCACAGAAAGGTGCTCTGCAGCTTTCCCTCTGCACATTTGCCCGTGTTTGTGCAGCTCTGGATCCCCCAGCACCCCGTGGCTGCTGCTGCAGAGCCTACCCACGAGCCTACATGGCAAGTGGTAGATACAACTGATGCCCCTGCATCACTTAGCACTCATAAATACCTTTTAAAATTTGTGAAAACATGGGTATATAACTACCAGTTTGCAGAAGAATCAAACCTATTATGTAAAGAAACTCTAATTGCTTTAAGTACCTGTTAGAAAGGAGTGCCTTCAGTGAAAGTTGATGACTCTTAGGTGTGAATCATTAGCAGTCGTTGGAACTCGTGGGAAGTTTTAACAGTGTAACAGCTGAAGTTTAATTTGTTCATTGCTTAGTTTAAACGTCTTGATTAGAACAAATATATTTCTGCTTATGATATTTATTGATAATTTTGAAGGAATAATTTCTATATATAGTAACATAAATGCTAGTCTGTTACTGTAATTTATTGACAGTGGGTATTCAGTATTTTTTTTCACCTGGTTTGTATTTTGTCAAATTGTTTAGGTGTTCTTGTGGGGTTGCGTGTTTGTCAGCTGAAATACCAGGTATTTTTAACTACCGTCTGCACATTTTGAGGGTTGTTCAGTGGGTGTGAATTGTACAGGTTCATTGAAGTCAGGGGTGCTGCTACATTTTACATCGGTTGAGGCTCTGCCCCACGTTGTTTCGGGTTTGGTGTTCACTGTACTTCACTGGCTTCTCCTGGTGGATCCTCTTTTGTTTGTGGAAGCCACTTGTCCCCGTAGCTACTGAAGAATTTTGCAAAGTACAACAGCAAAAGTCTTTACGTGTTTTCAAGTGATGAATCCTTCTGCAGTATTAAGACATCTTTTGAGTATGTTCTTTCTTTGTATTTTTTTTCTGTTGTCTTCTGTTTTATTTCCCCCTTCCCCCTCTATCACTTTCTGCTAAAGCAACGCGCTTCATCCCTTGCCTGGAAAGGTTGATCTCTTTGGGAATTCAAGGGGAGAGCGAATGGTGGCTGTGCTCATTGCTTAAATAAATGTTGAAGCTCTCTTATGTTCAAACTGTCTGTCATGCTAATTTGTTGTCCGTTAGCAGCAGCAATCATTAAATTAAAATGCACTTTTTCTGTTAACTGAATTTAAGAGAAGGTTTCCAGTGACGAGAAGTCACTATGAACAGTCAAGGCTGTGCTCTGTTCTGCTTTTAAAAGTAAGACAGAACTCTAAAAACGGGCTGTGCTCAAACCAAGCTGCACTGATGGTGGTTTAGTTATTATCCCCTCTTCAATGAGGTGCCATCAGTACCAAAGGAGTGTGTTGAACAGTTAAAAAAAAAAAAAAAAAAGAAAAACTTTTAAAAAGAAAATGATTCTCCCTTCTTTTTTTTTTCCCAAAATATTTCTCTCAGGTAAAGATTGTGACAGGAAAGGATGGGCAGACTGGTACTCCTGTCGCTATAGCAACCCAGCTTCCTCCAAATGTTTCTGCTGCTTTTTCATCCCAGCAGCAACCATTTCAGGTACTTTTCAATGGTTCTAAAATGTAGTTTCATCCCAGATTTTTTTTCTTCATTCAGATTTGATATTTCTTAGATGAATTAGAATTTTCCCAAAAGCCCATCCCTTATCATCTGAACAAAACAAAAAAAACCTTTGCAGTCTTCAAATGCATCAGTATAACTGAAGCCTTGAGGAAGTTAAAGCTTTGTCTCCAGGTTGCTGGCTTATTTCATTAACTATCAGCTTGAATGTTTTCACTTTGGTTTGTTTGTCTTTTGTTTCCCTAATGCATTTGGTTCATTTGTGCATTCTGCGTAGTGATAATATGGATTCTTTGTCTGTGGCATTGTAATTGTGGAGTTCTTCTAAATTTCTGTTCTTTTTTTCCCCTTATGTGTTAAAGGTTTTGAGTGTGGCTACAGAAGGTTTTGGATTTGCCTTCCCTGAAATCTTTTGAACAACAGTACTAACCCTCTAACGCAATTTGTTTTAAGTGATTAACTGCTTTCCATTAGCTCTGCCGTAAACGCTGGGAAGAAGGAACAGAAGGTCTTATTTTTTTACAGAAGTCCTTTTTAACAATTTTTTCTCTTTTTTTACGAGGGAATGCTGAAGAAAGTCAAGAAATAAATGTGACAATCAGTGCAAATTTTTATGGATCAGTGATGATTCAACTTCTAAGTTCAGGCTAGTATGGGTTTATGCAGCTGCCTTCAACTCTGTTACTCAGACACCATTGCTTATATACCCTGAGAAATAATATACTCTAATTCAATCTGCAGTTAAAATATTTACCTTTTAGCTCAATTATATGCTTACAAGATGTTACAGGGTGAATCATTGTGCTGTGCCACAGCAGCTGTACAGTCTTTACTGCCTTTAGGTAGACTTTGGAAAATGGAGGGTTAAATGAAATATAAAATGGGCCGTGTTCCTGTGTGTAACAAAAGGGATATTCCTTGTGATAGCATACAAAGGAGTTCTGTAGTGAAGGGACTTGCACTGAGAGCTCTTCCTTAAGGCCGGTACTGACATGTCTTGGAAGTCTCCTTGGGTAGTCAGGCTTCATCTAAGCTGTTTAAAACATGTAATATTATATCGGGTTGTTTATTGTAGCCATTAGGGTTATCATCAGGCTGTAGCTGCAGCAGTGGTGAACTACTCCTGCCAATATTGCACCATTTCAGTGCAGACTCAGAGAAACTGATTCATGCTAAAAACTCTGTGTGACAATACCTTTTAGCAAAAATGGCTAACAGAAGGTAGCATCTCTTTCCATCCGTCTTTCTCTTTGCAACTGTTTATAGAGAAATAATGTGTCCCAATCAGCATCACCATTTAAATGAGTGCCTAAGTGCAGCACTCAGAATGATTATTGCGGGTGTGCTGCATAATCATGACCTCTGGAGAGCTACATTATTTTAATTAAAGTTGGGACAGTTTTAGTCTAATATTAGTGGTATGTGACTGCAGTTTATAAAGACACAACATGTCTGCTCTTTGAAGTGTCTGACCTAAATTACATGGTGATAATGCAGACAGCTGGGAGGCATATTCTTAAGAAAATGTCAGTCAAAAATCCTAAAGTAGGGATACAGCCTGAAACTGAGTATGTGATCATCCAGAGTGAGAGTGCAGGTGAAATAAATGGCATTTGAAGGGCAGTTTGGAGAATGTACTTTCTTAAACTGATGTCCCAGAAAACATTTGATGCAAATGGGACATAAGCTGAATTTGTTAGTTAATTCAGCAGCATTATACAAAGTAAGTTCTTGTGACTTATTTTGAAAGTTCTATAAATGTCCAAGTGTATGATACTCTGCCAGACACTGGCTGTTGGACTTGAAATACGCTGCATGTCAGCCTTGTGAGAAGACAAATATTTGAAAACTATTGAGTGTGAGATGGCAGTGAACTGTGACCATTAGGCATGAATATGAGTCAGAGATTCTTAAAACCAAAATTTGCATTTTAAGACTGGAGCTGTATCTCTGGAGTGGCCACAAATAGCCTCACAGCAGCAAAGAGATTAAATGTTATTAATTCATAGCTATTGATTGAGTCTGAGTGGCATGAGATATATTCAGCTCAAAAAGGAGTTTGAAACCCAGTCATTTTAGGCGATGTTGTCTGTGGTTATTATTAGCATTTGATGAAGCACTGAAGATGCAGGATATGACTGCTGTAGTTTATTTCAATATAGACAGGTGTTTGCTTCCATAAGTTTAATGTACATTGGTAAAATTTCTATTAAAAATCAGAAAAGACCTATGAATAAACCAGAAGATTCTTATGGGAAATTACTGTCTTTGCTATGTTATAAAAAATGTTAGCAACATTTGCAAACCCTTACTGTACCTTGACATGGCAAAGGCTCTCACCATCAGAAAATTACACTTTGAGAACTAGAGTGCTAAACTAGCACTTTTCCTAGGACCTAGAGACTGCCATACATGAAGTCAGTGTTTTTCTGAAGGAATCTCTTATGACATTTTTGGGGATAGCCCTTATTTTCCCCATATTAATTTTCATAGTAGAATTTGGTATGGCATGGCAAAATACGGAGGAGAATTTAAAAGTGTGACTTGGAAACTCACTGAAGGAAACTGGACTTGCCCAAGCACTGATGGACATGAATAAGTACTTGCCAGTATGCTGAGGGCCAAAAGAGCATGAAAATTGTCATATACTCAAACTTACTTGCTTCTGTAATCCTGCATGTGAGCTGCCACCCATGTTTGACACTGAAAGGATTCTCTGTGATATATTCTTGCCATCACTGCCAGTACTAAATATAGTGATTTAAAAATGAAGTTTGAATGCGCTGTGTAATCCTACTGAAGCTAAATTCAAACTTGCTGTATCTAATTCCAGTGGTTCCTATTGCAGCTCAGTATCAGTAGTGCTCTTCCAGGCTTGTTAATTCAGTTGTTTGCTGTTTATTCTCAGACAACATGTATGGTAGTTTCTGGTGTGCTCTGATGTCATCTTAGCTTTATGGTAATAATTGTTTCTCCTCACTGAGTTTATTCATGGTACTCATTTTGCCAGCTGTGCAAACAGGTACAACTCCACCATCTGGAAAATTGGAATTGGAACTTGTGTAACTTGCCTGAGGTTCTTTTATTCCATCTTCTGAGTTTTAGAAGTTTTCCTGAAATATTTTAAGAGTAACTCTCACAGAGCTCTATCCTGAGAATGAGAGTGGTAGAGGCTCAAATAAGCTTAAACTGTTTTCAGGATGAGAGTTAATTTGTGTGTTACTGATGTTTCACACAGAGGTAATATATTAATGGAAATTTCCTTTTATTAAAAAAACAAAAATTGGACAATTTTCTCTTTTCATATCCCATTTTCCTGGGTTTGGTTCACTTTTAACAAAATATAGGTGTGTAGTATATTATAACCAGCTTCATCAGTTTAGTTCCCATTTTACGATCTAATCGCAATGAAGAGTATCTGTGCATTGTGGACACCTAAAACTTGATTACAGCTATTGAACGAGTCTTGTTTCCTTTCCTACAGCTTTCTGAAGGATTTGTTCTGTTCTGGCCTCTTTAGATCCGTTTGTAAATGACATCCTGGTGTTAGACCATCTACAGATTGAACTTCTGTGGTTTGTTTTCTTTTCCCTGTAGCAAACGCATACAGGGACTGCAGGAACGGGGACTGTGAGCACCATAGAGATTGAAGCTTTTAAGAGACAGCAGCAGGCCCTTGCACCAGCAGGTATGTTCCACAGGCACAATTTCACTTTGGTCCTATTTTTTTTCCCCAAACAGTGAATGGAGCCCACTGTTCTATAACTCATGAAATCCAGTTTTGCCTCACCTCGGGAATTGCTGGATCCTTAGGACTATCTACTGTGAATGGTGCTGTGTGAAGAGTGCACTCCACTCACAGTACATAGGCCTGGGTTTGGCAGGCATGGAGACTCTATTAGGTTGATTGTTCTGACTGAGAAGATTGGAGATGGACAATTTGAAGTCAGAGGGACTCTGCCCTTGGAGCATGTTATTCTTAAATGCTACACATGTGTAGTAGTCGTAGCTTTCTGAGCTGATGTTGGAACCATGTGTAGTAGTTTGCTTTGTAAAACTGAACCCATTCCATTATACCATGCCATAAATGGAATTTGAATATCACAGATTCGTCTAAGAGACCACGAATTGAAGTGGGCCGTCATGGGATGGTTTTTCAGCACCCGGGTGTGGCTTCAGGAGTTCCTCTTCAACAGCTAATGCCAACGGCACAAGGTACTGTGTCACCACATGCCAATTGCACATTAATTTAACAAGGAGATGTTAGTGATGGGACTAGAAACTTGGACTTCCAGCTTTCCAAGATCCTAGTCCCACCACACACTTCTCCATGTAAATTAATACTTGGTATGCAATGCCTGGTTTGTTTAAGGAGCTGAGTGACGGGCTCCAAAGGTGCATGTGGGCATGGAAATACGTCACAGGTGCTGATGCAAAAAGGCTAATCTGAGAATTCTGGAACTGAGCCAAATGATTTATGAAAAGGAAACCACCTAATTTGAACACCACAAAAAATTTCTATTCATTAGTCATGCCAAGCTTTAGAATATGTGTTAGAGTGAATGTGTTAAGAACTAAGTAGTATTTAGGCTTGATGCTGTTTTTTTAGGTTAAATTCCACTAGCTCACCAGTCCTTTTTTTTTTTTTGAGTATGTGAAATTGGGAAGACCTGTAATGACATGCTCTTTTATAGTTGATGTGCTCCAAATTTTAGTTACAGTCCTGTGCATGAAGTACTTTGTTGTTTATTGTAATGGTGATTTATTTTGTGATTGTGATGTGGTATTTTCAAGTGATGGTGTCTTGTGGCAAAGTAAGTAACAAAACACTCTATTTGCGGTTGATTTCCTCTTTCTATCAGTAGAGAGAATTGGACTTTTTGATTTCATCTGTGCTGTGCTTCCTCTTGCCTTGTAGGTGGAATGCCTCCCACTCCTCAGACGGTGCAGCTGACAGGGCAGAAGCAGAGCCAGCAGCAGTACGACCCCTCGAAGGGCCCTCCGGTGCAGAACGCGGCCAGTCTGCACACGCCGCCCCCACAGCTGCCAGGGAGGCTGCAGCCCACCAACATCCCCATGACATCCCTCCCAGCCACCCTGCAGCTCTCACAGCAGCAGCCACAGATCGTGGAATCTCCAGCTCAGCCTCAGATCCAGGTGAAGATCCAGCCTCAAAGTGTGCCCCTGACAGCCGCTCCGCTTCCAGCACCACTCCAACAGCAGGTGCCACCAGCAATCCACGTGCAAGGACAGACGCCAAGCCAAGTGTCACAGCCACAAGCTACAATACAGCAACAGGTATGGGAACTTTACTGGGGTGAAAATATATTTGTTTCAATGCCCCGTAAAATCTAAGAACGCTGTCTTAACTTTTTAATTCCATTGGACACTTAAATCCTTTCCTTATAAAACTGCACATGTACATTTTTTTATTCAGTTAAAGACTTCCTTATGTTCTACTGTAATGTAGACCAAATATCAAATCCTAAACTCATCCAGTGTGTTTCTTGGGCAGACTGTGCCTCTGACACGACCATCTGCAGATGCTGCTCAGACTTCTCAGCGTCTTACGGCAAATGCAGCACCACCTACCTCATCCACGGCGCCAGCAACGGTCTCAGGCACAACACCCCTCTCTCCATACCCAGTGCAAACAAACAGGACCTCTCCAGCCACGAACAAGTCCCTGTCTCCTATCGCATCCAAACCCCCGGGCTTAGCAGTCGCAGCAGCCCCTAAAACACAAAGTCCAGCTCAGAATGCGGCAGCGCTACCGCAGGAAAACTCTCAAGACAAGCTTGCCGAGCAAGTAAAGCTGGTAAGATATTTTTAATTTTCCTCTGAAACTCATGGACAGTTAACACACAGTAACAAGTAACATAAGTGATGTGGTTTGAGTTACGATAATGGCTGGGATTTGTGGCAGAGAGTGGTTTGGGTTTTTTTTCAGACTGCTTTACATGCTGAGTTTTGTTTTTATGGGCATTCAGAGAAGTTGAAGACAACTTACTGGTCTTCATACTGTTACTGTGTTCTTTCTATTTGTTCTGTCTGCTCATTGGACGTGACTGCAACCTTGCGTACTTAACTTTCTATATATTTATATTTAACTGGAGGTGGTGTTTTGCTTATTCAACAGGAACGTCATGGAGTCCTTGTTTCTTTTTTCACAAAATCAAGCAGTATTAATAATGAAGATACATTTGTATTCTGTGGATAGATACATGTGCAACTTCAATTTATTTTAAAAAAAGGATTTTTTGATTGCAAGTTGCATATGTCTTACAACTTTTTTTGTGCTGTCCACTAGACACTTTTTGTCCTGTTATTTAACAAAGTGCTTCTTGTAATACAGTTCGAAGTACTATGATTGTCTGTATATATAAGTTGAATTTAGTCAATGTTCAGACTTGGTATTTGTAATACATGTGTCCTGCTTTTATACCTTTTTTTTCCTATCAATTAATTTAATGAACTGGGAGCAATTGTTATTTTTCTATGATTCTGCTATTTTAGGTGCATTCTGGAGCTTCATTGTAACTACCTGTACTTCTTTTTAAGGAAAATCAAATCCATCAGCGAATAGCAGAACTGAGAAAAGAAGGTTTATGGTCCCCAAGGCGACTGCCAAAACTCCAAGAGGCTCCAAGACCAAAATCTCACTGGGATTATTTGCTGGAAGAAATGCAGTGGATGGCAACTGATTTTGCCCAAGAGAGAAAGTGGAAGATGGCAACTGCTAAAAAGGTTACTTGAAAAACATTTTTAAACTCAGAACAATTGATGTTGATATCACTCAGCTTGGTAGCAAAGCTGTTTCTTTTCCTACAGATAGAAGTGATGGGAAGATGAAGCACCAGTTTTTAACTCAAATGAGGAGCCCTTTTGTCAGCTTTGGATATTCTAGCATTTAAAACAGACTAGATAATTGTATGGATTGTGGATGCAAGTAATAGTTCAGAATTTTGTGGATTTTATTCCTCTGGAAATCAAATAGCTTGTTTAAGGACCCACTCACTATGCTGGCTGGGTCATATTTAAAAAGTAGAGCTATCATGCCTCTCACAAATTAGTTATTTCCTCTCAATGAAGAGTAAATACAGAATTTTGTAAATAACTTCCATTGGGTGTGGTTGTTGGTCGAAGTCTTCTTTCTTAATCTCAGAAAATAAAATTGAGAGTAATGACAGCAGTGCAAACATGGTGGAGAACTGTTTCCACGGAGGAAGAGAGCAACACAGTGGGAATACAGTAATGGAATGGATATTGGGGTGGTGGGAGATGAAATGTGTCTGTTGCTTTACTGGCATGGTAAGAATTAGAAATATTGGAGGTAAATGCTATGTGTGTAAAGCTATGGTCAATATTTGGCTGCTGATAACCACTATAATGTTAAGAAACACACTGATATGTATTTTGAGGTCACCTAATTCAGTATCTCATGGTATTTTAGATGGTGAGAACTGTGGCTCGTTATCATGAAGAAAAGAAACTTAATGAAGAGAGAGCTAAAAGGGAAGAACAGAACAAACTAAGGCGAATTGCTGCATCTATTGCAAGAGAAATAGAATATTTCTGGTCTAACATTGAGCAGGTGAAGTACCAGCTCACTAAAACTTGTGCAAGTTGTGCGGTTTTTTTTATCTTCAGTAATTTATTTATGAAATATAAGTGCTTTACTAGACGTGGTTTATGTTTCAGGTTGTTGAAATAAAACTACAAATTGAATTTCAAGAGAAAAGGAAAAAAGCTTTGAATTTGAAGAGAAATTCAAGGAAAGGTAATTGTATTCCATTTCATAAGAAATACAATCTAAATTCTGGTGCTACTGTTTTATGTAATTTTGCTAGGACAGGTTAATCTTGTTGGTGATAGAATTGTGAGTTGCTAATAAAATGTTAGAGAATAGATCTGAATGATGACTTACGGTGTTTTTGTGGTTTTGTGCTAGATTTTGTTAATAATTCTTGTGTTTTATGTTGAGTACATTTACAAGTTCATGTAAGAAATGTAAAATTGCTAAGTGATTAATGCATCCATCAAGTATAATAATTTTCCAGGTAAGGACGCAAAAGCTGCAGAAGACCTTTTTTTGGAAAAAGAAGGTGAAATGGTAAGTCTTTCTGTTTCTTAAAAAACTCATCAAATTAGTTTAAATGTGACTATATATATGAAACAGTTATAGTAAAGGTGTTAGTGTTTTTTTTAGAGACATGGTGATGATAAGCAGATTTTACTGCAGTTACTGACAAACATACAGTCACAAGCACAGATCTAGTTCTTTTCTGATTAGGAATCCCAACTTATAGCAGGGGAGTGGATTGTGGTTAATACATGTCTTTAGTCGCTTTGAAACATTTATTCATTATAATTTAATCATTATAAGATTGAAGCCCAAAAACTGTAGAAATGAATTGCCGGACTTGGGCAGGAGTTTCATCTGCTGCACCCAAGGGTTAGACTTGGTGGAGCATGAAAAACGTTTTCAGGAGGCCTACTGAGAGACGTAGGTATATGTCACAGAAGAGACCAAACTGAATGAAACCTAGACATCTTTTGCCCTAGATGAAATGTGTGCTAGGACTCCTTGGCTACGTCTGTGCAGCTGGGAAAAAAAACGGACAAGGAATTGTTCTGAGGCCATCAGCCATCTGTCAGGGCACAGCTGATACCCACAGCTGAAATACTCCCCTTTCACTCAGCAGAATGCCTGCATCTGAATTTCCTGTTAGGAACAGGCTTTAGCATGTGTTGTCGGCCAGGCTGTGGCCCAGCACTGGCTGTGAGAGTTAATTTGCAGAGACTAAACTATTCCATAGGGTGTACTGGACAGCTGAGACCATTTTAGGCCTGTGCCATATCCGCTTTTTACTGACTAGTGAAAAAATTTAGTCCTTGATTCCAACCTGGGTAAAAGTTTTATGCCTCAATAATGTTTTGAAGGAAAACAGTGTACAGTGGCTCTGTGCCACAGCTAGACCTGAATAATTTGGTGCACAAAGACTGGAACTGGCTGATTACACACTCCCTTCAGTACAGAAGCAAAGTTTCTCTTTTTGTGTAACCAGGAAACTGCTAATAGGGTCTGTCAGAAAATGCTGTGTGACTGCGGGGCCTTTTTTTACTTACTTTGAAACATAAACAACCCCCCTGCTGCTTATATTTCTTTTCTATGATTTTAAATATTTCAATTATTTAATGCTAGGGGTGTTCATCATCTGGAAGGAAAAGAAAGGCAAGCACATCTTTGACTGATGAGGAAGGTAAGTCACTTCCCAAAATTGTGCATCCATAGCATAATACAGAAGTTGTATATTAAAACCACAGGTGCATGGGTGCGGTGCTTTTTACAAACCAAACACCAGCCTTCATTTGTTTCGTAGAGATTAGATAGTGATTTAGATAGTAAATTGTCTTTAAAGGAGCTTTAGTGAAAATTTGAAAATGAAGTTTTCCCTGAAAATATACTGCCATCATTATTGGTGGATTTTAATTCCTTCTGTCCTCATTCCTTCATTTATCAAACCTTACTAGTGGTCTTAAACTTTTTTTGAAGATTTCAGACTGAAATACCCACCTACTTTAGGTCCTTTCTTGTGATGACGACTGTGTTATGTTTCTAACAAAGGCAATCTCCTGTTTAAAGCTACAGAATAACCTGCCTCTGGTGAATATTGTCAATCAACACTTAACTGCCTTCTGTCCTGAGGCAAAAGTGTGTCTCTCCTTTTCACCTATCTTTGAAGTTCTGCATATAGTTGTTTTCAAATTTTCTTTTACATACATGTTTCATTCTTTTTAAATCCTGATGACTTACAATATTCTGTGCTAGTACACTTTGAGAGCATATAATTAGAAACCTCCTGAATTATTGTGTAATGTGAATGCCAAGATTTGCATGTGTTTTTCTTGTAGTTGAAGATGAAGAAGAAACAATTGAAGAACAAGAAGCTAAAGAAGGAAATATAAACCATCAAACTGAATTGTCTAATCTAGCTAAAGAAGGTAGGTGTGTGGCTTGATTCTTTGTGGTGGGCTCTGAAACAGCAGGTGAAAACATGTAGCAATTATTATATTTGTAAAGAGGATTATAGGTGAGAAATTGAATATATTCAGATGTTCAGTTCTATGTAGTCAGTGTTTATTTTTTTGTGTTTGGAAAGCTGCAGCAGTTAGTTCATGGGATGATGATGGACATCTGTACTTTATAAAGCAGTCTATGTACTTAAACTAGTTATCACACAAGATGGCTTGAGAAAAAGTATTTCTCTAGTGAAGCACTGCATTAAAACCTTACACCAAGACTGTCAAACTAAGTTCTGGGAGTGCATGATAAACACTTAAAGCCAGGATTGTATCAGGTAGAACATGGACATTTTATCATCAACTGTCTTGAGTATCTCAGAAGGGTTTTGTGACTGACCTGATAGGTCTGAAGTGGCCCTGAAGTGCTGCCCGTGAGAGGGGTATAAATACTTGAAGATAAGGGGCTTTTAGGGACAATGCTCTGGCTGGCAGAGCTCTTTCATTAGCAACTTAACTACTATGCTGAGCTTGATGTGTCCAAAGTATCCCATAGGGATCGTGTCACTTACATGGTAAAAGCCTTGCTTAGAGGCAAGTTTACCATTAAAGCTGAGCCTGCCTGGCAACCAATATGCAGTTTCCAAATCTCTTTGTTTGGTCTGTTTGGCAGCTTAGTGGCTGCAGCAGACTGGCCAGTTGGAGGGATTACAACTCTTGGCCAGTCAGCCAAGTTTCTAATGAGGATGTTTCCTGATTGACTGGCCACTGCCAGCATACACATTTGCACTTCAACAGATCAGACAAGGGATTGTGGAGCTACTGTTTAGAAGGGCTGAGATACAACTCAGTTTTGAAACTTGGAAGTCTTGAATTGTCTTCCAGCCACTCAGCTGGATTTGATGCCCCTATCTTCCCCACTATGGGTATACTAAGGGTTGTAGGGCGGTTTGTAATACAGTAACAAGTAAACTGGGAGAGCAAACTTCTTGGTGTAATGCCAAGTGTTCCCTGTAATCGAGGTTATTAAATAAATACTGCCATCATCCACCAAATAATTACCTCTTAAATTAAGTGATTAGAGAACTGCCTTTATACAATTGTGAAGAACATAATGAGATTAAAATCATTGGTATCTATTTTTCCAAGTTTTGATATTTTTAAACATGCATCCTTTAATGACCTGCAGCTGAATTGCCTCTGGAAGATTTGGTAAAGATGTATGAAGGTGCCTTTGCAGAAAATTTTCACTGGCCCCAACCGAAGCCTGACAGTGAAGAGGATAGCAGTGAGGAAGGTAAATTAATTTTTGTTTAGAAAAAGTTGTGCTGATTTACAAGGTGAAATAAGTTGCTTGGCTCTTCAGGTCTCTGTGAAAAGACATTTTGCTATAGAGGAAAACATACACTGAGTGAATCACATTTAAAGTTTTTCAGTTCATGAAAAGAGGGTAGTGTTTGTCTGTCTTAAAGTCAAGATGTGTGTGATTCTCAGGAACAGTAGAGAGCCATGGAAGAGCCTCTCTACACTGAATTAAACAGCATACTCCATGCGTAGCTATAATTACACATCTGTTCTGTACTAACATGATGATAGAACCACACATTTCAGGATAGGTTTTAAGCAGTATGAGAGGACCTCCTTAGAAGTTGTGAAAAGCTAATGGTCATGTTAGCCTAGCTAGTGTGAATGTCCAGAACAGGTACACAGTCCTGGGCTTAGGTTATTTTCATTTTACCTTGACTAGCTTGAAAATCATAGGATTGTGTTTAAAAGTTAGCTGTCTCCTTTTCTTTCTCCCTGTCTGAATTCTAATAATCTCAATTCCTTTGTGCAGCTGCTACTTAAGTTTATTTTAGATGCTAATGTAATTTTTCTCTCTCTTAGAAATGGAAGACCATATCTCAGATAGGGAAAGTCCCCAAAAAGAAGTTGTTCTCATAGACTCCCTTCTCAGCATTGACCAGTACAAGAGCATAGACAGATCAAGTCCTCCCAAGAAGCACATGCGAGACATAGCAGAAGTTGCTGCTGCAGCAGAGGCACTGTTACCTAAAGGCAGCTCCAGGATAACAACAGCAGTAAGAATCCCTATTTTCTGCTACTGTGTGTTCTGTGTTTACATAAAGAATGCTTTATTCATAACTTTGCACATTTTAGCAACAAATTGCCATGATTTTTTTCTAGTTATTGAACTGTAGAATGGTTATGCCTTATGCCATGCTCTGTGAATTTAACTCAGAAAAAAACACCAAATCATTAATATTACAGGTAAAATACAACACTCCATCGCTGCTATATGGGTCTCTCAGAGAATATCAGAAGATTGGGCTTGATTGGCTAGCAAAGCTGTACAGGAAGAATCTCAATGGCATCCTGGCAGATGAGGCTGGGCTTGGAAAAACAGTGCAAATTATTGCCTTTTTTGCCCACTTGGCTTGTAATGAAGGTAAGTTCATTTGCCTAAAAATTCTGGACAGATACTGGGCCAGCATTGTCTTTGTGAATTGTAACCTGGGGTCACATTTAACTCTGGTGAACCATATCAGACTAGTTAATGTTTGGAGTAAGATTATGTCAGAAAAACTTTGTTGGGTAGTGTGACATAGGGGTGCCTTCTAATCCAGTAGAGTCTGATCAATCTGTTGTTACCTTTTAGTGTTAACTGCTGTATTTCCCTTCGGTAGGGAACTGGGGCCCTCACCTTGTTGTTGTACGGAGCTGTAATATATTGAAATGGGAGCTGGAATTGAAACGCTGGTGCCCAGGGTTGAAAATACTTCTCTACTTTGGGAGCCAGAGGGAACTTAGGGCAAAAAGACAGGTACTGTATTTTGCAGCTCTTGAAGTGTTGTCTAAGACCTGTAGCTTGTATTTATCTGTATGTTCCTTATGTTGTGACGCAATATGACAAGTCTTTAACACTGTAAGTTGGTTTACAAATATATTCACACCTCGGGTTCTAGATTTCAAAGGCATTTTTGTAACCCCTTGGCATTGAGCAAAACATGCCATACTTCACCTGCTCTCTGAACTGACTATAATTCAAAGAAATACTTTCTTTTGGAATGTGTTGGGTCATAGTGTCTTTCTCTTCTTAGTGAAGAAGTAGCTGGTTGGAACGCATTTGAGAGTTCTGCCTTAACTTTTCTGTCTCATCCTTTCCTTTTCCGTAGGAATGGACAGAACCCAATAGCTTCAATGTGTGTATCACTTCCTACAAGCAGCTGTTCAAAGGCCACCCAGCATTTATGAAAATGCGATGGAAATATTTAATAGTAGATGAGATGCAGCAAATAAAGAATATGACTGAGAAGCACTGGGAGGCACTGTTCAGTCTCCGCAGGTATGGAGCAGAGAATTGTTTTCCTGCTGGCAGTGGGTTTTTTCTTTCCATGTCACACTGTTTTTAACAGAAAACTGATAAAACCCCTCTTGACTTTGTCTGCCCAAATTCCTCTGTGACATGCACCTATAGAGAGGTGCCTTTATTTGAAACAATCAGGATTCAGAGACATGCTCAGGGTATTTTTGTTTCCACTATCAGAACATTATAATTCTTCTTTGCCTATACCGTGTGCTCTCAAAGAGATCCCCTTCTATGTTCTGATACTCTGCAATGAGGAAGCTAGTTTGGTGGTATATTCAAGATTAAACAGATAATTTATTCTAGGTTTAATTTTATTGTCTCTACTTAATTCTTCTGTGTATCTGACAAACATAAAGCTACAGTAACAGTGTTTGAATATTGGTGACCTTTTCATAATGATACTCACTAAGTGCTGTGTCAATTAAAAGTCTTCTTTTATTCACAGCCAGCATCGTTTGCTTCTGATAGACACTCCTTTGCACAACACATTGATGGAGCTGTGGACGATGGTACATTTTCTGATTCCAGGAATTTCCAGACCTTACCTAGATTTTCCAGTAAAGGCACCTAATGAGGAGAACCAGGATTATTGCCATAAACTGGTCATCAGGTTACACAGAGTATGTTGTAATTTTATCTCATCTGTACTATTACAGTAGTTAAACTGTCGGGGAGGGAATAAAAATATATGGTTCAGCTCAAAATTTCTGTCCTTTCTTAATGCTTTTTTCAATTCAGACAAAATCCTGCTGAAAGAGCTGGTTCAGCTACCACAAGAGTATGAAGATGTCTTTTAAAAATAATACAGGGCTCAAATTTTGAAGCATGACACACAGAAATTAAAGAACAGATTAATGCCTATACACCTCTGTGCATGAAAATATGATTATATATAGCATATACAGTTTATCACATCAGATTTGTTAGGTGTGAATAAGGTTAGCTTCCTATTGTAAAATTGCATCTTTGACGTGAGAATATTTTCTCCTCAATTATGAAACGTTTCAGACGATTCAGCCATTTATTTTGCGGAGATCAAAGAGGGACGTGGAGAAGCAGCTGACAAAGAAATACGAGCACGTGCTGAAGTGCCGCCTGTCTAATCGACAAAAAGCCATGTATGAAGATGTCATACTGCAGCCAGGGTAAGGAGTAGAACAGTAAATAAAAAATGCTGTCACTTTTATTGCTTAAGCAAGTAAATAAGTTGTCATGCTTTGAACTGTTTTAGTGGTTTTCTGAAATTTTCCGTTATGACCAGTGACTAAAATGTGATTGCACTGTAAACTAGAATTATAGGCAAGTGCTGCTATGGCCTTATGAAAAACATGTATTTACCTCTGAGACCAAAAAATGGAGTTGTAATGATCAGGTTTGCTGCTGTTTTGTTTTAATATTTGTTACTGATGAGTGGTTCTTCATTTTTTTTAAAGCCCAAAGTGTTTTTCCTCACACCCACTCAGGTGGTTATTGATACATGCAGTTCCGAAACAGAAGCAAAGCAGGTAGAGGATAGGGAACTGCATAGGTTGTATTGGACTGTAAGGCAGCACTGGTCCTTAAGTTTCACATTTCCAAATTTACTTTTGGAACAGTGCTGCTTAAAATGCTCTAGAAAGACATAGGTAAAATCTAAACTTGTCTTAAGACTACTGCATTGCACCTTCTCACCTTGCTGATTTAGGGACACCTCCATAAAAGCTGTACATAAATCAGTGTATTTCTGTATAATTTAATTGGTAGAACCCAAGAAGCCCTCAAAAGTGGACACTTCATCAGTGTCCTGCATGTCCTGATGCAGCTGCAGCGGATTTGTAATCACCCTGATCTGATAAACCCCCGGCTTTCAAGCACCTCTTACGTATCAGAAACACTGGAATACAGAACGGCGTCTCTGGTGCTGAGTGCCCTGGAAAGGGATATTTGGAAGGTGAGTAGAAAATTTAATTTCTTTTTTCTCTCTTAGTGTCCTGGCAGAATTTCAGTATTAGTATTGTTTTCATATATGTGATATGTCTGCCTGAAGTTCATAAATAGAAGTAATTCATTATTCCATAACTGTGCCTACTGATTGGGTACTTGCTGCATCACTTTTTTTGTGATAGTGGTTTGAGCTTTTCAGGTTGTTTGTAAACAGTAATTTTTCATTAACTACTTGGTCAAAGAGAAATTAGCTTTGCTTTCATCATACTCACGTTTGCAGGAATTTTTCAACACTGAAAACACTCTGGGTAGCACAGTGCTTATTTATGGCATTCTGTAATTTTCTTTTTGCTTTCAGTAGCTAAAGGAAAGCAAGACTTTCTCTTTTTCACATGACAGTAAACACTCTGTTTCAGTAACTATATTAGTACACTTCAGTCAATCCATTTGAAGTACCACTATTTCTGTTATTCTTAAACAAGTGATCCCCCTCTTTGAGATGATCAAAGGAAATACATTAGAGAGAACTGTGAGTAATGGAGCGGTTGAAGTTTTTATTTATTTTATTTCCATCCTTCATATTTTTCTACTCCTAAATTATAGTTTGGCATTAGAGCTTGATATTTAAAAAGCACCTTCTAAGAGTTCTTACGTCATTCTTTGGAAATTATGATACATGAAGAATTGTTAAATGTGCCTTGCTTTGATTTCTGTAACTGGCTAATGATTTCAGTTCTTTTTCTTCTGTTGCTTAGAATGGGACTGTCAAGATGTATTTCCAAGGTTTCTAGGCAATTCTGGCTAATAATAGTTTACTTTTAAAACTTACACCATTTATTTCAAGTTAGAAAGTAAATATATAGACATTTAATTCAGCATAGAACATAGAGAACTTAACTGTTTGGGTCATCACATAAACCAAACTTTATTTTACAATATCCCTAGGAATCAGATCTGTCTCTTTTTGACCTCATTGGAATGGAAAACAAAATGACTCGTTATGAAGCACAAATGTTACCAAAACAAAAGGTTACTAGAAAATTGATTGAAGAGATCTACAGCTCCCCTCCACCACCGGCCAGGCCCACCCCTGTGAAGCTCAAACCAAGCAGGTATGTACTCCTGCATTCCTTTTAAGCGAGAATTGCAGCACGAAAAGGTACTTCTGTCTGCATCTTTGCTGCTGTGATTCACACAAAACCTCAGGCTTGACTTTGGATTTTATTATTCTCTTGCTTTCTTGTTTACCCTTGAAAATAAGGATTGTTTCAATAGTTTATTGAGGCATATCATTCCACTGGAAGTTTGTTGATTGATTTCCCATAGTTTTTACTTCACCAGCAGATGAGCTTTGTTCTTGGGGACCTTGTTTATGACAACTGAGTGTTTTGCAAAATTAGCATGAAGATAATTCAAGACTAACCTGGGCCTACAGTGTTGGCTTTGGTTGCAGTGTTACGTAAGAGACATATAAAGTTTCATAGCAGTAAATTTTTGAAGAGTATTTCTCTCCTAGTAAAGTAGTGATCTCAGAGTAATGTGGAACTGTTTTTTTGATGCAAAAGAGCTGCCTGATGACCTGAAGCACGTTAATGTCTCTCTGGAAATTATATGAGAGCCCTGTTCTTTTTCCAGATACTGACCTAGCCTCTTTAAGCTGTTTGCTGTGATTCTGATGCATCCTGCATTAAACTGGATGCATGGCAATGAAAGTTTTCTTTCTTGGACTTCGCAAAATCTTTCTAGAATGTCCATTCAGGAAGTTGCTGATGAGTGATGAGTCTCACCAGCTTCAGCCATTTGCAAGAAGACGATTTGCATCTGACATGATCAGTTTATACTTTCCTTGGGGGACAGAGTTTATTTGTAAAGGCCAAACTGTGATCTTCCTAAAGACTTAGACTTTTCATTTGCTTTCCAGGTTGTTCCAACCCGTTCAGTATGGTCAGAAGCCTGAGGGCAGGACTGTAGTTTTCCCAAGCACTCAAGTACAACGCACGGTGACCACAGCGACAGTGACTCAGCAGGGACAAGTACGAGGCAGATCACCCATAGCCACGGTGTCTTCAAATCAAGGTAAGAGAGTTAGTGCTACCCATGTCATCTCCATCTCTGCGTAGACAGGTACAAGTTAGTCTGTCTAATAGAATTCCTTTCCCCTCTAGCTTAATGGTCTAGAATGCTAATGGCTTAAAAGTATCAACAGACTAATTGGCAGTAAATTTCTCCACTAGTTTCTACAGTATGATCTGCCAGTATAATGCAAAACTAAGCTATGTGTAACCTGTTAGCATATGGAGTAAATATGGCTCAGTTGGTATTTAAACCCCAAAGACGTGTAATGTTCTGTCAAAGATGGGAATTTACAGTGCTTTTATGTATTTATTTAGCCTTTAAACAATGCTTTCCAAATAGATAATGATGTAAAAATAGGATGGAGTAAAAGGTGTGGCTAGAAATCCCAGTCTGTAAGGACAAGCCGTTCCTGTAGCCGTTTAATATCCTGTTGGAAGGTTTCTTTTTAATGCAGGTTGTTTAAAAAGAGTGGAGTTAAAACCTCTAACAGCTTGCACAAACAACCCTTATTGATTGCAGCCGCAGCAGCACAGTTTCAGACAACTCAGGCTTCCACCAGTGCTCCAAGACACCAGCCCGCAGCGACCTTCACCACAGCAACTAGCACAGCCAACCCTGTGAAACCGCGGGGCCAGACCTCTGCGCCGGCCCCTCAGCCAGGCCAGGCCCAGCCACAGCCCCCCCCGCACACCATCCAACAGAGTGTGCTGCCTCAGAGGCTGGTTCTCACCTCTCAGGCCCAGGCACGGTTGCCTAGTAAGTGGCCTCCCCTTTCAAGGTTTCTCCCACCTTTGTACTACAATGAGGTTAAGTTACTAGGCACCCTAAGATGTGTACAGAATCGTTGTTTTTTTTTCACTCTTCTGATTAGCCTTGCTCAGTATGTTGCTTTATGACCAAGGAAAATCGAAAATTGGATAAGAAACAATAGAATTGCTGTGGACATACATTAGCGGTGTCAACTTAATCTCCTATTTCTGCATGTTTCTTCTGCTGGCAAGACTTCCTTCAGACCAAATGTTTTAGCTCTAGCCTAATTATTCCTTCCATGTTAAGCACTAATCCATCTGCTAAAGGCCTCTCTCGAAGAGAGGAACGTCGCAACTGTTAGGCAGAGAAAAGCGATGAGGCTTTGCTTTAAGGTTGTATGTGCACTGCCTATTAGCATGTGTATAGAGTACTGAGCACTGATGTATTAATTTTATCTCTGGGGTAAATGCACTGCCTTTACAAAAGCTGATTTTCACACCAATGTTTTCTCAGTATCGTAAAACTTACTGCTTAAATGCCTCTAACCTTTCTGCATTTATATCACAAAAAGCTTTGTCCTTTGTCTCTTTAAAGCTTTTTGGTTTGTCTAAATGCAGATTGCTTAGTATAAATTGTGTTTCATCAGCAAATTTCAGGCCATTTCAAATGTGTATTTCTACGTGTAACTATTTTAATTTCTTCCTTAAACCTTCCTTCATGCTCTTGAAAAGGCAGTGAAAATCACTTTAATGTCTATACTCGTTCTGTTACAAAGTGTCACATGAGTTTTCAGGTAGCTCTTAACTTTTTTGCTAATGGAAGTGGTAATTTCTAAAATGTTGATGTTCTCACCCTTTAAACAATCAGCTTCTTTCCAGTTTGTCCAACAAATATAGAAAACAATACCTGCTTAACTTTTATATGACACTTTTGATGCACTAAGTATAATTATGCATGGAAGGCGCTTCAGCACCTGTTTACTAACCAAAACGTAGAATTGTGAATACTGAACAACTCGCCTCCCCCTTTGTTCTCTTTAATGCCTGTTTCCCCCCTTAACAGGTGGTGAGGTAGTAAAAATAGCCCAGCTGGCTTCTATAGCAGGAGCACAAGGCAGGATCGCTCAGCCAGAGACCCCGGTAACTCTGCAGTTCCAAGGGAACAAGTTCACTTTATCACATAGTCAACTTCGCCAGCTCACTGCAGGGCAGCCCTTGCAGTTACAAGGTACTTATTTCAAAACAGGGAGTTTTCCATTATTTAGGATGCTCATGCTTTGATATGGGCAACATGTTCCTTATTGCTGTGTGTTAAGGAGATTTTTCCATCCCCAATGTTAATACTGCTCTGCTCTTCCTATTTTCTGTGTGAGATGGGGATACCAAGAGGGCTCTCTTTTGAAAAATAAGTGACTATCAAATGAAAGACATGGTTACTTTCCTTTTCTGTATTGTTTTTCAAAATTTTATTATTTTATTTACTTTTACATCCATTCAATGCAGCTAAAGCAAGGCGAGGCATTATTTGATATGAGCTCCCTGGTGAGCAGTAACTGACAAGAGTGAGGACACTCTCGGTTTGTTCTGAAATGATGCAAATAATAATCAAAGATTGGTGTGCCTCTGAATTTTGACCCAACTAGTGCCCTGACATGAATGGTCTACCTACAATATATTTTGTCCTCAGATTTCCCTTGCTGGTGTATTGGTGTGTGCTGCCAAATTCAGGAGAACCTGGATATCTTGATTCTCTGTGGCTGCCAACATAATAAATAAAGGGAATGTTAAGTGAAGATTTTTTTGTTAATTGGATTTTGTCAAAATTCTGTATAAATACCTAGGTTAGAATGATACCATTATGACAAGAAACTCCTCTTTAACTATGAAGACTTGGGTGTTTACCTCCTGTCGGATGTTGTGGCAGATTGGTGGGATGAACTTGTCTGGGAAAATCTAACATAGTTTGAAAGAGTAACGATCAGTTTGTAACAGTAATAGCTTTTGCTAGAGAACACTCTTTATTGTTTGCCACTCTATCCAACCTAATGTGTTTTAAAATCCTCCACTGCAGGAAGTGTCCTTCAGATTGTTTCAGCACCTGGCCAGCAGTACCTGAGACCTCAGGGCCCAGTTGTCATGCAGACGGTTTCCCAAGCAGGAAGTGTGCAGAATGCTCTGAATGCTTTAGGGAACCAGCATCAGACAGCTGTCCCCACTTCCACAGCAGTGACACAGCAAGGTGGGTTTTCCAGCCTTGAAGAACTTGTCTCTGTCTAAATATTCAGTTACTAAACTGATGTATAACTCCCAATTGTTCCAGATCATAATTCCGTAAATGGAGTTCAGAAGGAGGTGAACTATGAGGCAAATCCTTCTGATTCGTACATGATGTGTACTGGAGTTTTTAGATAATCTTTAGTACAAACTTGGGAATGCTTGCAACTTTATTACAGATTTTTGTTTTTGTCAGTTTTGCCTTAGGTCAAAGTTTAGTGGGAAGAAGTGAATTTGAAATACTTTGCAAATTTTTGCAAAGAAAAATCAAGGGTGATTATTTTTTTATACTGAGAATGTCCAGCAATTCTCTCCATTTTTCCACCTTGATTTTGCTTTTATCTAATTTTCTTCACTTTTCTAGCTGATCAAGCTACAGTTTTTTCCCTTTCCCTCTGCAAATGTTGCTGAGTGTTCTGTGCCTTGCTGCAAATGTGATCCGTTCCTTGCTTAAAAACACAGCCAATATGTTGATCAAAAATAATAGAGAAATGAATGCATTTACAACAAAACAGCAGATTTTTATATTTTATAAGTATATCATTTATAGAAATATACATACGGTACTAGGAAATCATTCCCTGGAAATGGCCATCTGCTGGAATTTCTTTGAATATATGCTGTTCCCTCAAAACAGTCAGTTTTCTGTTCCATTTTGATTGTATTCATGTGGCCTCAAAGTTTGTATTTTGACTTTCTGAAGAGTAAACATCTCATCATAAAAAGTGAAATATTAACTTGTTTGTAAGAACATGGAAAGGCAAAGTTTAAAGCTCTGCATACTCCTTGGAGTCTGTTATTCTCCATGTAAGGGCTGACACCTGCTTGGTAACTTGAATGCAATTCTTCATGGGTGTCTTGACTCACCACTAAATTCACAGAGACTAGTGGAGGGTTTGCTGCTCTTGTAGCACAGGCAGTACTGATGAGCAATATTCTGGCTGAGATAGAAACCTGTATTCCTGTCAAGAAAATAACTGCTATACAGCATCTGCAGCCTGCTAGTACATACATGCAGGGTGTTACTAGTTTGATGACTTTATTTGCATGTGATGCCCTTGTAGTGTAGTTAACTGGGAAAACATCTGCTAGCAGTTAAATTCACAAGAATGCTACTGAGATTCAGTCAGTTTCATCAATTTGTAAGTACACTGAATTGATATGTTTTCTGAAAAATCTTCGGTGATTTGCTTAAGATAAATGAGAACAATCTTTTCCTGAATGTACTTTTAAATGTTAATACATATTGCACTATACATGACATTTTGATTGAAGTACAGGTCTTTGTACGAAACAAAGTAAAATTTCATTGCTCTATCTTGGATTTTTGTGAAAACAGTGGAAATATCTGTCAGATATCCGATGTCTAACAGAGTCCAGATTTGCAATACCCAATGGACATTTGGACTAAAAATGTGTCTGCAATGATGATGTGTTACAGCTATGAAAGGTTTACTTATTGAAAATAATAACTGAGACCAATATTTAGAAGAATAAATATATAAACAGAAGATTTATCCTCAGTTTGTATTCCAGGTAGAGCTGCAGTTAGCAGTTTGCAATCTGGTGATATGGGAGCAGTGTTAAAGCCAGCACCTACACATGGACAGTCACAGGTACTTGATTTTTATTTTCTTATGGAAACACAACCTTTCAGAATCAATAAGTTCATGTAAGAGGTGAAAGCTATAACTTATAAGGCTAGAATTAATTAGGAACTTTGATAATTACAAAGCAGGTAAAAAAACCTTAACTTTTTTCAGTGTTTTAGATTGACAGATCTGATGCAATTTCATCCATAATCCACAGTTTGAAATAAATTCTGGTGTATAAAGCAGCTGACAGCTTTCATGTGCTGTGATAGCGGACAGGTTCTTACAACTGTGATATACTGTAATTATGTAGTAATGCATAAATTAAGGAATCATAATATTTTCTATGTGTTTTGAACACAAAGGCAGTTGGTCAAATTTTTATAGATTTCTAATCTTTACAAGTTTTTAGAAAAGATACCCAAGCAACTTATAAAGCATAGAGAAACATCAAATTTATATCAAACTTTGCCAGAACCCGCACCTTATCAATATTATTGTGTTAGCGGAAATGTTCCAAATATTAATATTAATTTTATTTCCAAAGCTGTGAAAATGTACTTTAAAGAAGCAAGAAGATACTAAACTAAGATAGAATTGACTCTCTAATGTGAATTTCGTTTAGCTGCAGTCTTCAAATTTTGTCTGAAATCGATCCTTTTCGTGATTGGTCTTAGTAGTAGTTGTGCTGCGGGATGCTGGTGGTATAAAGCACACAGTACTCTGATCCTGGATAGCTTCATTCTAAAGGAACTCCTATTCCTTGGTGACTGTGATGAGCAGCAAATGTGGCTTTTTTCCAACTTTTCTTGGCAAAGGAGACGTATGAGGAGAAGAACCGGCTTTTGAAGGAGCGCCTGGACAGAATATTTTCGGGCAACGAGCGCCGTTGTTGGCGGGCCCCAGTGTACGGCAGAGACGTGCTGAGTGTTTGCTCCCTGGCTGGTGACAGAAGGTCCTCCCAGCCGGCTCCCAGTGAAGGCAACAGCTGGAGGTGGGCTGGCTTTGTGAACTGCTGCCTCTCTTCAAGTGCCTCCGGAGGCCCAAGCAACCCATTGCAGGAAATGATCCTCAGTTTGGTTCAGCAACAAGAATCTCTAAAGGATGTTGTTAACAGGTAATGTGTGACTCTGACTTACAAGCCTTTACCACCTCTAGTTATTTTTAAAACACTCCTTTTCAGAAAAACTGTATTTCTTTTAATGAGCTTGTTTGGTTTAGACTGATTTATTTAGCAGTAAGTGATGTCCAGCGTGAACATAAAAATAACAGTCACTTTTGTTTTCTTTGGGATCTTTATGATAAGAGTTTTCAGTGTCTCATTCCTGCTATCAAGCCCAGATTCAGCTGACCATACTTAATCTTGCATTCTTATGCTTGGGATTGACTTGTGAGTAGGCACCTCTTGGAGCCAACTGACAAGAGTTAAGACCCAGAGATGTAGGCAGAGGTTAGTTTAGCCAAAATTGACATTTAGTGCATAGTGTTTGACGGGCTGTAAAATACTGCTGCATCTCTGATTATAGATCATAATTTTGTGTGTAGCCTTTTAAATTGGTCTTCCCTTGTTTTCATGCTTTTCACAGGGCTCTCTTCGTGTTGCCAGCTGCAGTTGCTGCTCCCCCATGTTTGTATGTAGCAAATCCTCCCCCTTCCTACAGTCACAGACTGAAACTCCTTAAGCACAGCCTGAAGCAGAAAGCAGCTCCACACTTGCATCAGTTGCAACAGCTAACAACTCCTCACCTGCTGCAGTTCCCTGACCTCCGACTGGTGCAGTATGACTCAGGTAAAGGAGGACACTTGCTGACAATATTCCAGTAATTTCCTGTTTTACAGGAATGGAATTTCTATATAAAACGGTCATTGGTTTTCTTCTTTGAATTATAGGAAAATTAGAAGCTCTTGCTGTCTTGCTTCAGAAGTTGAAATCAGAAGGTCGCCGTGTGCTGATTTTGTCACAGATGATTCTGATGTTGGACATACTGGAATTGTTCCTGAATTTCCATTTCCTCACGTTTGTGAGGATTGATGAATATGCTAACCAGGAACAACGGCAGGTAAGTATGCCCTAACAGCTGGCCACTGGTACAGCAATATATGCTGCTCAGGCTGAAACACTTGGACTTGGTTTTGTCTGTTTTTTATTGAGCTATAGTGAATTTGATTTGGTATTTTATTTTGGTGTATGGTTTATTTACTCCTTGCTTTGATCCCATTTTTGTAGGAGCTGATGAAAATCTTCAACAGAGACAAGCGCATTTTCTGTGCCATCCTTTCCTCTCACAGTCGTTCCACTGGAGTCAATCTTGTTGAGGCAGACACTGTTGTGTTCTATGACAATGATCTAAACCCAGTGATGGATGCAAAAGCTCAGGAATGGTGTGACAGAATTGGGAGATGTAAAGATATCCATATATACAGGTGATGGTTGCAGTCAACATCTGCTCTAACATTCTTTAATGTAAGGCTATTTCAGATAGCGGTGCCCTGTATGACCTGGAATAAAGTGGAAACAGTGCTCAAAACTTCACCTCACTCAATATGGAAGATGCCAGGGTGTCATATGAGAATGGGTGAGGGGGTTTAACACCAAATGTAATGACTGAATCATACCTGCATGGGTTTGCCTCTTAGTCTATGTGGAATTTTTCAAGTATTTATTTATATTTTATTTATATTTCAAGTATTATTATTTATATTGTTGGGGAGGGGTGGTGGTTTATTACGTGAATTATTAAAAGAAGACTTTAAAGCAGAGGTGGTCATGTGTTTTTTTCTGGGTCTCTACCAGAACTACAAAAAGCCCCACAAACTACCACAGTTTCAGACTTCAGTGTCACTCTCTAAGGACAATTTATCTCTTTGTGTATGAAAGCTGATTTGGAAATGACTTATCAAATTTCTATACTTTTTCCTTTTTTTTTTTATTTTAGGCTTGTCAGTGGTAATTCTGTAGAAGAGAAACTTTTGAAAAATGGCACAAAGGACTTGATCAGAGAAGTAGCTGCTCAGGGAAATGACTATTCAATGGCCTTTTTAACACAGGTAAGTTAATACTCAGAATACTTTGAAATACCCTTGTTGGAGTGTTGAATAAATTCAAGCATCTGTGTTGGAGTGTTTAATAACAGTTTGGTAGAAGTCTGCTTGGACTAGAAATAAGCATATTAGATTTCATGATTGCTTATGTATTTATCTTTTTTTTCCCTCTCTTTACCAAGCAAACAATTCAGGAATTGTTTGAGGTTCATTCTCCTATGGAGGATTCTGGATTTAGAGTGAAAGCAGAAGAATTTGTAGTACTTTCTCAAGAGCCATCTCCAGCAGAAAATATTTCACCTAAAGTTGCCAGACCATTCATAGAGGTAATTATTAACAAATACATTAACAATACAGCTGTGCAACGTTAGTATTAAACAGCTGTCTAATCTCATTTTATTTGGGTAAATTCTGTCTGTCTCTTTTTCTGGTAGTTTATGTTGTTTTGTCATTTTCCTTGTGACAAAGCTTCCAAAGGCCCACAGCTGAGTTTTATATTTTCTGGGGACTATTTCTCTTGCTGCAACAGAGACTTACTCCAGAAATTTGTGTTGCATTTCAGTGAGCTTCCTATGAGGTTTCTTTCCATACTTTTGAAGTCTTAATTATTTTTGAATTCTGTTTCTGCAAGGCCCTCAACAGTATTGAACGAGAGGATGAGGAGTCAAATGATCACATACAAGAAATAGGATCTGAGTCAAGCATTGAACCTTTAATCTCTGAGCTCTATGAGACAAAATACAATGAAGAGCCCTCACAGCTGCAGGAGTTAGTTGCGGTTGTGGATCAGGTACAGTGACTTTTCATGAATATCTGGTTAAAAAGTAATGTGTAGTTCAAATATTTCAGTTTCTTTGCAGTCTGGCTTTAAAGCAACTTTGTTGTCTGTGGGATTGATACTTCCCTGAAATGGATGGGAGATCTCCCACTGATTTAAGATGTTAAGCATCGGAGAGGGAGATGGGTTTTAAGGAGAGCTTTGATACTGTAGATGACATTTCTTCTATTATCCTAAAACTAACATTTTTTTTCCCCTTGATATGTTCTCTCAGCTGACTCCAATTGAGAAGTATGCTTTGAATTATCTAGAGCTCTTCCACGGTTCAGTTGATGAGAATGAGCCACGGCCAAATGAGGTAAAACAACCAATCTTTCTTCTCCATGTTGTTCTGTGTCAGAACAACATTTGTTATGTTTTCAATATGAAATGGAAGTTTGTCCAATGATGTGGAATATATTGTAGGCACTGCTGTGATCTTTTCTTGCAATACTTTATGAAGAGCATAGTGTCTTACAGAGAGAGCTCATTATTTTGGGATTCTCTGGTTTAAGCAGTGTCAGTTCTTAATTTCTTTTTTATAAAATGGGAATTGCATTCAGCCTGGCTCAGCAAATATTTTTTTGTACTCCATTGATAGTGGGGGAAAAATTTCATTAATTTCAGCGAGCCTGTGTTCTGGTTGTCTTCATTGTTTAACTGAAATTCTCTGACGGCTTTATTTTGATGGCTTAAAAACCGTCAACAGAGACCAAGAAATTTCTTCTAAATGATTGTGAAAGTATGTGTTGAGAAATTGCTGTAAGATTTCTGTGCCTGAAAATGTCAAAGTTCAAGGAGTTTATAAAAAAAATAAAAATTGATGACTTCTACTCCAGCGTCTGTTACTGCATAAAATTTCTAAGGGGTCTTACTTTCATCTAGATGGAATTGAAAAGCGCAAAGAAAGCTTGGGAAGTCCAGCATATGAAGGAGTTAAGGGAAAAAGAGGAAAAAATGCTTTGGGAGGATGAAGAGGAGCTTCTAACCTACACTCGGGAGGATGCATATCACAAAGTAATTCCTGATTAGTCTTGTTTTTCTTAATAGTGTATTTCTTAACAGTTATTCTGAGAATACCTTTTCCTTCAGGGTTCAGTTGGATCATTTGAATTGTGTTCTCTTTTTGCTGTGTAGGAATATGTGTATGAGGGTCCAGATGGACAAACTGAAATTATGCCGGTAAGTAAAAACAACACCAGGCAGACTAAACAGGCTTTTTATTTTTTGAAGCATAAAGATGAATGGAGAGTTAATATTGCAGTACTTACAAATACTGTTCTGTGCAGCTTTGGACTCCTCCGACTCCACCTCAGGATGACAATGATATCTACATAGATTCTGTTATGTGCCTGATGTATGACACCACCCCTATTCCAGAATCAAAACTGCCTCCAGTGTATGTCAGGAAGGAGCGTAAACGGCACAAAACAGATCCATCTGGTAAGGGTTTGCTCAAAACTGTTCTGAGATTTATTGCTGAAAGTTTAAAAAATCAAGGGATTTTTCATACCTTCTACATGTCTAGTCCAGCAAAGATCAAATTTGCAGGTTTGAAGAGATTAAATTCTGTCTCATCATGACCTTAAAGCAACAGAATCACCGAAAGACCCAGTTCTTACGATGTGTCTTCTTTTTAGACATATAGGTGTCCTTAAAAGGACAGTTTTAGAAAACAGACATTTTACTGTGTGAGTTAAGGCAGTATCTGTTTGCCAATGTTTTATTTTTTGTCTTAGCTGCAGGTAGGAAGAAGAAGCAACGTCATGGAGAGACAGTTATTCCACCTCGTTCGCTTTTTGATCGAGCAACTCCAGGAATGTTGAAAATGCGCCGAGAAGGCAAAGAGCAAAAGAAGAACATCTTGTTGAAACAACAGACACAGTTTGCAAAGCCTTTGCCAACTCTTGTCAAACCAGCTACTGAGGCTGGACAGGATAATCCAGAGTGGTTGATCAGCGAAGACTGGGCACTTCTGCAGGTCAGATAAGACCTGCAGTTTCTGCTGTTACTATGTTGTTATTCCTGTACTTTATCTCTTCAAGGTTATTTCTAATTCTTAATGGCTGGTTTAGCATTTTGCTGACATAACTCAGAACAGATTGCCTGTAATTTATGTTCCTCTAAGGAGAAATGTAAGGTTAAACTACAAAAATGTATGATTAAGCCCTGTTTTTGTTTTAGAAACCACTTACTATTACTTTTCAGATTAGTTGTGTTGGCTGGACATAGGATAACACAGCTAAGGTTCTCCCCACTTTTGAAAGGAGAGCAGCACTTGAATAGCAGCTCTCTGTTCCTCTCATACCAGTCCCCAAGGTTTCCTTGCACATCAATCTGCATAATAGCACTTTATGCTTATTTACTGTCTGTGAATGCAGGTGAACGCAGAGCCTTAGCCCTGAGCTGTCTGTCGCATTGTGGTAACCGTGTGTGGACACTTGCAGATAAGGGCAGGCTTGGAAGATGGGAATGATTTGTCACCTGAAGCTTTTGTGCCTTTATCTGTTGCAGGCAGTGAAGCAGCTGCTGGAGCTTCCTTTAAATCTTGCTGTTGTGTCGCCCGCACACACTCCCAATTGGGACCTGGTCAGTGACGTTGTTAACTCGTGCAGCAGAGTCTATCGCTCCCCAAAACAGTGCCGGAACAGATACGAAAATGTCATTATTCCAAGGGAAGAAGGAAAGGTGAGTTTACGTAGAATGATGCGTCTCTATTTTTTACCTTAAGTTTGTAGAATTTTTTTTCCTTATCTCCATAAACACTTGTTTTTTTTTGTTAAACGTTTCAACAGTGTAAATAAATAACTTTTAAAAGATTTTTAAATTATTCTCATCAGGATTTCCACTTATTTTATGTGATTTCATTGAAAAGAAAAAGCACCTGAACAAAATCTTCCACAAAAGATCATCTAACTTTCCTTCTTATTTTACAGCTAATGTACGAAGCTAATCCTAAAAAGAAGACAAAAAGTATTTATAAGGTGTGCATTGGTATTCTTTCAAAATCAAATCTAGACACTGTGGTATTTAGCAGCAATGGAGGTGGGCAGATAATTCATATGAGATCCATGTTGAGTGTTACTTGAGTTCTGAAACATCAATTAAAATTCCAAATTTATTTTTCCTTTCTTTGTTGATACAGTGGATTGACACCAGACTTCAGCTTTTGGATTTGATAGATAAATTTTAGATCATGCAAGAAGTTTGTGATTTCACTTAAACTGTAGTCAGTATTTTTCCACCGAACAACCACCATGTAACTTATCCTGATGGTACTTAAGATCTGTAAGAAACTTCATGCTAGAGTCTAAGTGGATTACAAATATATAGTGAATTTGATGCCTGAAACACCTTTTAGTAAATGAGGATGATAGGGTGCTACAGAAACAAAAATAAATTCCGTGACTATGAACACCTTCTTCCAAATCACACAGCAATTTAGTGACAGAGCTGGGCAGAGAATCTAGAACTTCTGCTGTAGTCCCATTCTCTGACTGATAAGGAGATTTGTCCCAGACTGGCAGTTTCTGCTTAGGAGAAGCCAAATGTTAGAGTGGCATGGTGTGTGGATGTTAACATAGCTTTGTTAGGAGAGCAGTGCAGTGATGGTTTTGTTTTATTATCTTATGCGTGCGCTGTGCATAACTATAAACTAATGGGCTCTTGGTTTGGGTACTGAATTAAACTTGCAAAATCTAAACTAAAGCAAAAATTCTTTTTCAAATTAGAGTTTGCCATTTTGTATGTCCCCAAGTGCTGATGCCAGTGTGACCGTGAGAACTGCTCCTTATTTTGCTCTTTCTTTATATATTTCCCATAGAGTTTTGTGTAACAGTAAGTTATCAGTGACACGAGGCAGAAACCAGTCTGTGATAGATATGTTGGAGTACGTTTTTAAATAATCTACAAGCGCACCCTGTGTTTATACATAGACAAAATGCCATGTGGGTGTGTTTGCAATTGAAAGTTGGTTTGTTTTCTTTTTTTTAGACTAAAAACAGTCGCCCACTTCGTACCAATCAGATCTATGCTCAAGACGAGGGTGCAACTCACACGCAGCTTTATACTAATCATTTTGAGATGATGAAAATGATTGCAGGGAAAAGAAGCCCACCTATCAAACCTCTGTAAGTTCACCTGGAATTGTTTGATCTCCCTGTTACCACAGCTCTCCTGGAAACTGTTCAGAATTGCTCTCACAAGTGAACTCTGTTCTTGATTTCTCTCTTTGCATCCTGGTGGTTTTTTTATTTCATGTGTTTGGGTTAGACTTTACTCACTGCAAGAATTTGCTCTTTGTCTTTAACAGCAGAACAGCACTGAGTTGGTTTTTTTATTTTAACATATTTCATATACATTTGCCTGAATTGTAAAGCCTTGGTGTCTATGCTGTTTAGTAGTACATTCTTTGCTATGTATCTTCCTGCAGTTTTCCTGTCTTTATTTAGTGTTTACTCTGAGTCTTTCTTAAAATGTCTGTGTGTATGCAGGCTCCCGTACTAGTGGGAGTATCATGAAAACTTAACCAAAACTGCAGTGTCATATGCTGAAATTCACATGTCAAATTAAATAATGGTTTGTAAGTTTTTTTGTCTCCACTAATACAGTTTTGCTCAATTTCAGGCTTGGCATGAATCCTTTCCAGAAGAATCCAAAACATGCATCGGTGCTTGCAGAAAGGTGGGCACTGCCTGTCTTACAATAGTTATGAATTGCTTAAAAGTGCTTTCTTTTCTTTTTTAACTTTCAGATATTTTAAACTATTGTATGCTTTGCCTTATCATTGTTTCTAGTGGAATCAACTATGATAAGCCACTGCCTCCAATTCAAGTCGCATCCCTTCGAGCAGAACGTATTGCCAAGGAGAAAAAGGTATGGTCTCCATCTCAGCTGCACATATGACTGCAGTAATTAAAAAATTACACAGCAGAGGAGGTGTGAGCAAAGCTGCCTCCTGGGACACGTTTGGCAATACAGTAGATATTATGAGCAGTTGCAAAGTGTTCATGTACTGGGGTTTAGGTATCCAAGGCCCAAAGTGGGATCTTTCCTTGGGCCTGCTGTCACACTCAGGCTCATTAAACAAGTATCATCTTTTTGGAAAAGTTATTTAAAACTTGTAAAATCTTGTTTTATTCATGACCATTCTGTAGCCTCCTTTCTTATATTATTCAGAAAGATCTACTTGTCCTTCCTTGTAGGTGGAAAGTTGCTTGCTGTGCTATGCTCCAAGCCATATAACCAAGAGTGTAGCTTGTGGTTTGATATTAGTCAGCTCATGTAACTTGGACTTAGAGAGTGAAGGCAGATTTGTGTGCTGTCTCTGCACACACACATATAATGTGTAGTTAGAATTAAAAGGAGTTTGTTTGTTGCTTTATTTTGTCTTTAAAAAAACACATCCTACTTGTTCCGTGCTTGAGCACTGAAGCTCCTGTTTGCTTTCCAGGCGCTGGCTGAGCAGCAGAGGGCCCAGCAGCAGACAGGCCCACAGCCCCAGCAGCAGCAGGCGGGGCAGCAGCCAGCACAGCAGCCCACGGTGCAGCAGGCACAGGCCCAGCCTCAGCCACAGCCACAGGCACAGGTAGTTCAGCAGCCACAGGCAGTGGTGCAGACTGCAGTCACTACTGTGGCCAACACAGCAGTATTGGTAAGAAAGGGAGAGCTTGGTGTGTCTGATGTAGTAACTTCAGCTCTTCTGTGTGTGCCATGTCTGTGTTGGACTTTCCCTGGAAAGTAAGAATTTTAGGTCAGTATAGTGAGATAAAAGATATTTCTTTCCTTTTATTTCTTCTCTTGGGTATGCTGTGTATCTTCTGTTTTCCTCACTTATTAAGGCTGTTCATACCATTGTAGCAATAGGTCTTGGCATTCTAAGGTGGAAAAACACATTTTTTCCTTTCTTAGTTTAATTTAATTTAATGAAGTGTGAGCAAATACATTTACACAGTCAGAAGTATTTATACGGAGAACTTGGAGAATCCAGAGAATATAGCTGTAAGAACTACTCTGTTAAAGGAGCTTAAAACCCAGAACTTTATTAACTTTTGCAAGGCAAGTGGAATGTTGCATCCTACAGGATATGCCGTGGTGGTTTTGCTGCAAATTTGTGCAAATTTTTCATGTCTTAATGTGGAGTTTAGTTTTAATGAATCTGATGACTGGTCGGAGGCTTTTGTTCTTAGAGCCAGTCCGGTTTGCTCACTAAGGTGTGCATGTAGTAGTGGTTTTATTTTGCTTGTTAAAGGGCAACAATACTACAGATTTGCAGAAAGACACAAAGGATGGGTTCTGACTCAAAAGCACTGCTGTGTGTCTAGTCCTCAGTGACATCCATGTGTAAGGGGTTGTCTGTGGCGTGGTAGAGTAAGATATTGCTTGCTTCTTCTGCAACGGGGATGTCCAGTGACCAGTGTTTGCCACACACTTGACTGGTCTACAATGGCTCTTAGTGTGGCAGAATCCTAACACGTACATTAGCTGATGTTGGTTTGCAGAAAAAATGAACAGCTGCAGAAATATCTGTGTGCTCTATAGCATTTTTCTAATTTTGTCACTTCTGGAATACAGTGTTGTGTTAAAAAGCAAGGTAGAGTGAGAGCTGTGGTCAGTTTTCTGTTAGAGTTTTTCTGAACTGTTACTTTAATTGTCTTCTAATTAGGCGGGAACCATCAAAACAGCAGTTACGGGCACGAGCATCCAGACTGGTAAGGAGGCTTTATAACTGGGCATTGGAGATGCTGGGACATCTGGATTTTCCTTTTCAGAACCTCACATTTAATCCTGGCTTGCTTTCAGCTACAGTGAGTGGAAATGTCATAGTGAACACCGTTGCTGGGGTCCCTGCTGCCACCTTCCAGCCCATCAATAAACGTCTGGCCTCTCCTGTTATACCTGGAACATTGACTGTGAGTAGATCGTGTCAATCTTTGTGTCTCTGGACTGATCCTGGTTGTTTGATTTATCAGCATTTCGGTTTTCTTCTTTAGCTTTCCATATTGTCAGAAATTTTGCTTCTTGCAGATTTCATGTGCATTGTGGGGTCTGAATCAAACCCCTCTCCCATACCAAAACATCAGAAGACATGGGAAGAGTTTATCAGAAAACAAATGCTTAATACTGTTAAACATAGTTTATAGACGAGTGCTGTTAAAAGCAATGTGTTATGTCCCTATCATTTTCAGACTTGTAACTGTTTTGTTCTTTGTTAATTATGATCTTTATTATTATTTTAATGGTTTAAGACTATGGAAGATAAAGCAAAATGTTGGAAGGGACTAAAATCAAATTTCTGTAATATAGCGAAGGGTTTGGTGATCATCCTGTTTGAAAAAGATTCTGAGATGCTGATTTTAAGACATATCCAAACAGATTGAAGTGTTAGGAAGATTTGGGCCTTTTTCACTTTGGCATTTTTTTATGTTTGTTTATAAAATCGTATGGTCCATTTCCAGAAAAATCCATAGCTTTCTGTGAGGCACGGGGACTGGGAGCAATGCTGAGTGTGTTCCTTTGCAGACTTCGGGGGGCAGCGCGACCGCACAGGTGGTCCACACCCAGCAGAGAGCGGCGGCAGCGCCCGCCGCCTCCACCGAGCTGGTGACCATCGCCTCCACCCAGGGCGTCCGCGCCGTGACCTCTGTGACAGCATCAGCCGTGGTCACCACAAACCTCACACCTGTGCAGACCCAGACGAGGTCCCTGGTGACTCAAGTTACACCAGGTAATAATCGTGTGCTTAGGGAACTTTTCCCAGGGGCCCCTCAGTTTCTGTAGGTTGTTTGATCTTCACAGCCCCACAGTATTGAAAGTCTGGAATCCAGTTAAACAGGGCTGTGATTTTTAACTTGCTTTATTGTTGGTGCTCATATTATTCTTCTCCAGTATTTCTGGATAAAGTGTTGCATTAGACAGCTGCTTGGCCCCTAGGCGTTGCAATTTGAGAAGATTATTAACAATCCAGCAGTAAAATACTAGAATTGACTGTCTCGGCTAAAAACCATTGTGAAGAAAGGCACATATATTTTATCATTTACTTTTTCATCATGTTTATGCTAATGTATTGTTACTTGTAGTAAGTCCACAAAGTGTGCTGGAGCAGAAAAATACACATTTAACAGCTTGACTTTTCGGGTGAAATCAGTGAATTAAACTGAATGTTGAAAAGCTTTCTTCAGAGCATTTTGTTTTTTCTTTATTTACAGCTACACCAACAGTCCAGCTGTCTGGCAAAACCATTACCCCTGCTCACTTCCAGCTTCTGAGGCAGCAGCAGCAGCAGGCTGCTCAGGTGCAGGTCCCACAGATCCAGGCTCAGGCGCAAGCCCAGTCTCCAGCTCAAATAAAAACTGTAGGGAAATTGTCACAGGTAAGGAAATGCTTCTGAAGTAATGGGGCACATTGTTGTCATTGTCCCTGTAAGCTTCATCAGCAGTGTGTGTTGTATCCTGTTTTCTTGGGCTAGAGTGAAACGTATTTCTCTCTTAAATTTCACCCTACTAAAATTGCACGCAGGCAGTGAGTCTGACAGCCCTTTCAATAGTACCACAAGGGCAGGATGTAAAGCACTTACTGTTACTCACTAGCAACCCATTGTGTTAAGGAGTTACATTCTTAGCTCCTTTATCTTAACTATAGTCTGGTATAGAATGTTTCTCGTTTTAAGCTTCGAATTCATCTCCATTTTTTCCCTGTAACATTAAAACATTGGAAATGATGTGTTTGATTTTTGCAGGAGCAGCTGATCAAGTTGCAGAAGCAGAAGCTGCAGCTCCCCCAGCAGCAAGCAGGGCAGCAGACACAGCAAGGGGCACAGCAGCAAACAGCACAAGTCCAAGTGCAACAGCAGCAGCAAACTCAACAGCTCACTGCAGTGACAGCACCTCGTCCTGGCGCAGTCCTCACGGGCACCACTGTCACCAACCTGCAAGTTGCTCGTCTTGTAAGTTGGCTTTGACTTTGCAAAAACAGTCTTAAGCATCTTACTTTCTTTGCTGGTTTAAATGAACTGGATACTGATCATTCACATGCACAACTGCCCTTTGCATTGCTTAGGCAATATAAAAGAAACAGCTGTAACATTAATAGCTTTACATTGCACTTACCCACTGATAGCATTTCTGAATTGTATTACTGTAGCCATTATATTTAGAAACATTTACAACTATCACTTTGTAATGACCTATTATATGCAGCAAATATTTTTGTGCTGGTACAATAATCTTCATTCCTTACTGCTTAGACTCGTGTTCCTGCTTCCCAGCTTCAAGCACAAGGACAGATCCAGGCCCAAACTCCACAAGCAGCACAGGTTGCTCTGGCAAAGCCTCCCGTGGTGTCTGTTCCAGCTGCTGTTGTGTCATCAGCAGGAGTCACTACACTCCCCGTTACTGTTGCAGGCATTAGTGTTGCCATTGGGCAACCACAGAAAGCAGCAGGTATGTGAACAGGCTTGCTAAAACAATAAAATTTTAAATCTCACTTTTTTAAAATCTGGGATGTTTTAAGTAATGTCTTTTGTGGGACACTCACAGTTTTTCAAAACTTAAATGATGGAGGTTGCATTCTCCTTTGTTTCAAAAATGAGGCAAGATAGTTACGCTTACGTTTAACCTGGAGGTTGGCATGATTCTTTAGCCAGATGTGGCTGGCTTTTCTTTAAAAATCTGTGCATGACAGTAGGTGAACAGATAGAATTTTAAAAATAAAGACGTAGTAATTTCATAACTCTTTTAAAATGAAAATTGGAAATTAGAAAAATTGTATTACATGGCAATCTCCTATAGTGTGGACGGATTTTTCCTGTAGGAAGACTATTGTTACAACACAAAGTTAGCTTACTCATACCCTGAGATAAGAAATTTTCTCCTCTGTCAAAATCCATATGTCTTATTCCCATTAAAACCAGTGAGTTACTAGTGCTCAAAGCTGTGCAGATGTAGAAGTCTATAAAAAGCAGAATCTCTGTTTACAAGCTGTGATTACTGGGGTGAAGCAATAAAATGAAGACTCTTACAGTTCTAATTATGTTTGTAATTTTCAGGAGGCCAGACAGTAGTTGCACAACCACTGCATGTCCAGCAGCTTCTAAAACTCAAGCATCATCAAGCAGCACAGCAGCAGAAGGCGATCCAGCCCCAGGTTGCACAGGGACAAGCTACTGTGCAGCAAAAGGTACTATTGTTTGCTCTCCCATTAAGTTTTGTGGTGCTTCTGTGGCTGGAAAGCTTTGGCTCTGGATTACGAGGACACTCCTAGAGAGTCAGTCAGGATTTCTAGGGATGAATCTTAAGTATATCTAGAGAGAACGGGTTGGGTTCTCAGGTACCCTCTCAGGTGCTAAAGTATTTTTTCAGTAAAGTGGTTTGTTGTTTGGTTTGATTTCTCATGCCCCAAATGAAGATTAAGATTCTCTTTAGTCACTTCTAATATAACCACATGTGGAAAATTCCGGAAGATTTTCACTGTTTACAATATCATTTGTGCAAAATATACCTTTTCCTGCAATGCCATGTTCTCACGTGCCATGAGAATATCATGACCATGAGAAGGCCATCTCAATCAGCCACCGATGTGGTTTTTTGGAAGTGCATTATTGTATGAGTGTTATGTGTAAGAGAGAACCTCTTCAGTAAATACATTAATTAATTCTGAATAATTGTATACGTGCATGAAAGCTTTCATCTGGTGCTCATTTTGTTATTTCTAATCCTGGGAGGATTTTTTTTTTCAATAAATAAATGTAATTAATCTTGTTAGCTACATATCTATTCTTTAAAATATGCATATCTTTTGTAGTCATTGATGCCTTCTTTTTTTCTCTTCTGCAGATAAATGCTCAACAGGTTACGGTCCAAACCCAACAGCAGACTTCACAACAACAAAAAGTAACTTATGCTACACAACCTGCCATTAAAACACAGTTCTTAACAACTCCAATTTCCCAAACCCAGAAACCAGGTGGAACCCAACAAGTGCAGGCCCAGATTCAGGTACAGGTAACATAGGTTTACACCTTAAACTGTACTGTGACTGGAGAGTTGTAAAGATGACAGGTGAGGTAGCATTTTAGCACCCACTCACATTAATTCTAGTCACACATTCATTTAAGCTGACCTTTTACTGCAATTCATTGGTGCTCAATATGCGGTCGTAAAGCAGGTCAGAGGAACTCTAAGCTGTAATTTCACCTTTCCTCTTTGAAATAAAAAAAACAGAGTCACGCTTTTTATTAAGCAAGGGATTCCATATATTCTTTACTAAGAAAAACTCAGGTAGAATTCTTCCTGTTTCTGGTGCTACCTTCCAACATAATCTCTGGCTGCCAAGAGTAGGTGACAGTTCACTTATTTCCTTTTCTGCATAACTGAATCAGTCTACCAAGGAGAAAAATAAGGATTTAGAAATTGGAAGCCTTACTCTTTCAAAAGTATATCCCACATAATGTAACCCATTAGAACTTTGTGTGCCTCCTTCAGTTTTATAGATAGGAGGAAATGAGTATGTTGTAGTTAAAATAGCACATATGACTTCTCTTCCGCCCCTAGTTAAGTCCTTCATTTCCCTGATCAGAAATGTTTTACAAACATTCAGTCTCACTGAAAAATGCCAAGGTGCAACTTATCACGAACAGGCCTTTGGAAGGGCTTTCACGTGGTGGCAGTTTTGCCAGCTGTGGTGTTCTGTTGCTTTTAGTAGTTTTTCATTTTGACCCAGTCTTTCTTTATTTCATGTCACTACAGGTTGCAAAACTCCCACAAGTGGTTCAGCAACAGGCTACTGTTGCCAACATTCAGCAGATGGTTTCAGTTTCCCAACAGGTAGGTTTTGCACTTGTCAAACATAGCACTAGAAACAGGATCCTACAGAAAGCTCATTTATTTGGAATGTGTGTATTTTTCACCTTTTGTGTGGCATAGGCAGTATTTTTGAAGCATATAGCAAGTGCCATGCTATGAAAATGAGTCTTGAGTACTGAGTCAGCCGCTGTATATTCTCTAGTCTAAAACTTTGGTAGGTGAAGCACTGTTCATCACTGTAGATAAAAGCTGAAAAACAGATTTTAAAAAATATTTTTTAGAGTTTGAAAGAACTTTTAAGAATTCAAGATAGCAAATAATTGAACAAATGAGTGCCATCTGAGCTTTTTCTGCAAAACCTAGGACAAATTGAAGGTTACAGTTTGTTTTGTTCCAGTTCACAAAGCTGTGCTAAGTGCTTTGTAAAAGTCAGAACAGTGTGGTAGCTGTTCCAAATGTGGTCTGGTAGCAGACGGGACTAGGGCAAGAGAAGGTCAGATGGTTTGGTTTCCCCTCCCCTAATTACCAGGCAGTTTAATTAACACTGTTTAGAACAATGTCATCCAGACAGTTATCAACAGCATAACTTAGGCAGTTGATTGGCAGGAATCATTTAACTTTGGATGGTGAATGAACTTACTGCCTTCAGTGCACAAAAATCTGAGCCAATTGGCTCTTAATCTGTCACAGTTTATTGTTCAGTGTTTTGGTGCAGAATAAAATCTGTGGCTGTTTATCTTAAAATGATAAGTGATGTAAACTGACTAATAATCACCTCAGATGTGAATGCTTCAAGGGCAAGGTAGACAGCAGGGAGCAGAAACCTCATCAGTCACCACAAGCTGAGTTGTCCCTTGTAGTCAATAAGAGCTCTTAGATCATTTTCAAAAGTCATCAATATTGGCATAACTCTGGGAGTGCTGGAGTCTGTGGTAAAATGAGAAATAGATTCCCTCACACACACACCAGTGACATCAGCGGCAGTAGGATTAGCCCATGATAAGTACTTTTAAAACTATGGTCTTGATGTATATGTGGCATTCTTTTCAACCCGTATTTTTAGTGCATTCCTTTTGGATCAGTTAAGAGTTAATTTTTTATCCTGGAGAAGCCCTTGTAACTTTGTTTTGCTTCTGTATCTGACAAAGGCAGCTAAAGCTGCTCAGTTTACCTTGTCCTCAGAACAAGGAGACGTTGGGTTTTTTTTATTCCCTTGCTCTGGATAGAGTTATGAAAATTAGATTTCTGGATGGAGTTCAAACTTCTCTACCCTAAATTGGGAATAGAGACTGGCAGCTGTAGTCTGAAAGGATAGTGGCAGAGACTGTTGGAAAGTCTCAGTGGCTGTATTTATTGTCACAATATGGGTGCAGAGTCGGTGTTTTAACCCCTTTGGTCCTCTGTTTGTCCCTTTGATCTTTTCCCTGTTCCTTCACTTCTGCAGTACAGAAATTTTCCTATTTATTCAGTAGGGGTTTTATACCTTCCATCTGTCTTCTGAATGTATTTGAGGGCATGTCCGTGGATTTGCACTGCAGAGATTTGAGTTACAGGCATGTTGGCTCTTAGTTCTGATTTATTAGGCTCAAGAAAATGTGACAGAATGGTGTTTCTTAGTGATGCCACAGAGCGTATGTTCCCAGAATCCCTTGCAGTCTTCCTGCTTTGTCCAAGATATTTGTCAGTTAAGATACAAAATGCCTAAATAAGTAGGATTCCTTCTGTAGAGCAGAAACGTAATGAATGTTCAGTTTGATGCATTCATTTTTAATTGCCTCGTCATCCTTGATGTCTAGGTACAGGCTCAGCCCCAAACTGTGACACTTTCTCAGACGACAGCGGGTCAACAGCAGGTTCAGGTGATCCCTGCCACGACTGCTACTGCTCAGGTCGTCCAGCAGAAACTGATCCAGCAGCAGGTCGTGACTACAGCCTCTCCCCAGGTTCAGGCTCCAGGTGTACAGAACCCAGCCCAGACACCAGCAACACCTGAGGCCCAGAATCAGCAAGCAAAAGTACAGATGAGGACGCCGACTGTCAGATTAAAGGCACCTACTAAACCGAGTTGAAATAATGCAATAGCAGGGAAACAGCATTTCTTGTTTGCTGAGACTAGTGAGAAGCTACTCCAAACATCCAAATTAAGACAAAACACCTCTATGTATTTTTTTTTTTTGTAGCAGAAAGTTTCTTGCTGGTGAACATTTAAACATGAAAATTCTCATATAACTTCAGTGTATTAGCAACTGTTTAGCATTCAAACTCTGTACAAGATGCATTCTGCTTGTGTCGTCTGTGCTCATTCAAACCAGACAAAGCAAACATTACTTAGGTTTAAATTCTGCCCAGCTTCTCCAAAGTGAAATGGTGAAATGCCATAAATGTCAGTAAAATCCATCTGTGTTAACATACCACACCTGCCCGTGGGAATATGCAGCTCTTTGCTGTAGCTCAGAGTGTGCCCAGTATCCACAGTGAAGCCACACAAAGAACCAGGTGTGGCTGATACAGCACCACAGTATTTTCCATCTGTGCAAAAACTGTGTTGCACTTCCCTGAGGTAAATTCCTCTGGAAGATCTAACACAGATTTGAAGTGCTCCCTGCAAAGTTTAGCCAATAAATGTGAAAACCTGTAAGTATATGTAATTAACAAGGGAAAAAAAGTTTCATTCTCCATTTTTGTAAGTCTTTTAAAATGTTTGTTAGTAGTTTTGTGTACAGTTTATTGAATCACCCAACCTGTGTGCTCATTCTCATATTTCACTTTAAGATAATGGAAATTTTAGGCATGAATTGAGCAAATACTGTGTTGATAGTAGATGTGTATTAAAGTGTAGCCCTTTTTTTTTCTTTTTGTAGAAGAATTGTTCAGTGGATGCAGCTAAACAGATGATCTGTAGCTGCTTTTCATGGGACTTCTGTCATGGAAACTCTCCAACTGATAAAATCTAATCTCTCAGCTTCATTCTGCTCTTGCAACATGTTTAAATGTTCAGTACTTTTTACTTGGCTTTCAGCTCGGGGGGTGGGGGGCTGGGAGAAGGGGAGAATAGCAAAATTAATTCTCAGACTTAATTCTTCAACTGTGTAAAGAGTAAGATCTAACTTTTTTACTATTCTTTTACTAAAGCTAACAATGAATGTATCTTCAGGTGGGTATTTTGGATGCGAATAGAGCGTGGCCTCTTCCTCCAAATCAGTTTGCCTTATTGTTATGGAGAAAAAAAGAAGCAAAAAGCTGCATAGAACTGTGGGGGTTTTCTTTACTTTTCTTGTATACAATGAAAAACAGACTTTGCAAACAGCACTTAGTGAGGAATCAAAAAGCTCTTGGTGGCTTGAAGGGATTTATTTTACTTTGGCCATAAAACTGCACAATGTGTAAAATCCAGACAAAATTACAACATTCCTTTTCTGAGATGGTTTTAAAATTATTTTTCCACTCTGTGATCTTTTTATTCTTTCAGGAGGGGAGTCTATTTAAGGGCAAGGAAAGCATATCTTGTGGTTTTACCTCTGTCTGTCCATATGTGTGTTGGTACCTGGCAATCCACATGGCTTAAACAAGAACGAATACCCAGCCAGCTCCTCTGTGTTAGGATAGATACAGCCCGTTCTGTTCAGATCACGAATGTAAACATGGCTCAGGCAATGTTCCTGATTTTTTTTATTTTACTCCTCTTTTATCCTGCATCCTTTTTTTTTCTTGGACCCTCAGGTCTGCAGAAACAAGGGCATTTTGGGTTTTTTAAGCTGTTTTTGCATGCAGTAGTATTCTGACCCTGCCGAACTACTGGTGCCATTACCAAAACTTCATGGCAAGTCACAGAGCTGGGATTGCTGGCAGTGGAGTAGTTTAAAACTCAGAACAAATGCAGTGGTAATGGATAGTGATACTGTGTACAGTATAGCCTTGCTCATCCTAAAATATTGCTTAGTTAGCCCCATTTTTAAGTGTTTAGCTTTTATTACGTGCATGAAAGTCGGGGGGTGGGTGGGGGACATTTCCCGCAGTGGGAAAGCTGTTGGGTGCATCGTTGTGCTGGTCTGATTTTGTGTCTAAAGAGGCCATTGTTTCTTGTTTAGGTCAGTCGATGATGATAAAAGTCACCGTTTTTTTCTTTTTCTTTTTTTTTTTTTTCCTTTATTTTCCTTTTGCTGTGTCTTTCTCCCCGGGAGCGCGTTAGGAAATCAACCTGTACATAAAGCGATGAGCCTTTTGTACTCGACCCAGTAGGATGATAAGGAGTAGTAGTGCTGTATCCTACCTGAAGGTGTAATAAAGTGTACATTTTTATACCGCAGCCTCGCCCTGCCTCGTTTCCCACGGGGGGGGGGTGGGTCGGACCGGGCAGCGGGAATGTCACGACAGGGCGGGCCGGGCCGGGCAGCGGGAGTGTCACGACAGGGTGGGCCGGGCCGGGCAGCGGGAGTGTCACGACAGGGTGGGCCGGGACGGGCTCGGGGCGGAGCGGTCGCGGCTCCTCCTCCTCCTCCTCCTCCTCCTCGCTCAGCATGGCGAAGGCCGCAGCTCTCGCCGCCAGCCTGGAGGCCGTGCTGGGCAGCCGAGCCAATGCCAACCGCGTCTTCGAGATCCTGGAGCCGCTGGCGGTGCGGGAAGGGATGGGATGGGAAGGGAAGGGAGCGGGGCCGGGCGGGCGGTGTGAGGGCAGCGGGGCCGGCCGCCGCTGCTCACACACACACGCGCTGTTCTCCCGCAGGCCCAGGAGGAGGAGGAGGAGGAGAACATCGTGGCCGCCGCCAGGGGCTGCAGCCGGCTGTTCGGGGCGCTGCTGCAGCGCAGGGAGCTGTTCGTGGGGCCGCTGCCCGCCCAGGACGCCGCCCTGGCCGGTGAGGCCGCAGCGGGCCCCGCGGTGGGGCCGGGCCGGGCGCGACCCTGCCCGGCTCAGCCCTGCCCGTGTCTCACCCGCAGATCGCTACAGCGCCGAGGACAAGTACAGGGTGTGGATGAGGCACCGCTACCTGGACTGCGTGGGCTGCCTGGGGGAGCTGATGGGGCACGACGCCTTCCAGGTCAAGGTGGGTGCCGCCGGGTTGTCGCCCAAGTGTTTCGGTGTGGGAGGGCAGGCGGTGCTGAGAGACATCACTTGTGTTCCGAGTCACCTCTGCGCAGCCCGCCAGCACCGGGCATGCAGCTTTCTCAGGGAGTAACATCTTAGTTCATTCTTCCTCCTTCTGAGGTTGCCTCCTTTGGGTTTGACCCCTGGTGCCCTTGTTGAAGTGGGTTTATTGTGTGTTGTTCTCTTTGAAAGGAATTGGCACTCTGCACACTCATGAAATTTGTTGAATTGGAGGCACAATACCCATTGATCAAAATAGAGTGGAAGGGGACTTTAACTTTTCCTTGCAATCTTCTTAAGGTAAGCTGCAGGACTGAAAAGGTCCTCCTGTCAGTGACCTGGTGGCCTCGTGTGCCCTCAGCCATCTCAGCTCGCTCTGCTCCAGGGCTGCAAGAGACTGACATGCTGGTTTCCTTTGCAAATCCTTTGTTAGGTAGTTGTTGATGGTTTGCTTCCCGTCACTGAGGATGCTTCACTCCTCATCTCTCGCTTTCAAGAGTACATGGAGTATGATGACGTTCGGTACTTTGTCATGAAGGCAGTCACTGCCAGTATTGGACAAGTCATGCAAAAGACAAAAGAGGTAACAAACTGTTACTGGTTAGGTGGGTCTGGATAAACTGTTCTGGATTGTGTGTTCTGTGTGTGAAGCACAGAGGGACTAATGTTTGGTTTTTGTTTTCCTCAGAGGCCGCTGCCATTTTACCAGCAGAACATATTTTCCCTCATTTCACCCATTAACATGCCAAACAAAGAGTCTGACATGGTCAAATTTATGGTGAAGCAAGGTTAGTAAGCTCTACATGATGAACTTTGGGCAAAAAGGAAAATTCACATTTTAAGATTTTTGTTGTGTCAAGTTTGTTAATGAAGAATGTCTGCTTCTGTGTTCAAAATCCACATTCCTCAGTCTGTGGAGTGGTCTGTCATGACCTTGGATCAAGACAAAGTTTTCGGGGTATCAAAAGGCTAAGTAAAAAAGGCAGATCATAATTTCTTAAACATCCATTTCAAGTTCAACATCTGTCTTCTCTTTCTTCTCAGATAATCGTGAGGAATTGAAAATGTCGAAGCTGCAGGTAACTATTCATTTGGTGCTTTAGAGTTGAAATTGTTCTATCTCTTTAAAATGGACCTTTATCTACCCCAGTGTGTTTAACCTCTGTTTGCAATTCTGTCTTAAGGCACACAAGCAGGTGTTTGAAAAAATGTGGCTCACTTTTCTGAAGCACAAGGTGAGTGTTATTTCTGCCACTGATCTGTGTCTCTCTTAATTTAAGGGTTGCTGATCCTTAGCAATTGCAGCCATCCTTGCATGGAGCTCCTGGTAGGACCCCAGTATGCTTTCAGTGTCAGATGGGAACAGCCCAGTGACCATTCCTGATGGATTGTTCTACCAAGAAACCTGACCTTGTGTATGGTCTGTTTCTTCTGCTTACTCTCAGCCTTTTTTCCCAGTCTTAACCGTGTGTGCTTGTAAGGGTCATCTGAAGTGTAGCATCTTCACTAACTGAAGCTTCCCCAGCTTTTTTCGTGTTAACTTTCCCTTCTGAGCTGTGATGACACTGTTAGCTGGAAGCACTTGCCTCTTTGAATGAACTTGGTTGTCAGGTGTCACTTGTAAACTCTCCCATTTGAGAACTGCTGCTGGAAGCTGTTCTGTGTTGTCCTGCCACATTCCCTTTTGCTTGTGCATTGCTTTTTTGAACCACAGGTTGCTGTTGTTCTCAGAGTTCTCCCTGCAGTGATTGTTTCGCTGTGTTGTTTCATCCTTCACAGCTGCCCACTGGCCTTTACAAAAAGGTTCTTGTCATTCTGCATGACTCTGTCCTGCCTTACATGAATGAACCCACTCTCATGATGGACTTCTTGACAGTGGCCTATGGCATAGGTGAGTGAGAACAGGCTTTTATCCTTTGTGCTGTGTACCTGCAGCAGGGGACAGACACACTTGGAAGCTCTGCTGGATGCAGCACCATGGCCTGGATGATGGAATAGATGTACTTTTGGCTGGGATGAAGTGAAGGAACTGGGGTGAACTTGATTGTCCCTGAAAGATGATTTTACCTGTGTTTGTCAAGGTCGTTGCTCCTTGTGTATAAGGAAAATTATATTTAAGGCTTTGGGAGTATAGAATACTGGAGTGATTTATTTTGACTATAGAGTTCAGCCAGCACTGCTGAAAACAGGCCTGCATCCAAAAGCACATGATCCACAGATTCCTATAGAAATGTCCTTTCTGAGGGACACCTCTGCCTCCCCAGTGTGGCTTTGTTGGGGAATTAGAGCAGCACATTTTTGTCTGAGTCATTCAGAGTCTGTTCTAAACTACAGATTAATCTTTGTAAGAAACTTGGGAGCCTCTGGAAGGTTGTAGGTGAAATTACTTCACCTTTCAGCCATCACACTGGCTCTAATTTCAGGTACTCAGTTTGATGTTCCTTCTGGGAAGGTTTTATTCTTTTTTTTCTAATTATTTTTATTGTGTTGATGCCTGCCTGCTTTCTTACAGGTGGAGCAATCAGTCTTCTAGCCCTAAATGGATTATTTATTCTGATTCATCAGCATAATCTGTAAGTAAAAAAAGCATATTGTTTAAAGGCATGTGGGAGTTTGCATTTATATCTCTCTATAAGAGGAACTCAAATGGATTCATCACACCTTCAGGCTTAGAAATTCCCCATGAGAAAGTCAAACTGCCCAAGAGGCTCAGCTGTTTGAATGCTGAGCTCTTTTGATAGTCTGACTTTTTACAACTGAGCCTAAATATCCTCTTCTCCAGACTCTGTTTGCTCAGCAGTTGAAAAACAATTTCCATTGATTTGATAACATAGTGAAGCCATAGACTTTGGTGTCCCTTTCACTGGATCCTGTCCCATTTGCAGTCAGTGGACATGGCTTCACGTCCCAAAAGTGGCTGGGCACTGCAAGAGCCGTAAATTCACCTTACAGATTGTTTTCAAGTGACTGTAGAGAGGAGCCTAAGAGATCTAACCAGAGCACAGCAGCGGTCTGGAGTGGTCTTTCTTTAATGAAACCACAGAAACATTTAGACACATTGTAGTCTCCCTGTACACCATTAATGGATGATCTATTTTCCTGGTTTTTAACAGGGAGTATCCTGACTTTTACAAAAAGCTGTACAGTCTATTAGACCCTTCTATATATCATGTGAAGTACCGAGCTCGCTTTTTCCATCTGACTGATCTGTTTTTGTCTTCATCGTAAGTAACATCTTTATTATGTATGCTCACATATTTTCCTCCTGCTCTTCTGTTGGCCAGAGACTCTTCTTGAACAGTCCTCCACATGTCTGGATGTAATGTATTCAGTGTGCTTACTGGATCAGATTCATTTTTACCAAGCAAACTGAATCTATAGAGTATTACTGTAGTGTTGTGTAATTTTTCATGTGCTATTTTTGAACATTTGCCACACGACTATAGAGTTTCAGAAATTAAAAATTGCAGTTGGTTGTCAAGAGTTTGAGCTACAAGTGCTTATGGATGTATTTTGCTCTGTGTTCCACTTTGGCTGAAAGTGATGAGTTTTCTGTCTTATCTCTGTGAATATGGGAAAGTAAAATATGCAGGTTTTTTATAGATGATAAAGCTGTTGATAAATTGATGGCCTTTTGCAGACACAGAACACTGAGATGTAAAGTGTTTGACAGTCTGTCTTGATGCTGTCAGTTCATTGTACACAGGGAAGAAACTAGATAAGCAGCTGGTCATATAGTTGCCATCATAAGTTATAAAACAAACCAAGAGTAACACTTCACAGTTCAGCACAAGGCACTTAATAGCCAACCCCTGGTATTCATGGTGTGTTTTGGAGAGAGTGACAAGACCTGTGGCGTGGCTTTGCTTCATAGTGAGCCCTTGGGCTGAAGGCTGAGTGGCTGAAAAATGTCATCTTTCATCCTGGCTCTTCTGACCTGAAGAAAGTGCCTAGATGAGCTGATTGCTGTTAGAAATTTGCATTTTTACCATAAAAAAAAAGAATTATCCTGCAGATTTACATTACAGCAGCTTTATGTTCCCATTAACAGCTGCAGTGCTTGCTGCAGTCCTGGTAGTATTACATAAATTTAACACCATGGCCTGTGTAAATTAAACCCACAAAATGACGTTAGAAGACTATAATTAAGGTTGCCTGGCCAAGCTCTCAGAAGTTTGTAAAAGGACTGAATAAAGTTTGCCACATGAATGGCCATGTAGAGGAGCTGTGCTTGGCCAGTGCCTGGAGTGGTGCCATGTCTCTGGATGGAGTCTCGGAGTGATTTGAGATTATTCATGCACTGAATGTAAGTGCCCCCCAGATTTGTTACACAAAGCACACAAGACCCTATATTGCTGCTTGATACCTGGTTTCTTACAGCTTCTCTTCACTCCGTAGCCCAGAAAATCTGAAGAGCCCCACTGATCTCTATCCTGCCATGCTGTTTGGGGTGGGGGTGAAGCTGCTGGTTCACTTGCCAGGGCTGTAACGTGCTGCTTCCCTCTGCCTGCTCTCCCACAGCCACTTGCCAGCGTACCTGGTGGCAGCCTTTATAAAGCGGCTCTCCCGGCTGGCCCTCACGGCTCCTCCCGAGGCTCTCCTCATGATCATTCCCTTCATTTGTAACCTCTTCCGGAGACACCCCACGTGCAAAGTGCTGGTGCACAGACCTGGTGGCCCAGCAGGTAAGAGGGGAATTTTGTGTCGTGCCTTTAGGCAACATAAAGGGTGGGGTTTCTGTGGAGGAAGAGAGGAGATCCCAGTCCCAGTTCTGAGGTTTAGAAGGATCCGTCTATTCCTTGAGTTACAGGCTGCTCCCGTAAGTTCAAGACTATTCCAAATGCCCCTCTATGCTCTCTAAAAGTAACATGATTCTGTAGTGCTGCCAACAGCGTGTTGTTCTGGGATGTGCCAGCTTGTTCCTGGACCATAAATGTCTTGGGAATGAGCAACTTTGGCTGCAGCACTGCTCTGGGCCTCTGTATTCCCTTTGGGTTTACATACATCCCACAGGAAATATTATCTCTGTGTCTCCTATTTTCTTAGATATGTCAGAAGATCCATACATTATGGAGGAGGAGGAGCCATCTGAAAGCAGGGCTTTGGAGAGCTCTCTGTGGGAGATTCAGGTATGTCATCCAAAAATGAGCATCTGCATCTGGTATGGGTCTTTTCCACTCTTGCTGCTTCCTTGGCACACGTTGGCAGAGGGCAGCTCCACTCAGAAGAACCTGCTGACACGTGTCTTGCAAATGAATTGAGTTCCTGGCTTTTGGTGTGCATCCTTTTCTATCCTAGCAAATGATTCTGTACACTGGAGGAATTGTATATGCTCATTAGTAGGTGGCTTGTGAGCACACACATCTGACTGTGCAGCTGAAAAGCATGCCGTTAACATCTGAAACAAACTGAATAGCTGCAAATGTACCAGGCTTTTCATTTGCTTTGGAGGGGAGAGAAGAACTTGCTGAGCACTGATGAAAGTTAATTTGATACAACCGGGTTATCCTGTAGAAATGGACAAGGGTTTTGTATAGGGGGCTGAAGCAGCAATAAGAATGATGTGCAGGAGCAGGACTCCCAGAGAGCTGGGGCTCGGATGTGGCAGGAGAACCATGTAAGGCAGCAGAATTGGGTTATGCATTGTAGGCATGACTTGTGGGTGAATCTGTTATGAGGTGGATGTGAACCAGGTGAGAGGGGCCTTTGACATGTTTGAAAAATGCCTGAAGTCAGGATTTCTCTGTAGTAGCACAGTACAGCAAACTTGCCTCTGCCACAATTTGATGTTCACTGACCAACAAAGAGGCAGACACCTGTGTGGGAATCCAGATGGATGTGTGTTACCCTGTGCTTACTAGACCATCTCCTATTTGTCTTGCTTTTTCAGTCTCTCCAGAACCATTATCACCCAGATGTGGCCAGAGCAGCTGCTGTCCTGAACCAGTCACTGTCTGAAATGGAGGATGATATATCAGGGCTCCTGGAACTTTCAGGTTATGAGGTAATCTTGCTGTGCCTCTGTGAATGATTGAAACCAGAGGAAAAAACATTCTGGATGCAGAAGCCATGTCCTGTTTATCTGCTTTGCTGCTGGGGAGGGAGCTAAACTGACTTTTGGTTACCCAGAGCCAGGGTAAAACAGGAAAAGTGTCTGTTAAATAACACAGGATGAGCAGCAGTGGTGACAGGGCTAGCTTCTTTTAAAAGGTTTATTTAAGGGGTTAGAGTGAGCAGTGGGTATTAGAGCTTGTACTGAGTTTTGACAATATTTTCTATTTTTTATTTTGTAGCTTTTTGATAAAGAAGTAAAGAAAAAGGCTGTTGATGTTCCCCTGGAGTTTGAGCAAATACGAGGTTTGTTTGGGAAGAAAAATGATATTTTTGCAGAGCACTTCAGCTTAGATTGATGTCATCTCTTGTAAACACGTCTGTGCAACTGACTGATCTTAGGGACATGCCCAAAGCTCACATGTGCTCTGCAATCCTTCTGTGTGATGAGAGCTGGACTGATTGGCAGAGGTGCAGCCTTCCTCAGAGACCTTTGCCACTACCCCTGGATGGACTTTCCTGTGTTTCTCATGCTTGTATACTGCTGGTATCTGGGAGGGATTTTTCCTGGGAGCAAGGTTTTTATGGACTTGTTCTTGGCTGGCATTCCATCCCGTCTCCCAGAGCTGCTGGTGCTGGCTGTGACCAGTGGCTGCATGGACAGACATCTCACTGCTGTTTGGTGGGATGGAGAGAAATTACAGTCTCTGACTACTCTTATTATTCAGATGTATTACTTTTATACTAGAGCTGACAACCTGTTTGTAGCAAGTGACTTCAATACAATAGGTGTAAACACTTGATGATATTCTAATTATATTTTTTTATATGCATTTTTAAGCTCAGGTCTTCAGAGGGGTGTTTAGCTTCCTTGCACTTGTCTTACTACTCCCGCGTTCGAGGCACTGAAAGCTCTGCTTTGTCAAACAACTCAGATGATGCTCAGTAATTCCATCTGTGAAGTGTTGCTGGTGTTCCTTTGTGTACATCCATCTCATGCTCTAAGGTTGATTAATTCCAAATGCTCATGAGCTTTGGCAATGAGCATAATCCTGGTGACTGCTGCAGCCCGGGAGGCCAGCTGATGTGCAGTGGGAGGCTAATCCTTGAGTTTTGCTTCAGAGCGATAAGCAGCTTGCTGTGGTTTTGCTTGCAGCCTGCATATGTTGTAGGAACTCTGGCCAGTGTGTATCCAGAAGCTAATGAAGTTTTAACTAGTCCACTGTTACTAGGTGCTTTTGTTAATTTCAATTTTTCATATACTTCCAGAATTCATGCAGAAATTCCACCTGATAGGGTTCCCCTCCCACCAGGGTTTTAGTTTAAGATAAACTTCTTATTAACAAACTCAGGACTTTTTTAAAACTCATTTTCAACACCTTCATTTTACCTCTTTAGATTTAAACTCTGCTCTCATAACTTGAAATCATATTTTGTGGAGGGGTAAATTGCAGTCAAGAAAGTGGAGGCCAAGAAATCCAATTTCTGGCAGAAGAAAAAGTCTGTTTTAAGTCAAGGAAAATTCCAGCTGTCTTGGAGACACTGAAGTGTTACATTTTCTTGATCCAGTTTTTTTCCATGCTTTCCAAACAGTAGGTGTATCTCTGGTGAAAAGGCAATCCTGCCTCCTCCCTGGCCAGCCTGCTATTCTTTTTAATTTGACTTCTGGTACCTGAGGTAGGAAGGCAGAATGGTTGAGATGTAACTTTCAGCTCGAGAGACCTCAGTTCAGGTTCACCCAAGCCTTGTATTCCAGCTCAGAGATAGATCTCCCTATGTCACAGTGCGTTGTATGTATGTGTTTGGTAAATATTTTGAAGGTCTCTGCTGTAGTAATGAGGACCAAATGGATCACTTTGAAAGAAATATGTCAGTGTATCATCTTTCAGAAGAAATGAATGAGTATATTGAATACCTTTCTCTGCGTATTTTTATTTTACTCAGGTTAGCCCAGGTATATCTGTCTGTAATTACTGGTGGGCAGTATCGTTCATATCTGTCATAATATTGACACATTTGAATGCACAAATATTATACAACTTGGGCATGGGGCAAATCTGGGTCTCATGGTGCTGAAAATGAGGGAGTTGGGTTGGGTTCTTATATCTGGACAGTGGGTAAGCAGAGTCTGTCAGCAAGGCATCCACAGGGCAGAGTGAGCTCTGTGCCTGTCTGTCATCCTGGGGTCTCCTGGCACCGAAAGGGGACAGCCTACATGTGGGGCAGGTGGTTGGGAATATTGGAAAGCAGCAGCTTTTGCCTTCTGACGTGGCCTTCTGCTATCCCATGGGCAGAGCCTTGTATCTGAGACCAAATGACCACAGACTAAAATATTATCCATATACCTGGAGAAGGGATGCAACTGGAAATGGATGTTTTCCCAGGATGAAGACTGCGAAGGCACCAGCATCTTCAGTGTTTCACCAGCCATGGTTCCTAAGGACCATCCTGCAGTTAATGGTGACCTGACTGGAGCAGGATGCAATTTATGTTTTCAGAGTGCATTGCCAGTGCCCCGTGTGCTGCCCGTGGCAGCTGCTGCTGACGTGGAGACAGAGGGCTGGGCTGACACTGTGTTTTCAGATCTCTCAGCATATTTCAGTGCTGAGCTGGAAGTGAGGTTAGCACTTTACTTGAAGTATGTGCAGCTGACCTGGAGCGACTTAATTATTTCGTGGTGATGCCTCGCAGTCCCAGTACGTCCCACTGTGCTTGATGCAGACAAGCAAACCACAGACAGCTCAGAGGAGCTTACAGCTTAAAGCCTGGGTGCACTTCAGACAAGCCTTGAAGGTCTTCCAGAGACTTCATCCCCCATCTCTGATGCTGCACTTGCCTAAGCAGCATTCTTAAAGCAACTCTTTGGTAGAGATAGCTTTTAAGCCCCTGCCTGTCCTTGGAAAAACATTCCACCTGGTCTTTCATCAAGCTTTTATCTTTAAACTTTCACCCCTTTCCCCTCAATAGGAAGCATCAGGGAAAAAATCAGCAGTTATAAATATTAAAAGTTTCATCTGCACAGAGTGAACAACCCTTATCAGGCTGCACACCTGCTGCTGCTCCTGCTCTACAGGTCTCCACTGACTGTAGATTATAGATGCTTTAATCATGGGGTGTGTTAACTGGAAGGCCAGATAGAGCGCACAAGTCACTCCTGTTATTATTTGATTTTTATCGGATGTGGAGAGGGGGGGAGAGGACTGTTCTGGGGGCTTTTGTTGTTTTGGGTTATTCCAGTGAGCATAAAAGATAGTTTTATGGAAACATTGGCATAGCCCCCCAGCCTCCCCACCCATCACTGCCTTGGTCCCCCCACCAGAGGACAGTGATAAGGTCTCTGTTGCAGTAGTCTCCCCTCGGTTTATTCTCCTGAGCTTCCATTCATTTAAAGGCCCTTGAAAGTCATCCCAGACTGGTTGTAAAAGATCTAGCTGCTCACCAAGAGCATGATGAGATTTAACTGGGGAGTCAAAGGTTGAGGTGATCATGGTGTTTTTGTTAATCAGCTTTTATTGTTACTTTTAAGATATTCAGTGGGGGATAGAGGGAAGTGTAAATTTACGTCTGTAAACAGATGAGAAGTGCAAACACCAGCAGAGGCTTGAGGAAGGATCTCTGCTCAGTGCCCGTCCTCTTCCAGCACGGTGGGATGTAAGTACACTTGGTTGCAGTCTGGCAAGAAATGAGGCTTGTGAGTGTAAAATAACTCACTTTTCACACTATACATTCAGGTGTCTCAAGGGGGTATTAGGAGCCACCTGACACACATCCCCTGCCTATTGTTTTAACCACCTGGGAGTCCATCCCTCCTCCTCAGGATGGCATGTAAGCTCCGTCCATGTACAGGAGCTGGACACTGAGTTGATAAATCTTTGGCTTCAAAGGGACCAGGTCCACAGGCTCCCAGGTGCTTAAATAAATAGTAAAAAATGCTTAGCCCTGCCAACCAGCCGCTATCAGCATCAAGGTGGTTTCACAGCTCTGAGATAGTGAAAGCTACAGTGCAGCCATAACCCCTGTGTTTTCTACTACCTGATTTTGAAAAACAAACAAGCACTCAGTTAATTTACAGCCCTGCTCAGGCAAAGAGGGCTACAGGATCTCAGTTCAACTGACACCAGCCTTTTCCAGCACTATCATAGTCAATATTCATTAACTGAAGCCTACTGGACTTGGAGATTTACTGCTATTAAGAAGCCAATAGTCTATCTTTGTGTAGTTTATGAAGGAAGTTTGAGACCTAAAAGGAATTGCTTTTCTGCACTTTCTTTGCCCTGTCCCTGGGCCATGCTTGCATTTCTAAAAAGAGAGTTCTGGAATATATGGAGAGAGCCAAAAGAGATAAAAACAGAGGGAAACCTCTCTTTAGAGCTCATGCACTGAGGTAGTGTGTGGCCAGCTTTAGAGGGCTATCTTGGCCTCCTGTAATCTTCCAAGCCACCATCCTGTATGTATGAGAGGAGGAGAACTTGAGCTGTTCACCTGCTCAGCAGCAAGCCTGAGCTCTCTGACCACTTTCCTTGGGTACTTGGAGCACTCTCTCTCAGGCATGTAAGTACCCAGGGAGCTCACCCTGTGTTTCATAGTTGGGGTTTATCTGCCAGCAGTGTCACGGGTTCCTCAGGGTCTGTAGGGCCAGCCTTCCTCTTCCAGAGAAACAACCCCAGCAGACAGGATGCTCTGACTGATGGTGCACACAGAGATGTGAATATCAGCTCTGTCCTAACAGTTAAGAACTGCAGACTCCATGTCCTGCTGTTTATTCCCATTTTGTTGATAAACACACAGAGTGAACCTTATCAAAAGGAGCAGACTGCAGGCCTGCTAATGGAGCTGTGCTTGTGCTAAAGATAATTGATGCTTCAATAATGCCACGATTTACCTGGATTGCAGCTGGAGTGTATGTGAGAAGCATCAATCACAGGTGGTTGTGTTTAACTTTCATCAAATATTTAGGTGGGTGGCAAGGTGCGTTCTTGGGCTGCACCTGGGGAGAGAGTGTTGGGCTCCAAGACCCACAGCGAATGAATCATCACATCCCTTTGCCTACGCCAGTTTCCTGCAGACTGGGAGGGCGAGGACTTACATTTCATTCATCCGGGTGCAGATGGGACATACCGTGTGCCAGTGGAAACGGAGGCTCGATGGCCAAGAGCTGCAGATCCCACGGTGGGAGACAGAATTGCTGGCGATTAGTGCGGCAGCTGCAGTGGTTGTTCTTGCAAGGGTGACAGTCCCAGGCTTGCCCGAACGGGGAGAAGAGGGGACAGTGCGATGGAGGAAGGGGGCTGGGGACAGGGCAGGTCTGACCCGGGGCTGCCCGGGGGCCAGTGAACCGGGGCCGGTGGCCACTAGAGGACGGTGCAGACCGGGCAGCTGTGCCCGCTGTGCTGCCGCGGCTCGGCTCGGGGCTCTGCTGCCGGTGCCGACGGCTGCTTCCCTATATCCGATCTCAATCGACCTCTTGCTGCAGCTTCCCTGGGAACACAGGTGTCCCCCCGGGCTGGAGCATTCCCGGCGAGGATGTGTAACCACCCAGGAGAGCAAACCCCGCAGTAAACCAAAGCGCCGTGCCGGTTAGTGGGACCTGTGGGGTCCCCGCCCGGGCACTGCCCCACCACCACGACCCCGTAGTGCCGTGGGGATGGTGACTTTGCAGGGCTGAGGATGATGAAAAGAGGGGAAATACAGCAATCACGGAACACTCCGCTGTGTTAGGGTGCAGGGGGATGGCAGGGAGGTGCATCGGGGTGCCCCGGGGCAGTGTCCCACTCCCTTCGCCGTGCCTGGGTCACCGGTGTCCCAGCAGGTGCTGCGAAGAGGGCGCAAGAGATGATCACCCTTCGAATGAACGGTGACAATTTTTCCTCCCAGCAGGGCTCTGACAGGCTGTGATCGGGTGGGCTCCCACCCCCCTTCGGTCTCGGTGACCTGTGTGTCACCAGCTGCAGTGTCAGCGCCCCTGGCAGTGAATGCTGTTCTGGCCGATGCTGTCCTGCTCCGCTGCGAGAACAGCCTTCCCCCCTGGCTCTTCCCAAAGTTGCCACATGCGGCGTTTCATCCTTATGTTTGTAACCGCGTCCTGAAGAATTTCAGTTCCAACTTAGAAAAATGTTCTGATACAGGATAGCATTTATATTTTAAAGGTCTTGGCAGATGATACATAAATTTGTGCATTAGAGCGTTTGATTCTCTGTAACACTTCCCTGAATTCTTTGCTGAGGATCCAGGGTGCAAAGCACCCACCAGAGAATGTCTAAACAACATCCCAGCAGGGCACAGACTGCAGCCCCAAGTGCCAGGCTTGCTCTCAGACCTCCCTTCAGCCTAAGCAGCCATTCCATCTCCAAAAACCTTATGACAAGACGAAGGACTCAGCACAATCATGCAGGAAACCTGCCAGTGAGGTTCTGCTCACTGGAGAGACGGTGCACCTGTCTGGCTTTTCTGTCCCCAGAGCTGCTGGTTCTGGTGTGCTGGGACCCTGCAGACACCACCAGCTCTGAGCTGGGGTTTGTGGTTAGTCTCCCATGCAGTCAGTCGGGTGTCTTTTGTAAGAGTCACGTCCTCATGCTGATTGGCAGTCAAGGAACCCCAGCCTTACTTCACTGTTATGGAGAAGATGAGGTGAGTGGGATCTTCTGGGGTCAGTTTGTCCTGCCTGAACGAGTACTTTACCTCAGCAAAGAGTAAGTATAAATCAGGTTAGTGCCCAATATTCAGCCATGAGATCAGAGGAGGTTGTCTTATGGTCTCTTCTGTCTTTCAGGCTGATGATGGGTAAGAGATGCTCACATAGATAAATGAGGAGAGGTGGGTGTTCAATTAAACACTCATCCCAGCCATCCAGAAATCCCTCTATATGCTTCATAAAGGCTCTCTTGATGCTTTTTTACTGCATATATAGCAAACCAGATTTGGATTCTGTTTCTGTTTTAGCTGGTTCTACCACTATTCATCATTGCTATATCTTAACAGGATCTTACTTTGATAATAGGACTTCAAGCAGTGATGAAAGAAAGTGAGATTAAAATAACTACATAATAAATTTCTAGATTAATCTGAAACTGTGGTAAATCTTTCAGAGCTGTAGAAAGGTAATAGCTAAGCTGCATGGACTTGGTATTCAGTGAATACCTGTGATAAAATGTGTTGATCCACATTATAGCTTTATGTCTGTTTAGATATAACAACCATAACTACAGTTCAGCTGCAGTTAGGCACTTAAAAAAGTCTCATTTGAATTTATAACCTGTTGCATGTCTTTTGCTTGGCATTTAAAATCTCCAAATAGTGAAAAAGAATAAAAATAAAAGCTTTTTTTGTGATAATAGGTGATAGGCACTGACTCAGCACAGGGGATGTTAAGAAAATGGGAAGGACAAATCCTTCTCCCCTGTTAGGAGTTCTGTGTTTGTCTTGATTCAGCATGAGACCCCTGCAATCCTGATTGCCCCCAGCAGCAATCCAGGCTGTGGGTCCTCCCTGGGCATAGCATCTGATGCAGGAGGAGAGATGCCTCCTCCTTTCATGTGTTGAGCTCATGGTACAGACTTGCAAACCTGGGAACTGAATTTCTCACTGAACAAGTTACAGATCATCTGGCTTTACAGAACTGATGGTATTCTTGTGTTCTTTGGATTTACTGTTTATTCTTTTGGTTCAGATCAGTGATCTGGCACCTGGCTCTGTTAGTGTATTGATTAGTCCAGAATCCCATCTGCCACCTTACTGCAAGATATTGTAAAACTATTGTGAAGCCCTGAAACATTTCCAAAAGAGTATCAGAGCCTCGTGCTCTCTGTGCCACTGAGCATCTCATGGAGCAGCTCTGAAGGCAGGGGATGGAGGAACATTCCTGGAGCAGGCTTTTAAAAGGAAAAGTAGAGATTATTTAGCAATCTGATCCAGCCATGAATCCCTCTCAGCCGGGGTCCATGCAGCCCTTCTGTTCTGGAGTTTTGCTTGATGGGATGAAGCCCCTGCAATGGCAAAGTGCCACACCATTGGCGATGTTTTCCCCTCAGAGAGCAGGGCTGGCAGTGCTGGCTGCATGCCTAGCATGCTAAGCCCCATCTCCTTCCCATTCCATGGTAACTATACAGCAGAGACCATCACTGTGTGTTCCTGGAGGCCCAAACCTGAGCATTGCCCAAAAGAGGGTGTGAGCCAAAGAGGCTTTGGGCAGGGACAGAAAGGAGGGTGAGACTGCAATGCTGGCTCACGCAGGGGTTTTTCTTCACCCAAACCAGGAGTAGGAGTGTGTGCCACAGGAAAGGGCTCTGTAGACACATCAGATGCAGAGCTTTGAATTCCTTGAGTGACATTAGTAGAGCAGAATTTTGTTTCCCCTGCTCTGCACTTCTGCAGGATGCTGACCCTGATCCTCTGGGATGGACCTGATGGGCTGCTCCTAAAAGCTCCTGCATCAGTGATGGACAGAGCTGTCTGTCATCCAGTCTCATGGGTCAGGTACATGAGGGTAAGGTGCAGTGGTCAAATCCCTCTCCCCAGTAGAACATCCCTCTCGAAGGGCCTCCCTTTTCTCTGTCCTCAGAGCTGCATTTCAGCCCTTCCAAAGGGACTGATGTTAGAAGAGAGTTTGAATTTTGAACATGCAAGAAATTGCCTCTGTAGGCTTGAATTACTTATAGAGTATAAATGATGACGGAATGTTAATGTACATTTCAGCATGCATATTCCAGAGGGGATGATAACTTCACTAAGTGCAGCCATGCTGCACCAGAGATGAATTCAGCCTGGGGTGTTTGCTGGCAGACACACCACCATCAATCCCTGCTTATTCCCCTCAAGCCCTCAAGTTTGTGTTGACTCATGAGCCAGGAGGACTCCAGAAGAGAGGCAGAGAGTGGAAAATAACAAAGATATGTCTATACATTGGAAAGGTAAAATTCTTCCTCAGAAAAAATTATCCTGAGGGTTAGCAAGACACCAGTAAATACAGCAGGAGGCTTGAGCTGGAGAGAGTTCCCAGTAGATAAGAAGATCAAGCCTGGAAGGCAGTTGTCAGAGAAACCATCAGGACCAGGGTCTCCAGTGGTCCGGGACTAATCCTGACCCTGCCTGTAACAGGCCAGAGCAGTAGCAGGTACAGTGTGGCTGGAAAGAGAAGGTTGATTTGCCTGGCAGAATGTGCATTTTAATTGCTCATTTTCTTTCCTCTTATATGTGATTTGATTGTGAATTATGTTTTCTGCATTTGTAATTAGAGGGTAGAGCAGATGGCAAGGTTTTGTCTGAAGTGATGTAGCCATTGAAATAACTCATGCTCCTGGCTGATGATTGCCCAGGAAGGGGGTGTTATGATATGAAGATGCTCTGGGAGGTGCTTCAACAGAGACTCACTTTCTAAACAGTCTGGGACAGATCTTTAAATGATAGAAACCAGCATTGTGCCACTGAAATCAGCATCCAGGCTGATTCACTGGGGAGAAACTCTTTTTCCGTTACACACAGAAATGCTTGCTCTCAGACTGTGCCTGCAGTCAGCTGGTGCTGGGTTTATTTACATGTGACCCATGCCACAGCCAACCCACACTGTGTCAGTGGGGTTTTGCTTGTGAGGCTGAAAGGGACCAGGCTATGAAAGCTGCTCAGCACTTTACAGAGCCCATGAGCTGTGCGTTCACCAGGGGGCAGAGGAGGAGGAGGAGGATGATAAACTGGATCTGGGGGATTTTGCAGCCTTTCCAGCCTCACCTTCCCAGGTGGCACGTTGTGCCATGCAGCTCTGGCTACCCACACCCTGATACAGCCACTTGCTCTGCCACAGCCTGCTGGGGAGGGGACGCAGGCAGAGCATCCTGCACAGCCAGCCCATCCACGGGGGACAGATCTTCACACCCGTGGGAGACGCCCAGCTCTGCCTTGTCCTCATATCCCACACTTGGAAACAGGATTTTGTAATTCAGAATTTCCAGAAGTTACAAAACTGAATTTTGGGAAAAAGTTGCAAGAGTTTCATGAAGGGTGAAATCACTTTGTGCTTCTCTGTGTCAATCAGACACTTTATTCATCAGCTTCCCACTTGGTTGGTGATTTGCAGTGAAAATGTTTAACTAGAGTCTCAAAACAGAGCAGATCCTGATTATATTTTTGAAAGTGAGAGAAAATCCTTCCTAGAAAGTTGCTTAAATATGTGTTAGCCTTTAATTCCTGTCTTCTTTTATCAGACACAAGCTTTCAGTGATATGTCAGTAGGCAGAGCTGAGAGCTCAGCTAACAGCTCCCAAAATAAGCTGTTCTACCACCTTCCAGCCTCCCACCTCAGAAAGATGAGGTGATTCCCATCCCACTGCCTTTCCCTGTGCAGTTAGACCTTTTGCTTTCCTTTAGAAATCCTTGGAACAGGATGGGTGTCTGGTTATTGAGGCTCAGGAAATGCTGACATTTAGTTCCTTTCTGGAAGACATTTGTTTATGACATTCAATTATGATAAATGGAAGACATATGGAGTATAACCCATGTTGGCTCAGTGGAGCACGTGGCTGCCTCCATGCTGGAATACATAATGAACATCTCACAGCCCTGGTCTGTCTCTCCCACTTGCTAGGAACACTGCTCCATGGGCAGGGCATCCCTGTGTGGGATGGCGCAGGGCAGTGCAATTTAAGGTGAATTTCAAGCTCCTCCTACATTTTCCCCTGAGCACTTGGGTTGCTCTGCAGAGGCAGCAGAAGCCACCAGGTTGGTGTATCCCGACCTCATTGCACGCCCTGAGCTCAAACCCAACACCTGCACCTCACTCTGGAGGCACCACTGATGCAGCTCTGATGCATGAAGGTCAACTCAGAAGGACTCATAACAAACCAAACCTACATTTTGGGGCGTGTGCCTGTTCTGACAGGGCTCTGGTGGCTTCTGAAGCACAAGGGAGGAGAGCTGGGAGGTTTCCAAAGCGAGTTTGCTGGCTCTGGTGATTGCAGTCAGATGGATAGGTGGCTATGTGGTAGCATCCTTCATCTTCTGGAGAGAAG